>JARHVA010000369.1:5355000-5735000 GCA_037957365.1 Torreya grandis
TACTCCTTAAAAGCTCTTAATTGATCAGGGCCACCTCAAAATATAGTTACAATAGTTACACCATTCCTTCTCCCACTTCTCCCTACATTGATGCTATTTTAAAAGCTCTTAACTGATCAATATCCATTACATAACACACTCTTTACCAGAAGCTCAACCATACCATATATTTTGGACACATGTCATCATCTCATTTTCTCTTGAAAATTTACTTTCAATGTTGGTCATTGATACTTGACCTAGGCTTCATAGATCGAGACACTTATCACTACCATGTGATTTTTGTGGATTTATTATTAGCTTCATTTGGTTAGTTCTCTTGATCCATGTGGTGGCTTTGAATTTAATTTGAGCTCCTTGCCCTATGTACCATTGATTTCTTCTGCTCAGTTAAATGCATGTTATTAATCTTAGTCTGTAAGAACAACTGCACACCATTGATCACCTTATTCACCATGATCATGATAGTTGGCACCATTATGTTTAATACTAATATCCTATAACTATTTAACCCTCATCATACCATTATATCTTCATGGAATGATTGAACACATGCTATTGGATCTGCTTGGACCCATTGGATTGAGTTATTGCCTATGTGCCATTGATCTTTTGACTTAATTGAATATAACTTCATTGCTTGGTAACTCTGAATTTAATCTCAAGATCCTATACCTTTTTGACCTTGTGATCATCATTAGATTTTCCTTTGCATGATTAAGCATGCTTCATTGATTTATTTGGGCTCATTGACCTCATTGATCACTATTCACCATTAGATATTCTCTAGGATTCCATGATATTGAAACTTATAAATAATGCATTTAGACTCAATAATATTTGAATCAAAATGGTTACTTTATGATTATTGAACTTGATATCCTTGTGCATGTTACCTTTTACCAAATTACTCCTAAAATCACACTATGGGCCATAGAAAAGCAAGCTAAGGTAATGGTAATTGAAGATTCAAATGATATGGGTTAACATTTTGGCTTGTGAGGCCAAAATTTTAACATTTTTGGTGACTCTGATGGCTTGACCAACCTATTGGTCATGGAACCCAGACACTATTATTACAAGGTGACTCAACAAAGAAGAACAACATGATGGTACTCTAAACTAAATTTTACTCTTGACACCTTAGAGACTTGTAGTAGAAATAAGAAACACATAGACATAAAAAATAAATAACCTAACGCTAAACAACATGCCTAAGAACTAAGGACAAACAAAGGAAATAACTAAAACAACAAGGCACAACCTATAAACTTATGCAAATCACTTATTTGAATAAATAAATAAAATACTAAAAAACTAACCTAACTTTGAATTCATTCCCCCAAGGTCAAATAGGAATGTTATATGATCATTATGGTACCTTGATGTGGCGCTGACATATGATGATTTGTGTGCAATTAGACTTGGATCAATAGGTGACAACATCCTCTTATAAATAACACTCTCTTGATTACATAGAAGAGTGAAATGACCATTTGGGTTCATCCCTATGTGCATGGGTGGAGTAGGAGGGTCAAAAATCCAATCATACCCCTCCCAAATCTTTCTATTTTGCATCACTAACCTCATATCCTCTTCATTTAGGAGCTAAAACTGGTTCTGCTCTTTGGGTTCAAGATGATTAACTATTAAAGCATTGTTGACAAGTTCATTTTTTTCAAGATTTAACTAGTGCGGAGGTGAGGTATCTAACTTCCAAAAAAAGTATTATAATTCCTCTCAAAAGGACATTTCATCTTGGTCAATTAATAAATCACAAGGTTCATTTGAACTTCTACCATCTATCTGTAAGTCATTAAGTTGAATACTTAACTCCTTCACTTTGGTAAGATTATCATAAGGTCCTTGATCAACTAAAGATTTCTCATCCTCTTCATAAATAAAGAGAGGTGGTCACTCAATCCAATTAAGGTCCAACACATCTTGCCTCTATAGTCCTTGATTTCCATTACTCTCCTCATTTGAAGCATTAACTTGCTATTCAACTATATCACTCAAATATGCCTTGCCAATCTGATCCATTTCATTCAATAATTTCAAACACAAGTGATACCACTAGTCTCCAAATGGATTTTTGACTTCAATATCAATAGAATAATAATGGATGATTCCATCTAATTGATCTCTTATGGAAATATTAACTTGTGTTTCATTATGGCATTGCAGCTACCCTTTACCATCCAAGATTTGCTCATGCTTACCTTCTGATCTAATGGAGTGCATAGGGGTCCCAATTTGAATCTCTTCTTCATAAACACAATAAGTGTCCTCTCCAAAGTATTATTGACACTCAGTTGTAATGGTATCATTTCCATCTCTTGAATGACTACCCCTTCTTCGACCAAATTTGATAGTCTATCCACCATGCTTGAATGATCTAATTATGATTTTGGTATACTTAAATTCATTTCAAGAGGGGAGAGGGTGGGTGGGTAGAAGATATCATTAGGTTTCCTAATGCTTGTGAGGGTATCCTTCCAACTATAGATATTGAATGGTTTCTTAGGAAGCTCTTGGGATTAAGGAGGGATGTGAAGGGGGCAACATGCACTTGAGTAATAACAAATGAAGGATTAATAATCGATTTCATACCTATCCTTACTTCCTTATCTTCCTTTTCAAGGGTGGGTATAATGAAATGAGGATGCATGTCCCATCAAGGCTTCTATATGGGTATTATTCTAGGCTCATTGGAAGGTATAGGATCTTGAACACAAGTGGATTGCCTTTGGGACAGAAGGTGAAGGTAGTCTACCTTTGGGGTGATTGGAGGAGGTGGTAGAATGTGGAACTTAGAGAGTGAATCAAAATTTATTTTCACCTCCACACCATGTTCAAGTTTTCACACCATATGAGACAATTATTTAAAAACGTACCCTCTAATGTTAGTCATGAAGTCATTACCTAAAAACAAGGCAAAATGAGGCAAAAAATTTGATACAATAAGGTCTTACATTATTGAAAGTTTGGGGTAGGCACAGAAAGTGAGCTGAATATTTATAAGAATGCCAAATAATTTCATGGGAGACCCATTCCTTTGAAATTAAAATTTAGAAATAGGTTTATAACTCAGATTTTAAGGTGTCTGCCACTAATTTAGGAACAATTGAAAGATTTGCCTTGTCATTAAGTAAACAATTATAGATCAAGAAATATCCTATGACCAGGAAGGTAAGAAAAGGATATGGGGTGACCAATTTAACTAACTATGGTTAGTTTAGAAGAGTATTTTGATGATGAATAAAATATTTATATTCAAACCTTTTCTATTTTCTAAGATCCTCTTATAACTTATCTCTTTCTCTTCTTAATTTCTCAAATTCTAAGTGTAGATAATTAGTGTTTGGTGAAGGTGGATTGAAAGGGGCAGTAATTTTATAATAGGACTGATTATGGGGATGAGGATGTTGTCATGGAGGTGGATGAAGCTCAAAGTATGGTGGATGATCTTGGTAGTGTATAAGATATGGATTATATGATGGGTAAGAATCAATATATGGGTCATATGGGCTATGGTAAGGTGTATATGGGGTGGAGGGAATAAACCCACCTCATCGACTGTCATGGCTCCTTATGCAATATGTGTATAAAATCAAAACCTTGACTAAAAACCTTCTTACCTTTGTAACCATGAAACCACTGGTATCTCTAAACTCGAGATTGATTTCAAACCTTCCAAAGATGCTTAAATTCTCCCAAGATGATTGTAGATGATGTTGTTGATGTCTTCAACTTCAAAATGTCCTCTAATATCTTTAGATAATGATTTTGGGCACTTGAAATCTATCCCACTAGGCATGCTAAAAACTATTGGAGACTTAGGATGCACCTTAGCTAAGAAGGGGAGTGTTCAGGTCCTCTTGCTCAAACCTAGTCCAACATGAGAATGACCCTAGGTTGTGGGTCACCTAATCTTGGGCTAGACATCTAGAATTTTTTAACAAGGCTAGCTCTTATGATGCATCACTTGAATGATCTCTTAAGACCTAAATATGTTGGGATGAAAAGAGTGAAGGAATTGAATGAATGAAAACCTACTCTAAGTGTGGTGATGCACCATGAATTTATTATATCTAGTCATAAGCTTGAAATCTTAACACACTAATGGACTATGAATATAGTTAACATAGTGCCTACAATGGTTTCCAAGAAAAATGTCTTCACATAGAGGTTAGTTTAATTAACTTAGGTTGGAGGGAAATGAGGGTAAGGCCTAATTGAATGAACTTATAGTCAACAATCCACTCTATACCTAAGACGTAAACATTATGACACATTAGATGACCTGTAAGGAAAGCTTGTTAGCACTTAGGTTGAACTTGGACCTATAAAGGGAAGACTACACCACTTTTGCATATAAAATAAATATAAAACACTAAGCACAGATTGGTAAATAGCTATAAGTGTCTTTCTCATTAATCTAAGAGGTGCATGAGTATAAATTTTGGTAGAGTATCCTCATACCAGCCATGAGAGATGAAAATTAAGAGCTCAATGCCTATATTTATAGGAAGAAATAAAATCTAGGGAGTGAAATATTGGTGCTAAAGGTATCATTAATGATTTAAACTACACTCTGAATAATAGTTACAACCACCATGCATTTATACTCCTTAAAAAATCTTAATTGATCAGGGCCACCTCAAAAAATAGTTATAATAGTTGCACCATTCCTTCTCCCACTTCTCCCTGCATTGATGCTCTTTTAAAATCTCTTAAATGATCAAGATCAATTATAGAACACACTCTTTACCAGAAGCTCAACCATACCATATATTTTAGACACATGTAATCATCACATTTGCTCCTATAAGTTTGCTTTTAATACTGACCATTGATCATTTACTTGGGCTTCATAAATTGAGACACTTGTACCCACCATGTGCTTTTTATGGATTGACTATTAGCTTCATTTGGTTAGTTTTATTAAGCCACATCATAGCCTCACATTCAATCTGAGTTCCTTGATCTATACACCATTAATTTATTTTTCTCATTTAAACATGTGACATTGATCTTAGTCTATAAGATCAAATGTGTACCATTGATCACCCTGTTCACCATGATCATGAAACTTGGCACCATTATGTTTAATATTAATATCCTATAACTCTTTGATCCTCACTCACACCATTAGATATTTAAAACATGATTTAATAATGTGTTATTAGATCTACCTAGACCCATTGGATTGAGTTATTACCCATGTGCCATTGATATTTTGACTTGATGTAACACAATTCCTCCACTTGGTAGCTCCACATTTAATTTCAAGATCCTTTGAATTTTTGACCTTGTGCTTGTAATTAGATTTTCCTTTGCATGATTAAACACACTTCATTAATTTATTTGGGCCCACTAACCTCATTGATCACCACTCACCATTAGATCTGATCTAGGCTTCTTTGATCTTAACACTTGTTAGAAACACATTTAGACTCAAGAATATTTGAATCAAAATGGTTGCATTATGATGCTTAAACTTGACGTCCCTATATACATCACCTTTTACCAAATTACTCCTGCATGATGTTTTAATGATAGTATAGCTCCTTTAATATTTAAGTTAGTCATTTTTACTTTAAACCAAAGACACTATGGGGCACAAAAAACAATCTAAGGTAATGATCATCAAAGCTTTAAATGATAGGGGTTGACATTTTGGCTTGTGAGGCCAAAATGTTAATAATTACCATAGGACAATATCATACATACATATGGTTTTACATTTAAATTTTACCACTAATGCTTTCCTAAACTTAAAAGGTTGTCTCATCCTAAGAAAACATTATAGAGGTAAGCTATTTAAAAACAAAAAAAAGAGACAAAATATAGAAGTGCATAGGACTCGTAGACTTTGCTCAAGGTGATGATAAACAATTTTTCACCCCTTGCACACTATTTAACTACCCTTTCAAGTTTTAAACTAAGTATCATACTAGTCTACCACCCTTATGGGTTTTCAATAGACTAGCTCTGTGTAATACTATACCAACTTCTAACTACAAAATAGAATTGACGAAAATTTCAAAATCACTAAACTTGCACAAGAATCAGTTGGCTAATGGGGGCATATTTCATCATTAGAGAATCTATCACAACTATCTAGGAAAAATGATCTTTGGTTCAACTAAGAGTGGTGTAACACTTGTGTCAATGAGGGCCAAGTCATCCTTATAAGACATACTTCTTGAGCAATATGTAGAAGACTATGTAAGGGAGTTTGATTAGCCATCAACTAGTGAATATCTATATCAACCATCCCAAGAAAATTAGACTACAACATATTGAATTTGGTTATGATTTTGCGATGGAGCTAAACTAGCTTATCTACATGTCATTATGCCTACACACTAGAAAAAGAGTTGTACAACATTTGGTTCTATGAGGTTTACATATTCTGCATGAAATTATCCCTTACACTAAGTGATATCTATAGTACAACATCCATGGTAGTAGGAGTTTCATTATGCATTATGATGGAAATGTGTGTGAAAGTAGCTATAGTAAATTTTGTTTGTAAAATGGTCTAAAATATATCCAATTACTTCTTTTAATCAATCAACTAAAGTGTAATGTGCATAAGCTAAGCTTGAGTAGTGTCAATAGTGGTCTGATACTTAGTTAGTAACTCATAGAGGACCTCAATCTCAACCTTGATGGATTTAACATTTTGGATGATGCTTGCTTCATTGAAGGTCTACCAATTAGTGGTAAGTTTGGTCAAAAGAAGAGCAAGCTAGTTTTTTTAGGGAGTAAAGGATCTGTAATCAGCTATTTATACAGGTTAGGACAAACATCCTCAATAGTCTTCCTTAAAATCCAAAACTATTCCATGACTTAAAAATTGGTATTTTTGACCTCCTTAACCTATTTATCCAATAAAATTAACTTCTATGAAATGGACTCTTACAATGCAATGGCACTATCAATCTACTTTGATAATGGTAGTTGGGTAAAATCTAAGGATGCTTTTATTATGGTAGGATTCAAGGCAAGATGTGAGAATGATGTACTAATAGGTGTCATCCTTAATGGATCTATGGGAAAATGAAAAATAATGTACCTTGTATAATTTTCTAGCACATACTACAACCAAATTTTGGATAGAATGGAGGAAGTACTATCATCCTACAAGACAACCAAAGTTTCTCACACCTGTGCTTAGAGTGGCACATGAGATGGTTGTACTATAATGGAAATAGATGAAGTTGTAATAGATTGTGCCTTCAAAGTCATTAGTTGTTCTTCCTTAGATATATATTCTCATATTACTCTTATGCATACTTGGTAACATCTTCTTATGCCTTTTTGGTAGCCTCTTCTTGCACTTTTTTCTCTGCATCTTCCTGTGCCTTTTTATTGACCTCTTCTACCTAAGCTTTTTTTTAAAAAGTTATCAGTCCTTGGATTGATTTTATGATTGATCTCATGAAAGCTATTCCTTATTTTTCTCCTTGGCTACTTCCATTTTTGCTCTCCCTCCAATTTAACATCCTTTCACATTTGTTTTTCTATATGTTGTTGGTGTGTAGCTTTTTCTACATCTGTGACTTCGTAATACATTTTCTTATTGTCTTTCTCATATTGTTAGTGTTGGAGTGCCTAAAAATCCCTAAATTAATTGAAAGAATCTACTTTCTTATCTTATCATTGATCTTCCTCTCATTCCTATTGCTCCACCTTTTCCTTTTGTTTAGCCTCAACCTTAGCCTTGCACTTTTTTTCTTTGTGCACATGATACTCAAATATTTTTTGTGTTTCCTCATGTACATATTTATATTATTATAAATTCTAAGTGTACAGTGCTAATCCATTTGTATCACTCTTAGCCTTCTTGAATTGTGATGGAGATGATCTAAGAATAGTCATTTTCACCTCAACCTAATAAACATATCCCTTGAAAACTAGGTATCTTATGGGTTTTAGTGTGTAAAATTCCTATGCTTACTTAATTACCATTATAGTCTCTCTAATATAATTCATAGGAATAGGTCAGGTTTCAACCCCAAATTATCAAGGGTTTTATGGAGTCTACCTATGATAGAATAATTGTACTAGTGGGCTAGTTTTGCTGGATCCTAATTATGATGGACTCACTATGGATCCTCCTACCTTGAATGTTTGCCAAATTTAATCTAATTTAGCTTCTTTAGTCACTATATTGATGATTATAGAATTTGGACAAAGAGGTAACTCAACCCAAAGATTTTTTGGCACTTTGTTTTACACTTGGATGGTGCACACTACTTTTTAGAAAAAATACACTTTTTCTTCTTCCTCATAGAGGTCTTCAACCATATCGACCATCATCATCATGTATACCTATTGTTCACTAGTGCCCATATGTGGAAATTCATATAAATGAATGATTTTGGGTATGGTTAGGTCATCCAACCAAGTGAGATAGATGTGATTCTTCCATCTTAGAGATCTTATGCCCACAAACACCTTGTACTTCCCTGAATCTTAGATTAGAATGATTACTATTAAAAGTTGTGTAGTTATAGTCATAATATTTAGAATAAATTGTGGTACTATTTGTAATAGGGTTTTTATCATCATTGTGATTGCCTTCTATTTGGCCACCTTGGTCTATGCTATTTGCATTTCGATGAAGTATAAGAGGGGAAGACTTAGAACCTTGGGTAGTTCATGAACTCAGATAGTAATTCCATTTGAAAGATTCATGACAACCACATTTTGGCACAAATACTACATGATGTTGGGTGGTATGAATGGGTTGGCTATGATTACCTCTACCAACTCATTATACCAAGTGGTAAACTTAACTTGATGCCCAAAATAAGTGTTCTCTTAGGTCTAAGTAATATTTTAGAACTACACATCCAACCAGTAGTCAATGTTAGGATGAACTTCACCCTTAAGAGACTTATACTATGTAATCACTAAAAATAATACAAAAAATTGGTACTGGAATGTTTACTTCACAATCACCAAGACTGTATCTATGTTGAAAGTGAGTTCACTGACCAAGAATTATAGCCAATTGAATTTATCATTATGATAGACCATTTGATGGCTAATATCTATGACCCCTTTAGTAAATTTCTTGGAATCCTTGGTTGTCTACCAAAATCTATGAGAAATACACAACCAAAATGCACTCTAACACATATTCAATGTCTTTTAGGGGAATTCCTCTTGATGTACAAGAGTAATTTTCCTAGATCTCTAGAAGGATGGGTAATATTCATGATTTGTAGTGTGTTATCGATATCCTTCTCATAGGTAGTCTTGTCACCCTGGCCATGATAGTATTATTTATGTCGATGGTTATTTCTTGGGAAATATAAATATTTCCCTCATTATATCAACCCATAAATACCTCCATTACATCACTAAGTTGTCCAAAAATGGGCAATCAGATCAGTCACTCTACATCTATATTATAGAGCCTGTGTGGTTATGCTAATGTTTCTAGTTACACCCCTTCAACTATGTCTTGGACAAACATTCAAAGATTCACATTATGAAAAAACTTATAACCATCTAAGTTTGTGAATCACATTTGTCATAATGCCATGCCCATGCCCATGTCCTCTTTTCTATGCTTATGTGAATCCTTTGATGAGTTGGGATTGATCAAATTTAGCTACTATTCATATTGATCTAAAAAAATTTCTTGGTAGATGAAAAGTATAGACTCATCAGAGATTAGTAATCACCTTAAAATTGTGTATCACTTTGATATACTTTAAAATGGATAATAATTTAGTTGCCTAAGTGTCATATTTATAACTTCTCACACCACCTTCGATGTTTTTTTATCTTGATGAGTTGTAATATCATTAAATCCTTCACACACAAGATTTGAATGAAGTGGATCATTTCTTGCTAATGTGGAATTCATTTTCTTGATGTGACATTTGATTGTGGTGACAATTGATGTTTTTTGAACTATCACATTAAATGGGCTTTGGCCATACATTACTTATTCTATTTCTAACACAAATCCATCACTTTTTCAAAATATTTTTCAATTTCACCCCATACCTAATCATTAATTTCAATGGATTGACCATTAAACTACACTATCTACTCAATATTTAGATGCATGTGTCTTTCTTAGACTTAATTGATGTTTGTATACTATACTCATTTGGCCACCTTCTTTAATTTTATCTATAGTAATGGAACCTTTGAGTTTTTCATGGATCCTTATTATCCTTGACCTCTATAAACACACTCATATTTACCCACACTTTCCAAAATAAACACAAAAAACCCAAACTATCCTAAAATAAATGCTTTGCAAATTGACTACAATCTACTTAGTGTGATATCACACCTTTATTCCATGTTGTTATAAATTAATGGTATTAAGACTTCAAACTATAACCATTTACCTTCCTAGGTAAGACATTTCCCTAAAAGACTTGAAGGAACACTATTATAGGGTATAAAAGTTCATGGATGATATAGGGGCCCTTCCATTGGATGTTAAGCTTTCTAGGAAAAGCTTTGAACTTGCTATCATACAAAAGAATAAGTTGATTTACCTAGAATTCCTTTTTTCATAGGTTTTTATAATGCCATGCATTATAGATATGCTTGTTTATCTCCTAGTCCCATAATGATCTATATCTCACTTCATCCATGTAATTAAAGTCTAACAACCTATCCATTCATAACACATTGGTAACTCATAGAATGGGAAGCACATATTCCATAGGCATCATGGATTCTAACCCATAAACTAGTTATAATAGTGTAAACCTTGTTACACATTTATAATGTGTGTGATAATCCCACATGACTGCTAGAAGTCTATCCTCCTAGTCATCTTGCTTCACATTGCATATTTTAGTGAGCATCTTATTGATCATTTTGTTTGCAAATTTAGCTTGGCCATTTGCATGTGGATGATAAGTGATGGTTTTATGATACAATATCATGAACTCATCCATGATGGTCTTATTCAAAAAATGAGTTCCTCTATTGCTTACCAACTTAAGAGGGTAGCTAAACTTGGCGATGATGTTCTCATACATAAACTTGGATTTATCCTTTGTACTATACATTAGAATCATAACAGCTTCTACCCATTTGGTAAAGTAATCTATCATAGTGATTATGTACCTTACCTGATTACATTTATTTGGGGGATTGATTAGCCTTAAAAAGTTAATGCCCCATTGTTTAAAGGGATATTGTGCTAACATAGGATACAAAGTCATCTCATCCCACTAGTGTGGCTTCCCCATCCTTTAGCATACATCACATTATTATGTGACTCTATGCATATCTTAAAATAGATAGGACCACCAAATACTGATTTACAGGTTTTTATGTGTAGTTTCATCTCCTATGAAGTGACCTCATATGACTCCTTGATGTGATTCATCCATGATATTTGCATGCTCATGTTCTAGTGCCACTCTATGTAATACTTCATATTTACCTAAGTAATATAAAAATACATTAACAAGACTATATAAAAGAGCTCTGGTGATTAGTTATTTCTTATCTCATTCTATATAGTGTTCTAGAAATGTCCCCTATTCCAAAAACTATGTGATCTCTAGTATTTGCTCTAGAATTATAGTCACCCTAAATAGGTGTGTATCTGGTGACTCATCATAGAGATCCTTAGGTTACTCACCATTAGTTAGTTGGATGAGATGGTCTAGACTGACATTCTCCTAACTTATTTTGACATTAATTCAAAATTGAAATTACTATAAAAGCATTAGCCAATGTGATATTCATCCTCACAATAATGGCTTGTTCATGAGGTATCACAAATCTTGATGATCAATGAACAATTTAAATGATGTGGCCAACAAATAGTCCTTGAACTTTTGTAGTACAAAAACTATTTCCAAGGCTTCCCGCTTAATTTTCATATAATTCATCTCTATAGTCAAAAAATTTCTACTTGCAAAGTGGATTGGATGATATAATCCTCTTTCTCTTAGATGTGTGATTGCTTCTCCAACTCCAAGCCCTGAAGCATCCACATGCACATGAAAAGGTTTACTCCAATCTAGAAAAACTAGGATTAGATTAGTCACTAGTCACTACTTCAAATCAACAAATGTGTTCAAATAGTCATCTATCCATACAAGTTGGACTTATTTTTGCAACACCTTCTCCAAAGGGGATGATATAGTGATGTACCCCTTGATGAATCTATATTATCAAATGGTGTGTACCAAAAAATATAGTACTTATATGGAAGTCTTGGGTGTTGGTATACTTGCGATAACTATGATCTTAGCCTGATCTACCAAAATTCCTTTACCATATATTACATGACCTAATAAAACAAAAAAATATGTAAAAATAGACATTTATTCAAATTTATCATTATTCACAATGCTATACATATATCTAACATTAACATAAGTTTTGATAAATGTTCCCTGAATAAAGAGAACATTACCTAGTCATCTAAGTATAATTCCAAGAAGTCATGGATGAAATCATTCAATGCATTCAACACAACTCTAGAGAACACTATAGGTGTTTTTTTAGTCCAAATGGCATGACCTTGTAAGTGAATTAAACCCATTTTATTTCTAATGTGGTTTTGGTCTTGTCCTCTTCTATGATGGGTATCTAATGGTAATTATTGAATCCATCTATGAATGAGAACACTTAATGCCCTATGAAAGCCTCTAAAACTTCATCTGTGAAGTGAATTAGAAATAGGTTATTAACACAAAAATAATTATGTATGTGGTAGTTTCCATAGATGTATATCTCCTTAGTATTATTTGGTTGTACTATAATGGGGCTATCCTAGTCAACTTTCTCAACTGGGAAGATAATGCCTACTTCTAACATGTGATCAATTTCAACTTTCACTTTCATATTCATGTTTTGTTTCAGCCTATATGGTCTCTTCTTGATTTTCCATGCACACTCCTTTAAATCTATGTGCATTTCCCCCAAATAAGGATCAACACTTCTAAATTCTATGAAAGTTGTAAAACATACATCCTGATAGTCTTGGAGTAACTGTAAAACCTTTGAGATATCTTCATGCATCCAATAACATTTGACATGTGCCATTTTGGGTCCATATTTTGTGACAATATTTATTTTGTTCCTTTAATGGCTCCTAATACATCCTACATTCTTATTTTGGAATGAACTTATAGAGTATCCAATCTCCTTCATGTTTTGGAAGTTGTATATGCCACAACTTTTACTCCTCTATTTCCTCTACAAATATTTTTGACAGAGGTTCCATCTCTCTTTGGCTCAAAGAGATACCTTACATCTATGTAGTCCTTGTTTTCCATCCTATAGGGCTGATAATCCTCCTTTTGTATCCTATTATAGGTTCAAATCCATTGTTTGGCCTCACCTTGGCCAATTACTTGAACATGTAGGATGTGAGTTGGGTTTTTACTTTGAATTCATGTGAACTAGGTTTTTGTTGTGTTGGTAAATATTTAACTCTTTCATGACAGAAAAGGGTTTTCATATTTTATAAAGTGAATTGTACCTAAGTATTGTCACTCTCAAAAGTGAACATTTAGATGAAATCATCTTAGATCTATGCCAAATAGTTTGTTTCTCTTCTTCACTCTTGATGGATATACCATGTTTTAGGAAAAAAACCTAGGGTATAGATGAAATTCTATGGCCAAAATTTAGGAGTGATACCCTTTAACATCCATACCTCAATACATGATACACATGTATTTCCAAGCAACCTCCATCCTGATAGATATGTCAATCTCTTCTAACATTATCTAGTAGATGGAATCAAGCTACGAGTAACCCATACACTTTTTCCCATGTTAATTATGCATCCTTATGGATGGCCTACCAATTCACAACAATCCATTTCATCACTTAGTTACGAGTGGTAATCCTCTATTTCTCATTTGGTACATACTATTGAAATAATGTGATGAATTCACCAACATCCTCTATAGCAAAATACTGAGGTATTTGGTGCTCAGTCATAAAGAACATTTGGAATGATCACAACTCATGATCTCCTTTTTATCAATTGAGTAAATGTGTATTTGAGTCTCCACTAATTAAATAAGCTTTATCCCATGGTATAACACCCTCTAAATTTGGTTTTATGTAGTCTTGCTCAGTATAACCTATTTGATATATATAATCTATATCACATTGTGTTAGAAATCTTATCATCATTGATTACATATCCTCCTTAACCTTTTGAGGGATATCTAGGGTATTCTGTATCATATTATCCAAGAGCCATTATGTGCTAAGAATCTGAGTCTACAAAATAATATTTTTGTAGAATAAATTGTACTTGATTACTCATAGAGCCTTCTACTTATCTTTGATTGTTACCTTCATATAGTTGAAATTGGCTTGAACATAAGATGAGTCTAGATATTTTGGGATGATGTAATGCCTAGAATTAGTCTTATTTAGAGGAATGACAATGATCTTGTCATCCTGATGAGACTCTAACTAATTCATGACTATGTTAATAGTCATACACCCATTATAGGCCCACTTCTTCCCTATTAGTCTAGGATAGTGAGTCTCATATATCTTCATATTGATCACTTTGAAATCACCTCACAAGTTGAGTTATATGAATTTTATTTCTACATCCTCAAAGAGACCAATAGGTTCAACCCTTTCAAAGTCTACAAGGCTGAGGGTGATAAGATTATAGCTCAACACAAGTCTTCCCAAGGCTTCCCAAATAGATTGAGGGATCATATTTATAGCACTTCCAAAGTCAAATACAACATTGGGTATTTCATACCTGACTAAATCTTGTCCATCCTTGCATCAATGTCCCAAGGTTTATTATTTTTTACAAACCAAACCAACTTATCCATCCACTATTGGCCCTTTTTTGCATATTCCAATAGGTTATGGATCCATTTCATGATGTTCCAAGAGATATATTCATTATGAAATGTACTAAAGAGTTTGATTAAATTCATCAATGCAATGACGACCCCATCCTATCTTAATATACACACTATTTGTCCATACATGTATGTGTTAAGGGATACATCATCCCATTCATTCTTCCCTTTCTATTAGATTCTCTTCAAAATCTGCATAGCTTCTAGCACCAAAACTTTATTAGTAGTACATTCAAGATATCAATCTTTCTATGAATTTTTAATACCCAAGTCTTTAGGCATTTCTAATAGAGTTAACCCTTTTTTAACATGTTATTGTCTAGTTACAACTTGTAATGTGACATCCTACCTTAGCTGTGCATGGATCATGTTAAATTTTTTAATAGGTCTCTTACTCTATTGTCTTTCTAAAACTAGACAATATTCTATATTATGATGTTATATCACCCTAGAGTATGTGCAATTAAGTTGCCTTTGAGTATTTTTAGGACAATTTCTCTACACATGGTTTAGTTCTCCATAGAGATAACAATGAATGGGTGACATGGGCCCATTATTGCTTTAGCCTCATTTCAGACCACCTTGATGTCCTCCTCTATATCCTCATTTAATATAAAATATACATACACCTTGGTGTTTTTGTTTCCTAAAATTTCCATTATTATATGATGCATTCCATCTTTGTTGCTTTGTATATTCATTAAAGTTAGCCAATTATAATTGTTATGGGTTTAGGGACCATCCTAATTACTACACTTAAGGAATCACATGATTCCATCAGGATTGACATGGGTAGTGTTGTAAGTATATATATTGAGAGGTGGGGGGTGAATTAGTTCCCTTAAAATAATCATCAAATTACACTTATCATCCATGAAGCATTCATTCACATACATACATCAACCAATGCATAAATAAGGATTTATAAAAGCATAAAACATAAGAACACACAAGATATGTGGGAAAAAATATTGGAGGATAAATCACACTAAATAATATATTTAAATAAAATCCTATAAGTAATTAATCAATATTTGAGGCACCAAACCCACAAGGAACACCAACTCAACTAGTCCTTTAGCAAGCACCAGATTATAAGGAGCCACCAACCCCCTAGGTAACTCAGTACCAACTCAATCACCTAGAAATTATGATTAAATTTGGACACATATTTATAAATCAAATAATGATGACCACCTTATTTATATATTCTCACTTTTCTATCTCTCTCAAACAACCTATTAGGCCTCTTCACTCAACTAGCCCACTTCTTGGTAGAATTAGGTCAAATGGCCGTACTCATCATCTATAGAATTATTGTTATATATTAATGACATATTAAACACATATATATGATGGTATTAAATCCATATACCTGGTTTCTAAAACTTTATATCATTTTTTCATGCCCTTAATATTCTAACTAATCAAATTAGGCCTATTAGACCTTCTTTTTATACTTGATTCTTGATATCACCCACCTTGGTCAGAAAAAATCCTATACATTATTGGATAAATATTTAATTATATTAAAAAACATTTTTTAAAATTTTAAAAATCATTACATAGGTCGGTCACCACCTATAAGGATCAAAACCACCATTAGGCTTAATAGAGACCTAATGTAATTAGGCCTTCTCAAAGCACATGTTTCACCTTGACCATCTTGGAACACTTGAGCCTTAAAAAATGAATGAAAACTTAAAAAATCTTAAATTAGACCCTTTATGATCTCAAATTGTGTCCCTTAATCCATTTATCTCATTTCACTCCTTGAACCACACCATTAGGTATACTCGCAATAAGGCCTTCTCACTACCAAAAAGTCTATCCTAGATATATAAAGCATACACTAAAATTTTACACATAAAAAAATAAAAAAATAACATGGATATAACCTAAATTAAATAAATATTATAATAATTTTCATTATATTTCACCAAATTGGGAAAAATACCTCAAACAAACCATTTTCATATGCTTACTCAGAACTACAAATAGGCCTCAAGAACCCAATCAAGAACCTTTGAATTTTCAAACCTTCATAAGATTATATAATGATTAAAAATGTAATAAAATGAACCTATGATAAATATATAAAAAATTAATGTGTATTTTATTCATTAATTTTTGTCATACAGACTCAGGAACATCAATCTCATACACAAAAAACTGCTTGTAGCTTCAAAAACACAATCATGGAAACTAAGACTTAGAAGACATGTGTGAACATGTTTATGATATTAAAATGGGTTTATTTTATAATTAAAAATCATTATATAATATTTAAACATATATATTACAAGGTTTAATATCAATATTGGTCTTATAGACCAATCTCATGTCTTCACCTTGCATAAACCATACTATGTTAGATAGGTCACTTTGAGAACAACTTTGTGCTCATATATGATCATATTAAAAACTTATATTAAATTTGGATACGTGATATATTTATTTAAAAATAAACCCATGCATTTTTATCCATCCCATATCAAGTACAACCCATCCCTAATCTCATTCTCACTTCTACCTAGTTTTCTCATTGTCTTCCTCAGTAGGCCTATTTAGCGATAGGTCAAATTCCATGATTTATTTAACATATTTAAGGTATTAAACCTGATAATAAAATTACATGGGAAAAAAATAAAAGTCTCAGACATCATCCTCTAGTTTTTTGTATGCTTTGACTTGGTCAACCCTACTTGCTACATCAAAAATCTAAGAAACAAGGGGTTTCCTATAGCTTCCACTCGCTCTTCTGATAAACCAATGCCATTTGGATAAAAATAGGAAAGTAATCTACATTTTAAAATCATAAAAATCATTCAACCAAACCATTTTTATCCATTTACAATAATATCTTCATATCAGGCCACTTTAATGGGTTTAGGAGGGTTTAAACTACCTTCAATTCTTATAAAATGTTCATAAAGGATTGCCCCTCAACTTCAAAATAAATGATTAGAAATTTGATTTAGGAACATTACCAAAATTTCATGAAATTATTAGGGTCTCATGAAAATTTTTCACTTGCCAATGAGCATAAGAAAATCCTTCTTGAGTTTGTAATACCTCATTATGTGCACATAAAAAATATCAACACCAATTTTCATGCTTTCTCCTTCATATTTTGACCTCAGAATTGGTAAAAAACTTGATACAATCTATCAAACCTATGAGAATTATCTTAATATATCTATCACCTTAGGATATTAGCTTGACCCCTGATTAGGCCACACTAGGCCTCTATACACATTAGGCCTTTAACTATCATTCACACTTAGACTTTGAACATACCTTGAAACCTATCGTAATGTTATCAACACCTTATAATCACATCATAAAACATCATACCTTTCTCACACACTACCACACATATTATTACAAGCCTCAATTTACTCACCTCACTATGGAATCAAACCCATACTTGTTCACTAGGTCTCTCAAGTAGATGGCTTATGAACTAAAATTCATATAATGATTAAGCCTCAAAACTGATATTAAAAATCTTATGAAGGATTATTTGACTCATTATCATGATTTATAAACTTTATACACTCTCCCATGCCTATAATTACATAATTCACTAATATTTACTATGCTTCATGTGTACACCTTCTCACAGGGCTATACTAAGCTTCTCAAGACACCTAGTACTCAAGGATTTTAACTGAAACAAGCTAAACCTCAATGACATCAACCAAGAAAATTATTTAATAAATATTATCTAAAGACTTGGATACTCTTAATAATATCATGAGCTTGTCACACTATAACACTTTTCCATGATCTCATATAGAACTTAAACCATGCTCATGCTATGACAATGCTCCACAAAAATAGTAATCAACAATATGATTACCTTGTATCTTGATCTTGACCTTGACATGTCATCAACCTCATAATAATTACCAAGTTACCTTCAAATTCTCTTTCAATAGAGAGACAAATAGGTTGCCTTCAAATTTTATCTTGTCATAAGACTTCCTTATCACATACCACTTCACCATGTATGACATCAACTTTGACCTTGACATCAATTACAAAATTTATGCCACAAAAAAAAAAATAGGAACATAACTCAAAAATATCCCCTTTTTTCATTGATGGAAAACACTTGAACAAATATGATCATTCTCATATCCCCAAAGCTAAATCTCTTTAGGCTAACCTTTCTCCCAAACTGGAACTTTTTCCCCCTTTCACATAAATTAAAAAGGGTCATCTCTTAAAAAATATATAATACTTAGACATAGAACAACACATATTTAGTCTCCAAAAAACTTCATTCTTTCTCTCTTTGTCAACAACTAAACAAAAATTAGGCTCACAACCAATTGATTTCATGATCAAATTGATCTTTCAGATAGTATCGTGAATGTGACTTGGTTTGATCAAGTCATCATATAAATGATTTTTACCTCATTTCTTGTAATCACACCTCCAACAAACTATTTATTAAGATTTGAATATAAAATAAAGAATAAAAATCTCCCCCTAAGACTAGGCATCCTTCATACTTCTGTTCACTAGCTGAGTGCCTCTATGAAGGCTAATGGAGTCACCTTTTTTCAAGGGTACTAAAACAACATAAACTCAGGATATTCTTAGATCTCCATATCCTTATTTTATTAATATTTATTCATGATCCTCTTATTATTGAATATCCCTTTTGGCTTGACCTCTTCAATCTCTATTTAAACAACATTCTAACTTAGTCTATTTATCTTGACTCCTTCATCCACAATCTGAGCTGATAGGGAGAATTCTTGGCACTCCTTTGCATCTGAACTATTCTCCACCATGAAAAATAGTCTACTTGGATTTTTAGACTTGTCATAATTTACCTTAGATGCATTTGATTTCTACTCATTGTCTTGTCTTCTTTCTTACACTTTAGGGGCCTTAACATTCTTGTTTTGACTTGAGAATCCATGCAATATGACCAACCTTTTAGAAATTGAAACACACTATTCCTTTTGATATAAATGCCCCATGACCCATACCTCTTGATTGATGACTCTCCTCATAGTTTCATGCATATTAATTATTGGAGGGCCTTCTATAATTCCTTGCTCTATGACCAAATTGGTTACATGAATAACAATAACCATTGAACATATTAACATACCTTATAGTATTAAGCTACCTAATAGGATTAGTCTTAATTTTACCAAAACCATCATTAATTTATTCAAATTTGACCTTATTTATCACATTTTTATTATTATTTTGGTCTCCATTGAAACCAAGACCTATTTTTATCATTATCAATATTTTGACTACTCAAGATGTTATCTAAATCATTGATACTCTTTTCAGACTTCATAAATGACTTAACCTTACTTGATGAATGATCCAATTCATATCTCAATGAATACACTTTAGTTACATACCTTGCACATTCTTATTCTTTAACCTTTAGGCTTGAAATCACAATCTCAATTTGAGTCTTCACTTGTTTGACTATTTCCTCTTATTTCTTGGAGTTGTTTCTCAAACTATCTTCAAATAATTTATTTTTTTCTCATAGTATTTGATCAGAGACCTCATCACCTTATTATTATTATTCATAATCTTCAATTTTTTTATAAAATTCATCAACTCAACCTCAAATTCCACCTCATCTTCTTATTCATCTGAATCACCAACAATAGTACCTCTAATCCATATGGACTATTCTTGATTTTAACAACTTGCTTACTTAGCCATGAAGAGAAATTCATTGAAATCAAGAACATCACCTTCAGGTTACTCTCAAAATCACTTATGTTTAACTCATCAGATGAGATACAATCTTTTTTGGTGTAAAATCTTCTTTTGTTCTTGAAAAATTTCTTCTTGTCATCATACTTTTTAAAGCTTTTCTTGCTCTTATCAGACTTATAGAACTTATTATCATCATCATGACTTTAACCATGCTCTTCATAATATTTTTCCTTATGCTTATGAGGGAACTTGTTATCAAAGTTCCCAATCTCTCCACAATTAAAACACTTTAAGGGTAGCTTACCTTTATATTTACCTAC
This sequence comes from Torreya grandis, assembly GCA_037957365.1. Taxonomy (NCBI): domain Eukaryota; kingdom Viridiplantae; phylum Streptophyta; class Pinopsida; order Cupressales; family Taxaceae; genus Torreya; species Torreya grandis. The sequence continues at coordinate 5,375,900 of JARHVA010000369.1, forward strand.
ACTTGTTTTCAATTTTGTTGTAAACATAACTATCAAAGGATCATAATTAATATCATAATCATCATTGTATTTGAATTTCTTACCTTGTGTCTTCTTCTACTTTGACTTATTTTATACCTTGAAAATAACTTCCTTATTTTTAGGTCTTCTTTCACTTATCCTCATCTCATAGGTTGTTAGGGTGCCATGAAGTTCATCCATCTATAGCTTGTCTAGATCTTGCATCTCTTCAATAACAAACACTTTAGAATCAAAATAGGGAGATAAAGATCTTAAAAACTTTTGAACAATAGTATACTCTTTCAATTCTTCACATATGCCTATTATGATGTTGACCACTTCATCAACCCTCAACACATAGGATATAATGCTATCATATTCATTCATCTTTAGGATTTTAAACTATCTTCTATGGGTTGGAAATTATACCAACTTAACCTTGAATTATCCGTTATGGATAGTATTTAACTTTTCCCACATTTATTTAGTAGATATATAGTGCATCACCTTCACAAGTTCTACCTCTGATAGGCCACACATAATACCATTTATTGCTTTTGAATTATTGTCACTAGCATTCTTACCTGGTGCATCTATAGGAGGAATAAGAGATGTAGTATATCAATCCAAAAATAATTTCCAAACATCATGAACTTGAGACATAAAATATGTTCTCATCATGACACTCTAAAAAGCATAATTAGATCCATTAAACAATGAAACATTACTTGTAGGGAAACCACCTTATGCTTGACTAGCCATCTTTACTTACTTTAGGATATCCTTTAGGCTATTAGGCCTACTAAAAAAGACATGATCTAATAGAAAATGTTATAACTATAGATACTGATATGGGGGGTGAATCAATTCCCCTAAAATAATCATTCAATTAAACTTGTCATCCATGAAGCATTCATTCACATACATACATTAGCCAATGCATAAATAAGAATATACAAAAGTATACAACATAATAACATAAGATATATGTGGTAAAAAATCTTAGGGGATAAAACCCACTAAAACATATCTTGGACTACATTACTATAAGAAATAAATTAGGATTTAATGAGGCACTATTGTCAATCAGGAGTGTGCCCTTGTGAGAAAGTGTGTAATTCCTCACTGCTATTGAAACATGGAATCTCTCCAAAGTGTGGGTGAATTTATAAGGGATAGAATATATATATAGGGTTTTTTACCTTGTTAATCTCACTTAAAATTACTTTTAAGATACTACTTACTGATTCTGACAAGGAAAAGGGTGCAAAAGACAATGAAAATGAATGAAACTAAATGAAAATTGAAATAAAAGGTGATGAACCAATTGTTTTGTGAACTAAAATGATTTAAATTACACTTATATGAAATATAAAATATTACACACACATTCACTACACCCAAGTAATATTTCTACATCAATATTTCACAATAAGAACCTTACAAACTCAATTCATACAAAGAAATACTAAACTCACATATAATACATGAACTTAAACTTGATTTTTAAACTTATAATGAACTTTAGAGCATAAAAAATCTCTCATGAAGGTAAAAATCTAGACTATAACTAATTAAAACAAGTATTTCACTAATTTATATCAATGGCAAGCACATACAATTCACTAAAAAAACCCTAAAAATAGAGGAATTTTGATTCTTGTTGCTCTCAAAAGGTGAAAAATATTTTTTAATACTTTAGGAACAATTTAAAAAAAAAATTCATATTAAATTCTATAAAAAATAATACATGTATCAAATAAATGCTTGGAGATAAAGCAACCCCAAAGTAGGGGACCTCAAACTTGGTCAAACGGCTCCTCCAAAAGTGCTACATAGAATTTTTGGCTTCTAAAATATCATCCCTTTATAAATTGGAATATAAAATAAGTTTTAAATTTTTTATGGTTCTTAGGATACTAATCATTATGTTTGGTCAAGCTTAGATAACTTGGAGAGTGCCTATATTCTTGCACCAACCCCTAGATTTTAGCTTTCTTATCTCCCTTGATTAAAAAGTATCTTCCATGGATATAGGTGTTAAATTACTTGAAATTATTTGATTTTAACCATTATAAAGTATCATGAATTATTATATAACACTTGTAAAGAGTTGGTTATAAGAGTCCTTCAACAAATTGACTTTGTCTTGTACATGGGCTTTGGAAGAGGAAGAGTCCTATTTGCACTTGTTGGAGACCTTTTCCAAATCCTTATTTAATTATAAATCATCCTTGACCTATTCCTAATTTTAATATGGTGTTAAATATCCTTCATAAACTTTCCAAGTATTTGTAATAGGCTCTATGAACCTGTTTATCCTTCAAACCCCTCAAAAGGCTCATTTTGCACTATGGCATAGAGGGAAAAGGAGTTTTCTTCAAATCTACATCAAAACTAAAATTTTACACCATGTATGGATTATTTATGACACATCATACCTGGTTCAAGATTATTTAAAGCACCAAATACTCCAAAATTCTTGATTTGACACTCAAATCATGCATTTTCCATGTATTCTTTGTAGCCCTATTTTACCAAAAAGCTCCTTGTCTGGGATAAAATAGAAGTGATGATGAAAAAAATTACTTTTTAAAAGTACCCATTATCCTCCCACATCTCCATACAAAATTTCATGGCCAAAATCCAAGATTTGATATGCTTTATGTCCCATTTAGCTTGCCAAATTAGGCCTAATTATCCCTTTAAGCCCTAGAAGAGAAATTTTACTATTAGGAGATCATACATGTGTTAAAAATAAAAAAATTAATTTATTAAATTTTATAATTCCCAAACCATGATCCATATCAATTTTTTTGGTCTGAAACCACTTGGAAGTACCAAATCCTTGAAATGGCCTTTGGAAGGCTTGTCCTTTAAAGGCATTTTCTAACTGACCCAAAAGAATGAAATGGTTTTGGCACCTTTGGATTATTTTTTTCTGGATTTTTGAGATTTTATAGGTAAAAAAATTCTAAATCTTCCTTTTCCATCAATTTTCATCTTTGGATGATCCTTGGAACCCTTATTTTATCTAAAAAATAAGACAAAGTATAGTTTTTATTCTATTCAATACAAGTGAAGGTATAGAAATAAAATGTGAAGGACCCCATGAGAGTCCCATAAAACCTATGGTATGTTTCATGAAGCAAATATGTGGTTTGGTGGGGTTTCCAACTCAAAACTTGTAAACTAATTTAAAGTAGGGTTTTTGGTAATTTTCACTCTTAACCTTTGTTCATAAAAAATTGACTTCTAATATGAGAAAAAAATGCACAAATTGAATTATAGGACCCCATAAAACATCCCATAACTCCTTTCAATCCCATGATAAACCTCCTTGATGGGGTGAGCACACAACCATAGCCTCTCAAGTGAATTCCTTCATTCTATGCACCTTGTCTTGCTTTTGAACCCAAAAATGGATTCTTTGTGACCTCTTCTAAATAAAAAAATATTATATATCTAAATTAACATTTTTAAATGATTTATAATTGTATTTAGACCTTGGTAGTGGAAATGACCCCTATTGGGCAAAAAACCTAGTTAAGGCTAGTGGGGTTTGAGTGCAAATGGCCACCCACCAACACTTCTAAATATTTTCTCACCATTAATGAGCTTCATTAATTATATTTAAAACTAAATAAATCTTAACACAACATATAAAAGTATCCCAAAGTGATTCCAAGATATATAACACTCTTTTTGGTCACATTTTCTTTATTCTTTATCTCTTTGCATGCTTGAAAGTGGCCTACCTCTGAGACAAAATAGAGGATATGAGACCTATTTTTACATGAAAACCAAATTAATTAGTGTGTTAATTATTTTATAAGGACATTTTTTACAAAATTTTAAGTCAAATTGATCTTTATAGCTTCCTCAAATGTCCAAAACCCCAAGGCAAACTTTTGAGAAGTGGACTGTGCAAAATTGGCAAACTAGGTTACAATTTATCTTTTGAAAACTCTTTTTTTTCTTGTTTCATTTATTTTTAAGTATTTTTATATGGATATTATTATTTTTAAATATAAACAAGGTAAAATCATGAAGTTTTCTTTTATCAAAACCTTAAACACTTACCTTCTTCTTGGCATAATCATGAAAACACAGTTAATTCATAACCATAATACTTGATCCAAAATACCCAACCTATAGATGAACACTCAATTTGGACTTATGAATTATTTTTAAACCATATTTTTATGTTACCTAGCTACTTCATAGTCAGTTCAACATTGGATTCATACCCATGCTATGCCAATGCCAATCATCACTCACCATACACTAGTAGACTATCATGTCACAGTCAAATGTATCTGACTATTTTGATGTAAAAAGAGGCTAGTTGGATATATTTGAGTTTTTAAAACGTGAATTAAATGATTTAGGATCTATTCAAATATTTTTTCTCCTTTAAATATTAAAAAAAACATCCATATATTGCCTAGAGCCTAAGCCTGGTTTTCAATAGTTAAATCCTTAACTTTATTTGAAACTTGTAAGTATTCATTTTAAGATAAAAAATGATCTCATGGGATTTGATAAATGTCAAAACCCTCTGATTATAATACTATTTATACCTATTTAATGATTTCATGCCACACGTAAGCCCAAATTTTTCCATACCATGTATTTTTTGGAATCTTACTATAGTGGGTTTGAAAGGTAGTACTGCTATAGGTGTGCCTTTTTCCTTATGGCTGTAGGTGCTTGATGTATATGTCAATATGGATTTAGGTGGATGTTTTAAAACCTTTTAAACATTATTTATCTAATTATTTTCATAAAACACTTAAGATAACCTAAATCATCTTGAAACCCTAAAAAAATGAGCCACTATCACTGTTTGCACCACAATTGTTCACATTAGCTCAAAGGTTGCCACTCTAACCTTAAGATGACGGTAGGTTTCTATTTGAAACCCATTTATTGATTTGTTTCCATTTTTTTTTTTATGAAACCCTTTCTTCCATACTCAAACTTATCCATCTCTATCACACTTCAAAGTTCACCCTTACTTGATAAACTTGGGTTAAATTCAACTGTGTTATCACTTCCTAGCTGTGTATTTCTTCAAAAGGGAAACATGCCTTTAGGTTAATTTTAGTGGGTTTTCAAGTAAAAAATATTAATCCCCCCTATAATCTCTATTTATGTATCAAATTTTTAATATCTTCATGAACATAACCTCATAAACCATTACCTCATTCCAAGTAACCTCCACATATTTGTCCTTGTATGGACTATAGGTGGAGTATGACAGTGTTCATGTAGCTGTATTAGGTCCCCTTAGCTTAGTGTTCAATATTATACTCTTTTTTTAGGTTTATATACACCACTTATAATTTACATACTTCATAAGAAGTCATAAAGCCTTACGAAACACAACCCCCACCAAGAACTCCTTCAATTTCCAAACCTCTCAAGTGATTGTTGTAGTTTATCATAGGGATGTAGGTGATAATTGTCTTTGAAACTTGTACATATACCCTTTAGATAATTTTAGGATTTTAGGATATTTTTTGATTCATATATGTTCTTATATTAGTAGGTTTCCATGCTTAAAACCATACTTGAGATATTTGGAGGACTCCATGGCTAAGAATATGTCAACCTCCCTTCATATTCTATATACTACCTTGTTTTCTCTCATATGTGGATCATGAAACCTCAAATTAATCATTATTTTCAAACACACCTTATACCCAACACTCATATCACCTTGAAGTTTTTTTATACCACCATAGACCCATATTCAAACTTGCCCCTATTTTCCTTTAAACACAACTGTAGGTGATTATTTGAGGCTATAGAGTGTATCCATGTTGTGAGGTGTAGGTCTATATTCGTGGTCTTATCATCTAAAGAATATTGAAATGAATTAGTATCACCTCTCATGTCAAAAAAATCCTAACCAAATATGTATGCCCTCTATTAACCTCATTGAACCCTGCTTTCCCTCCATACACAACTGTAGGTGTCAATTTGGACCTATACCATCCCTCTAGGTAGTCATATGCATAGTATTTTCATGTCTAATATCCTTTTAGGATTCTTTGATTCATGAAATGATTGAATAAAACTTGTATCATGTTTGAAGCTAGGCCAACACCCTTACCTTTTTTATTCCACCCATATTGTCATCCCATAGCCCACCTATAGGTATCACTTTTTGGGCCTACAAGGCCTATAGGTGGTTATATAAGTCATAAAAACATGTTACACATCTCCATTGATATGATTTTAAACCAATAGTCCAAAACCCTTGATGTCTTTGAATTCCATTTTCCTACATACCAAGTTAGATTTCCGGTAATGATGTTAATTGTGAGTGTCTAGATGCCTCATTGTATAAAATGTAAGTAGCTCTTGGAGGAAAAATTACCCCTCTATGTTGTCATGTAGGTTTTCATGTAATTTTCAAAGTATCCATTGAGTTACTAGTTTAAATTTATACAAAGGAATCCACTTGAATGTAGACCATATCTCCATGGTGTCTAATTAATCTTCATGAAACCCTTTTGAAGGCCCTTGCTGTAAATAACACTGAAAGATGGCAGTGAAAGAATGGTAAAAAATGGAGGTTGTATACACATCACTCATGAGGCCAAAACCCATCCATATTTAACAAAGTATCACACCTAGGTGGGGGATATATGATGAAGTCATTTAGATTTGTCTACACCTTATACACAAAATCCCATGATAGATCCAAATATGATCAAATCCCTATTTTAGAACTTTTAAGGTAACAAGATCCTAAGATAAACCTCTCCACTTGTGAACATAGATATTTAAGTTTTCATACCATTATATGACCTTATTTTTTATTATTACAGTACCCTAAATCTTTATATACCTTATGTAATAACTTCTCATGTTAACACATTTCTAAGCATACTTTTAGATCCCTATTAGGACAGTTATAGTTTTATTTCTTAGTTCATAGGGTAGTGAATAGTGGTGTGGTAATGTACATATAATGTGGATCCAATAATCAAACCCAATATTACTTAAGTCCTAGAATTGATATTATCAACTTGGAATTATTTTAAACAAGATTCAATTTTTTATTACCACATGACCACTCATGTGAGGCACCTGTATGTATTAATTAGTATTGGAGGTCAGGAAATGAAGTTAAGACATGAAACATATTATGATGTATGTAGGTTTCCTTGAGAGGTAAATCAGTAAAAAATTATACCAAATCCTTTATCACACTTCAATAATAAATATAAACTCTTAAAATTTCATCAAACTCCTACAATCAATGCTCCACATTTCTGAGACAACTTCAATCAAGCTATGAACATGCTTATCAATCCATAAAGGCTTCACCTCTATCTCTCTATCTCTCTAATATATGAATTAGACAATTTAATTATTTATAAAATCCATTTATAACATATTAATATTAAAAAAACTAATCAATAACCCATAGTTTACTTTAAAACTAATCTAGGAGACTTTTTAAAAAGATATGGAAAGAAACCTAATTTTATGTTGTAATTTCCTTCCTATAAAGAGTTATAAAATTATTAAAATATTAAAAGGACAATAATTACCACTAAAAACATTATAAAAAACCATTTATCTTCATTGTTTACTAAGATGATAAATATTCCCAAGAATAGACTCCTCTCAGATACATAGGCTATAGTGACTTACTATCACTCTTAGAAATTGTTCATAAATATGGGGGCACAAATAAAAAATAAAATAAAACTAATTTCAAGATTAATAAGACCCATAACCATGGAAATTTTTTAATATACCAAATATCTCTCCTCTTCTCATATCGAGCATTTGAAAACTGCCCTTTTAGGCATGTAAGAAAGGTAAAAAATGGAGTGAAGTTGATTTTTGTGTTTTTTTAACCTAAAACTTCCTCCAAAACATTTATATGACCTAAAATTATCAAATTAATCCTTAATTATGACATTATCACAAAAATCCTCTGAAAACCAAAAAGAATGCCTCAAAAAGGCTGATTTTGCACTAAAAATGCTATTTTTACCAAAAGAACTCTAAATGAAATTTTGTAAAATGTTTTAATAAGTATATAACATGTATTATGAGGTGAAAAAATGTGTAATTAAGTTTCCTCATAATCATATACTATCAAAACCTTCTCTGAATGGCATAAAATGGTTAGATTTTGCATAGAAATGAGGCATAGAGTTAGTCTAAAATATGATCAACCTAATTATTCATTTTCTACGGATGTAATTACCTTTAATCATGCTATGACACTTAGAAATACACTCTAATCTCTTATTACCACTAAAAAATGACTCAAAAGGCCCAAAAATGACTAGAAAACACAAGACAAGTGAAGGAAAAGACTTTAAAGCACCTAAATAACCTTAAGAACCATTAACCATAGATTATTCAAGGAATTTTTAGGACCAATTACTGAAGATAAAATAGTAGGATATGAATTTTTTTGAATGGTATGGGTGACAATTTGACCTATGAGGTCAAAATTGTCAGCATTCTGGTGACTCAACTGGGAAGCATGCATGTTATGCTTGAGAACCATAACATATACATGAAATTTGGACTCACAAAACAATGAAAAATCTGATCTATGACTACAAGTACAATTTTTTATTTGAAATAAAACAACTCATTCTTCCAAAACAAGAAGGGAAACACATAAAATAATAAAACTAACTAAACAAAGCAAATGTGCAAATAAATCACTTATTTGGGACAAAACATAAATAAATTAATGTTCTTGAATAACACTTAGAGGAAAATAAACAAACTATGTACAAGGAAATTATCTCTTCAGTAGCAATGTTTCAGATGTATCCGATTAATTATGATTGAAAGTTCCTCACCATCCATATTTTAAAGTTGGAAGGCATTATGGGATTTACAGATGGAGATTGTGTATGGGTCCCTCTAAAGGGAATCAAACTTTGTGTGCCTTCTTGGTTTATCTCTATCCTCATCCCACTTGAGGACCATATCTCCTTCTTTGAAACTTTGTGAAGAAGCTCCTTTGTCAAAACATCTTTTCACTTGTGCTTGGTGAATTTCCATGGCTAGCATGGACTGATTTCATACCTCTTTCAACTCCATAAGCTTAGCATACCTGATCTCCATAGGCTCATTCCCCAATAACTCAAGTTGATGTATTAGTTCTAAAGTAGGAAACTTAAGAGAAATGGGTAACCTTGCTTCTTTACCATATACTAGATTATATGGAGAGTTGGGTATTGATATTTTATAGGTGATCCTATCAGCCCATAGAGCTGACTTCAACTTGAGATGCCGTGACCTCTGATTGTCTTCAATATTCCTTCTTATGATATTCAATATCTTATTCATGGACTTAGCAAGGCCATTGCCTTATGGATAATAGTTTGATGAAGTGCTAAGATAAATTCCATGTTGGACAGTCCATTGGCTGATCCTAGTTCCCACAAAATCCATTATATTATCCAAAATAATAGATGAAAGAACTCAAAATCTAATAAGAAAACTTTCATAGAAATCTAGAACATTGGTTTCATTTGCTTCTTTTAATGCCACTGCTTCTATCCAATGTGTGAAGTAATCTATAACAGTTAGAATCCATTTATGTCTTGAACTTGAAGGAGGATTTATGAGACTAATAATTCAAATCCCCATTAGATAAAGGGCTGATCCACTATAATTGGTTGGAGAGGTAAGGCTGCAAGTTTCACTTTTCCTATAAACATCACACACTGTTTGCATTTCCTAACCCATGTATGGCAATCACCAAATATACTAGGCCAATAGTACCCACCTATCATGATATTAAGGGTTGTAGTTTTTGTGAAAAAATGTCCTCCACCATATCCATCATGGAATTATTCAAGTAATCTATGAGTTTGGCTTGGCTCTATACATCTTAGCAACATACCATTGTTATCTTTCTTGAATAAAAAACCATCAACAAGAAAAAATGGAATTGATTGCAATCTAAAATATCTTCTTTTTGAAGAACTTAGATGAGAGGGATAAATACCATCTTGGAGATATCTTACCAAGTCATGAAACCAAATGGAAGATGAGGTATGATTAGCTACAACCTCTTCATCTTTGACACAAAAACAACCTCATTAGTTTCTTGTAAGTCTTGAGCTAGATTCTCACAAATTCCTTTGCCTCTAATAAGCTTTGTGACCTTAATTTCCACATCATACTACATTAATTTTGTTATCCAACTAGCTCTCTTCTCATTTATATCTTTGTTCAAAAGGAACTCCTTGATGCTTGGATGGGAAACCATTAGGTGTATCTTATTATTGGACAACAAGTATCTAAATTTTTTGAGAGACCTTATAACTGAAAATACATGCTTCTCAACAAAAGAGTACCTTGTTTCATACTCTTCCAATCCTAGACTAAAGAAGGCTATTGGCTGCTCTAAAGCCTTATGATTTTATTGCATAAGAATGCCTAAAATGGTGTCCATGTTAGCATATGTGTAAAAAAATAAATTCTTTGTGAAATCTAGATTTATAAGTTTAGGAGCACTAGCTATGGCCTTCTTAATCTCCTCAAAACTCTTTACTCCTTCTTTGGACAATCTAAAACTCTAATTATTCTTTAGAATGGCTGTAAGTGGCTTAGATAAAATGGCAAAATCTAAAATATATCTCCTTATGAAATTTATTTTCCTTAAGAAGCTTTGAAAATAATTTTTGTGCTTAGGTAAGGAGAGTGAAATAATGGAGTCTACCATTTCAAAATCTATGCTTAAACCATACTTTGAAACCACATGTCCAAGGAGCAACTGAGAAGACACACTTTTTGGGATTTAGAGAAACCCCAAATTGCCTACATATTTTGAACACTTGCTTAATATGAACCATGTGCTCACTTTCACTCTTTGAAAATACTATTATATCATCCAAATAAACAAGTACAAACCTATTAAAAATACCTTAGAATGCCATATCCATGGCTCTCTAAAAGGTTACTCCAGCATTGGATAAATATAAGGGAATATTTCTATAGGAAAATGTACATTTGTTTTTTTGGAGAAACTAACATCATTATAGCCCAATTACCATGTTTATTCTTTGATTTTTTAAAGTATAATTGCCACAAACCTTTACTAGATCATCATCCTTAACCATGGTCAAAATTGGTGCATCATTCTCATGAAGGTAATACACACCAAATACTTATTTTTCAATAAGCTTATAAGGATCATGATCATGAAAAGTAGAATCCCAATCATCAATAAACAAATATATAAGTCCATCCAAAGGTGATTTATTTTCTACTCCACTAGTTTCTAGCACCTCATTCGAGATGATATAGTTAGTGTTCACAACACTTGGCATATATGGATCTAAATGAAAACATGCAATAGGATCAAAATGTATTATTAAATTAGTTTGATACCTAGTTTTAAACATCAAATAAGTCTAATCATCTGATTAATATTTGCCAATCTTTGAGGTGAAGTCCCTTGAAAGGCACATAACAAAGTAAAGAGGCAAGTCTACCACAATAACATCCTGCTAAATAGTAACATTTAGACAAGCATGTAGTGTCAATTTCAGATATTTGATAATGCATAATATATTTTTGGGTGACCCATCCAATTTCAATACCCCCTTAGTATTTGGATCATAAACAAGGCCAAGCTTGTCTGTAATCTACTTAGGCATAATTGTGCTACTAGCTCGATTATCCACCATACAGTTATAAACCAAAGTGTCACACACTATAAAATAAAGGTAAAAATGAGGAATTTTATTTATTTTTTACCTCTATTTTTTCCACCTTTACCATCTTATGTAATTGATATACTTGTTGCTTAGTTGGTTGATTTGAATTGGTTAAGACAAAACCTTCTTTCTCAACCAGTTTTGGAGACAAATTGAGAGCTAAATGCTCTTAGATGAGCATATATTTTTTTTCCAAGAATTGAAAGAGAATCCCAAATGATAATTTTGATATTATAATTCTTCATCTTTTCCAATATACTGAAAATAAACCCACTAACCTTTGGTTGCACTTTCTAAAGCACTAGCTGCTCACGAACTAGAGGTACCTTATGAACTTTACCAACCTTTGTATTTTGATTTTTCTATGTTGTAGGGGATTTTTTTTAATTTTGTATTCTTAGAAACAAATTTATGAGTACTTGAAATATTTCTCACATCTTGAGCCTCATCAATGGCTCTTATTTTAGATCTAGTTACAACTACAACTTGGCCACTTATTTTATTAGTTTCAATACCCTGAGTAAAAGCAATATGATCATCTATTTGTCAATTCATATTAATGACATCAAGATACCATTAAACTTATTTAGTCTCTCATTATGATGATAAACTTGTGTCTTGGTACTAACCTTGAAAATAAAACTCTTCTTTTGTCATTTGTGGCATAGTGATGTTTTGTGATATCAAGGCTTGGTTTTTAGCATCATTGAGATTAGAGGGCTGCTAACCTAAATCTTGCATCAAGTTTTTATAAGTTAGGATGGGAAAATTGGATTTTAAAGTGAAAAGAGTATTAGGATCAAGGAAAACATATGGCTTAGCTAGAGTTATGGCTCCTTGTGCTTGGTAAGCTAGTCTATTATCTCTAAAACCTTGATAAGGATGCCTTTGATCTATGAAGGACTGATAGGTAGTCTAATTTTATTGTTTATAAGGCATATTAGCCTAAAATGTTTGCCTCTTGAGTTGTATTATTTCATTCACAAAGGATTATATCAATATTTTCAACTTTCCTATCTTACTAGCTTGACTCGTAGGGGTTGCAATTTGAGCTTGACATGATGGAATAGGAGATAAGGATGGAATTTTAGGGGCTGGTATAGACTTCAATTCTAGGAATATATGCATTGGAGGCCTTGGAAAAATCTTACCAAATTGTATCAAAATATTCTCTACCCTTTTACAACCTCATAAACATTTTACAAGGTAGTACCACCCATCGACTATATCATCACACTAATTCCAGAGTTAAGGGATTTCAAATAGTATAGGAATGCATATTCAAGGGATGGCATAATCAACATAGGTATCTTGGTCTATGTATTTTGGATTCTAAGGTTAAAATCAAACATGAGATCATGAAGAACTCTCTTTATGGTAGTTAACAATTCAACCAAAGATATATGATTAGATTTGTCCTCAAATTGACTGACTAACGCTGCACCCAATTGATCCCAGGTAGCAATAGATCTCATTGGGAGTTTTTTATACCACTACAATACTTCTCTTTTGAAGGAAGCAACAAGCAGTCTAAAAGCTACATTCTCTTGAATAACATTATGGAATAAAAAAAGATTAGCAACATCTTGGATGTGCCCAATAGGGGTTGTTTCATTTTATCTAAATAATAATGGGATAATCTTGAGATTAAACACAATAATTTCATCAAATTAGGCTAAAATGAGTGGGCTAACTTTATTGAATGGAACAAACACCTAGTTTATGATATCCATTTAGATAGTGAGGATTGTAGTGCTTAGAATAGTAGGATAACTAGGAGATCAATGTTGTTTTTGAGGATATGGATTTTTCCTACTATACCTTGATATTTTATATGATGTAGAATACAACTCAATGAATTAAAAAGGAATACCTTTTCTAACTTACCTTGTGGTAACCTTTGGCATGAAAAAATTTCCTGAATGATGTTATGAACTCTAAAAATTGAAGAATAATTTACTTTTGATGAAGATGGATATTATCCTCTACTACAAATACTTCCCCTTAGATCCAAGCTTCAGCTATTCCAAGGAGTAAGTGTCCCACTAGGTATGCCAAAAATTGTTGTTAATCAGGAGTGTGCCCTTGTGAGAAAGTATGCAACTCCTCACTTCTGTTGGAACATGGAATCTATCCAAAGTGTGGGTTAATTTATAATGGAGATAATATATAGAGATGGATTTTTCCCTTGGTTATCTCACTAAAAATTAATTTTAAGATACTACTTATTGATTCTAATAAAGAAAAGGGTGCAAAAGACAATGAAAATGGATGAAACTAAATGAAACTTGAAATGGAAGGTGATGCACCAAATATTTTATGAAATTAAATGATTTAAATGACACTTATATGAAAGATAAAATCTCACACAATTCACTACACCCAAGTAAGATTTCTACATCAATATTTCATAATAAGGACCTTACAAATTGAATTCATGTAAAGAAAGATTGAACTTACATCTAATACATGAACTTAAACTTGTATTGGAAACTTATAATGAACTATATAACATAAAAAATCTATCATGAATTTACAAAACTAGACTATAATTAAGGAAAAAAAGTATTTCACTAAGTTATATCAATGGCAAGCACATACACTTCACTAGAAAAGACCTAAAAATGGAGGAATTTTACTTCTTATTGCTCTCAAAATGTGAATAATTTTTTCGGAAAACTTTATGAATAATCCAAATATTAAATATTCATCTTAAATTCTGTAAAAAATAATACATATAGCAAATAAATTCTTGGAGATAAAGAAACCCCAAAGTAAGAGACCTCAAACTTGGTCAAATGGCTCCTCCAAAAGTGCTACATAGCATTTTTAGCTTCTAAAATATTGACCCTTAATAAATTGGAATGGAAAATAAGTTTTAAAATGTTAATGGTCATTAGGATACTCATCATTTTGTTTTTTAAATATTAGAGCACTTGGAGAGTGCCTATATTCTTGCACCAACCCTTAGATTTTAGCATTCTTGTCTTGCTTGGTGAAAAAGTCTCTTCCATGGATGTAGGTCTTAAATTCATTGAAATAATTTGATTTTAAACCTTATCTATGATAATTAATGATTATATAACACTTTTAAATAGTTTTTTATAATACTCTTTCAACAAATTGACTTTATCTTGCACATGGGCTTTGGAAGAGGAAGAGTCCTATTTGTACTTGTTGGAGACCTTTTACAAATAATTATTTCATTATAACTCTTACTTGACCTATTAATACCTTTAATATGGAATTTAATATCCTTAATTAACTTTTCAAGTCTTTGTAATAGGCTATATGCACCTATTTAGCCTTCAAACCCCTCAAAAGGCTCATTTTACACTATGGCATAGAGGGAAAAGGAGGAGTTTTCTTAAAATTTGAATCAAAACTTAACTTTTACACCATGGATGGATTATTGAGGATATACCAAACCTGTTTCAATATTATTTAAATCCCTATCTACTCCAAAAATCTTGATTTCACACTCAAATCATGCATTTTCCATGTATTCCTTATAGCCCTATTTTCCTAAAAATCTCCTTATCTGGGAGAAACTAGAAGTGATGATGTTAAAAAAAAAACTTTTTTTATAGGTACCCATTATCATCCCACATCTCCATACAAAATTTCATGTCCAAAATCCAAGATTTGATATGCTTTCTAGCCCATTTAGCTTGCCAAATTAGGCTTAATTAGCCCTTTAAGCCATAGAAGAGAAATTTTGCTTTTGGGAGATCATACAGGTGTGAAACCTCAAAAAAAATCTTTATTATATTTTATCATTACTCCATGATGATCCATGTCAATTTTTGTGGTCTGGAACCACCTGGTAGTACCAAAACCATGAAATGGCCTTTGGAAGGCTTGTCCTTTGAAGGCATTTTCTGATTGGCCCAAAAGAATTAAATAGTTTGAGAAAATTTGGATTATTTTTTATGAATTTTTGAGATTTTATAGGTAAAAAAGGTCTCAATCTTCCTTTTACATCAATTGGCATCTCTGGATGATCCTTGGAACCCTTATTTAAACTCAAAAATAAGAACAATTATAGTTTTTGTACTATTTTGTACAAGTGATGGTACAAATAAAAACCCTATGAACATATAAGAGTAAAATATAACATATGGTATGTTTCATGAATAAACTATGTGTTTTTGTGGGTTTTCTAACTCAAAAATTGCAAACTACTTCAAAACAGGGTTTTGCGAGGGTTTTTGGTAGTTTTCACTCTTAACCCTTGTTCATAAAAATGTGACATACAATCTCTGAAAAAATTACAAAAATTTGAATTATATGACCCCATAAAACATCAAATAACTCATTTATGTCCCATGTTAAACCTCCTTGATGGGGTGAGCATCCAAACATGGCCTCTCAAGTGAATTCCTTCATTCTATGCACCTTGTCTTGCTTTTAAACCCAAAAATGGCTTATTTTTGACTTATTATAAAAAAAATAGATTTAACACATATTATATATCCCAATTAATATTTTTAAATTATTTATAATTGTATTTATACCTTGGAAGTGGAAATGACCCCCTATTGGGCAAAAGGCCTAGTCTAGTCTAGTGTAGTGGGGTTTGAGTGTCAATGGCCACCCACCAAAACTTCTAAGTGTTTCTCACCATTAATGATATTAATTAATTATATTTCACAAAAAATATATCTTAACACAACATCTCATAGTGTACCAAATAGATTCCAAGACAAATAAAATAACACTCCTTTTGGTCACATTTTCTTCATTCATTGTCTCTGTGCATGCTTGAAAGTGGTCTACCTCTAAGACAAAATACAAGATATTTTATATATTTATCCATGAAAATAAAATGAATTATGGTGTTAATTATGACATGAGGATCATCTTTAAAAATTTTTAAGTCAAACTAATATTTATAGCTTCCCCAAATGTCTAAAACCCCAAGGCAAACTTTTGAGAAGTAGACTATGCAAAATTAGCAAACTTGGTTACAATTTGTCTTTTGAAAACCCATTATTGTATTTTTTAATTGATGTTTTAGTATTTTTATATGTATATTATAATTTTTTAATCTACACAAGGAAAAATCATGAATTTTTCTTTCATCAAAACCTTAAATACTCACCTTCCTCTTGGCATAATCATGAAAACACATTCAATTCACGACCATAATACTTGCTCCAAAACATCCAACCTGTAGATGAACACTAAATTGGGAATTATTAATTGTTTTTAAACCATAATTTATGTTACATATATAATTCATAATCACTTCAGCATTGGATTCATACCCATGCTATGCCAATGCTAATCATCACTCACCATACACTAGTAGACTATCATGTCATAGTCAATTATATCTGACTATTTTGGTGTAAAAAGAGGCTAGTAGGATATATTTGAGTCATTTAAACCTTAATTACATGTTTTATTATCTATTAAAATATTTTTTCTCATTTAAATAGTAAAAAACCTATCCATATATTTCCTAGAGCCTAAGCTTGGTTTTCAATAGTTAAATCCTTAACTTTATTTGAAACCTGTAAGTATTCATTTTAATATAAAAAAGGATCTCATGGGATTTGATATATGTTAAAAACATATGATTATACTCCTATTTATACCTATTTCATGATTTCATACCACACAAAATCCCACATTTTTCCATATCATGTATTTTTTGAAATCTTATTATAGTGGTTTTGAAAGGTAGTATTGCTGTAGGTGTGCCTTTTTCCTTATGGTTGTAGGTGCTTGCTATAGGTTTCAATAGGGATTTAGGTGGGTATATTAAAATTTTTAAACATTATTTGTCTCATGATGTTCATCAAAAACTTAAGATAACATAAATCATCATGAAACCCTAAAAAAATGAGCCACTATCATTGTTTGTACCATAATTGTTCACATTAGCTCAAAGTCTGCCACTAGAACTTTAAGATTATAGTAGGTTTCCATGATAAATTTTATATGAAACCATTTATTCCATACTAATAATTATCCATCTCTATCACACTTCAAAATTCACCCTTACTTGACAAACTTGGGTTAAAATCAATTGTGTTATCACTTTTTAGCTATGTATTTCTTCAAAAGGGAAACATGCATGTAGGTTACTTTTAGTAGGTTATCAAGTACAAAATATTACTCACATAGAGAATATATATTTAATTATAAACTATTGAATATATTAATTAACATAATGTCACAAACCATTACCTCATTCCAAATAGCCTCCACATATATGACTTGACTATATACTATAGTAATTCATCCTTGTATGGACTGTAGGTGGAGTATGATAATGTTCATGTAGTTGTATTAGGTCTATTTGGATGAGTGTTCCACATTATACTCTTATTTTATTTTTATATACACCACTTATAATATTAATACTTCATAATAATTCTTAAAGACTTATGAAACACAACCCCCACCAAGAACTCCTTCAATTGCCAAACCTCTCAAGTGATTGGCTATAGATTACCATAGGGTTGTAGGTGATAATTATCCTTGAAAATCATGCAAGTACACCTAAGATAATTTTAGGATTTAGGGATAATTTTTAATTCATATATGTTCCTATATTTTTAGGTTTCCATGCTTGAGACCATAATTGAAATATTTGGAGGACTCCATGGCTAACAATATGTCAACCTCCCTTTGTATTCTATATACTACCCTGTTTGCTCTCATATGGGGATCATAAAACCTCAACTTAATCATTATTGTCAAACATACCTTATCCCCAATCTCCTAGTATCTGTGATTATTGACAAACACTCATATCACCTTGAAGTTTTTCTATACCACCACATACCCATACTCAAACCTGCCCTTATTTTCCTTTAAACACAATTGTAGGTGATTATTTGAGGCTGTAGAGTGTATCCATGTTGTGAGATGTAGGTATATATTCATGATCTTATCATATAAAGAAACTTGAAATGAATTAGTATCACCTCTCATGTCACAAAACCCTAAACACATGTGTATGCCCTCTATTAACATCATTGAACCCTACTTTCCATCTATACATAGTTATAGGTGTCAATTTGGACATATACCAGCCCTATAGGTGGTCATATGCATAGTATTTTCATGTCTAAGATAATTGTATGAATCTTAGATTCAGGAAATGATTTAATAACTATTTAATCATGTTTGAAGCTAGGCCAATACCCTTACCTTTTATATTCCACCCATATTGTCATCCCATAGCCCACCTATAGGTATCACTTTTTGGGCCTACTGTAGGTGGTTATATAAGTCATAAAAACATGTTCCCCAAATCGCTTGATATGATTTTAAACCACTATTATAAAAACCTTGATGTCCTTGAAATCCATTTTATTACATACCAAGTTAGACTACCTCTAGTGTTGTTTATTATGAGTGTCTAGATGCATCATTATATGCAATGCATGAAGCTCTTGGAGGCAAAAGTGCCCCTGTAGGTTGTCATGAAATTTTTAGAGTATCCATTGAGTTACTAGTTCAAACTCATATAAAGTAATAAACTATAATGTGGACTATATCTCCATGGTGTCTAATTAATCTTCATGAAACCCTTTTGAAGGCCCTTACTGTAGATAATACTAAAAGATGGTAGTGAAAGAATGGTTAAAAATGGAGGTTGTATACACATGACTTATGAGGCTAACACTCATCCATATTTTAAAAAGTATCACACCTAGGTGGGGGATATATGATGAAGTCATTTGGAATTGTCTACACCTTATACACACAATCACATGATGGATCCAAATATGATCAAGGCCTTATTTTGGAACTTTTAAGGTGACAAGCTCCTAAAATAAACCTCTCCACTTGTGAACATAGCACTTTAAGTTTTCCTTCCATTATATAAACTCATTTTTTATTATTAGAGTACCCTCAATATTTATAGACCTTAAGTAAGACCTCATGTTCACACATGTCTAAGCATACTTTCAGATCCCTATTAGGACACCTATAATTGTATTTTATTAGTTTATAGGGTAGTGAATAGTGGTATGGAAATGTGAATATCATGTGTATCCAACATCCAAACCCAATATTACTTAAGTATTATAATTGATCTTATCAACTTGGAAGTACTTGAAACAATATACAATTCTTTATTCCCATGTGACCACTCATGTGAGGCACTTGTATGTATTGATTGGTATTAGAAGACAAGGAATGAAGTTAAGAAATGAACCATTGCATGATGTATGTAAGATTAATTAATAGGTATATGAGTACAATATTATACCAAAGCCTTTATCACACTTAAATAATAAATATAAACTCTTAAAATGTTATCAAACCCTTACAATCAATGCTCTACATTTTTGAGACAACTTCAATCAAGTTATGAACATGCTTATCAAGCCATAAAGGCTCCACCTCTCTCTCTCATAGAGGAATTATAACATTTAATTATTTATAACATCCATTTATAACCTATTAATATTATAAAAAATAATTAACAATCCATATTTTACTTCAAAATTGATCCAAGAGACTGTTCAGAAAGATATGGAAAGAAACATGGTTTTATGCTATAAGTTATTTATTACAAGGAGTTATAAAATGAGAAAAATATGAAAAGGACACTAATTAACCCTAAAAACATTATAAAAAACCATTTCTCTTCATTATTTACTGATATTAAGAAACAAACCCAAGAACATACCCCTCTTTGATGCATAGGCTATAGTGACCTACTGTCACTCTTAGCAATTATTTAAAAATATGGTGGAAAAATATACAAATATATGAAACTAATTTAAATATTAATCACACCCCTAACCATGGACAATTTTTCATATCCCAAATATCTCTCCTCTTCTCGTACTGAGCATTTGAAAATTGTCCTAGGTATGCAAGAAAGGTCAAAAATGGAGTGAAGTTGATTTTTGAATTTTTTTCACCTATAAATTCCTCAAAACCACTTATATTACCATTTAAGGACAAAATTAAGCCTCAATTATTATTTTTATCACAAAAATCCTTTAAAAACCAAAAAGAATACCTCAAAAAGGCATATTTTGCATTGAAAAAGCTATTTTCACCAAGTAACTCTAAATGAAATTATATAAAATGTATTCCTAAGTCTATAAAATGTATTATGAAGTAAGATATAATAAAGTTTCATCCTGATCATATACTATAAAAACCTTCTCTTAATGGCACAAAATGGTCAGATTTTGCATAGAAATGAGGCATAGAGTTAGTCCAAAATGTGATGAACCTGATTATTCATTTTTTAGGGATTTAATGACATTGAATAATGATATTAAACTCATAAATACACTCTAATATCTTCTTACCACTGAAAAATGACTCAAAAGGCCCAAAAATGACTAGAAAACACTAGATAAGTGAAGGAAAAGACCTTAAATCACTTAAAAAAATTTAAGACCTATTAACCATGGATTTTTTAAGGATTTTTAAGGACCAATTACTTAATCACAAGACAAAATGGTAAGATATGCAAATTTTTGAATGGTAGGGGTGATAATTTGACCCATGAGCTCAAAATTATCAACATTTTGGTGACTCAACTGGGAAGTATGCGTGTTATGCTTGAGAACTAGACCATATACATGACATTTGGACTCACAAAACAATGAAAAATTTGATCCATGACTGCAAGTACCACTTTTTATTTGAAATAAGACAACTCCTTCCTCTAAAACAAGAAGGGAAACACACAAAATAAGAAAACTAACTAAACAAAGTAAATTTGCAAACAAAGCACTTATTTGGGACAAAACATAAATAAACTAATGTGCTTGAACAACACTCGGAGGAAAATAAATATGTACAAGGAACTTATCTCTTCAGTAGCAATGTTTTAGATGTATACCATTGACTGGGATTGGAAGTTTCTCACCATCCATCTTTACAATTTGGAAGGCATTATGGGATTTGTATCTAGATATTGTGTATGGGACACTCTAAAAGGAATACAACTTTATGTGCCTTCCTAATTTATCTCTATACTCATCCCACTTGAGGACCAAATCTCCTTCTTTGAAACTTTGTGAAGAAGCTCCTTTGTCAAAAGCTCCTTTCACTTATGCTTGGTGAATTTCCATGGCTAGTATAGATTGATTTCTTACCTCTTCCAACTCCAAAATCTTAGCATACCTGATCTCTATAGGCTCATTCTCCAACAACTCAAGTTGATGCATCAGTTCTAAAGTAGGAAACTCAAGATAAATGTGTAACCTTACTTTCTTACCATATACCAACTTATATGGAGAGTTGGCTATTGATATTTTATAGGTGATCCTATCAGCCCATAGAAATGACTTCAATTTGAGATGCCATGACTTATGATTGTATTCAATAGTCTTTCTTATGATTTTTAATAGGTTCTTATTCGAGGACTCAATAAGGCCATTCGATTATGGATAATAGTTTATTGAAGTGCTAAGATAAATTCCATGTTGGAAAGCCCATTGGCTGATTCTAGTTCCCACAAAAGCCATTGAATTATCTAAAATAATAGTCGAAGAAACTCCAAATCTAGTAAGAAAACCTTCATATAAATCTAGAACATTAGTTTCATTTACTTCTTTTAATGCCCCTACTTCTATCCAACATGTGAAGTGATCTGTAGAAATTAGAATGTATTTATGTCCTAAAATTGAATGAGGATTTATGAGACCAATAAATTCCAATCCCCATTAGATAGAGGGTTGATCCATTGCAATTGGTTGGAGAGGTAAGGCTACAAGTTTCACTTTTCCTATAAACATAGCACACTATTTTCATTTCCTAGCCCATGCATGGCAATCACCAAATATACTAGGCCAATAGTACCCACATATCATGATCTTAAGGGATATATTTCTTGTGGAAAAATTTCATCCACCATGTCCATCATGGAATTCTTCAAGTAATCTATGAGTTTGGCTTGGCTCTATACATCTTAACAACATACCATTAATATCTTTATTGAACAAAACACCATCAACAAGCACAAATATAATTGATTGTAATCTTAAATATATTATTTTTGAATAAATTATATGAGAGGGATAAATACCATCTTAGAGATATCTTACCAAGTCATGAAACTAGCTGGAAGGTGAGGTATGATCAGCGACAACCTCTTCATATTTTGACACCAGAACAACTTCATTAGTCTCTTACAAGTCTTGAGCTAGATGCTAAAAAAATCCTTTTCCTCTAATAATCTCTTTGACGTTAATTTCCACATCATACTCCATTACTTTGGTTATCCAATTAGCTCTCTTCTCATTTATATCTTTTATCAAAAAGAACTCCTTGATGCTTGGATGGGAAACCATTAGGTGTATCTTATTGTTAGACAAGTATCTAAACTTTTTGAGAGACCTTATAACTGAAAATATATGCTTCTCAACAAAAGAGTACCTTGTTTCATACTCTTCCAAGCCTTGACTGAAGAAGGATATTGGTTTCTCTAAAGCCTCACGATTTTGTCGCATAAGAATGCCTAAAATGGTGTCCATGTTAGCATTTGTGTACAAAATGAAATCCTTTATGAAATCTAGATTTATAAGTGTAGGAACACCTCCTATGGCCTTCTTAATCTCCACAAAACTCTTTAATCCTTTATACCAGATAAAATTTTGATTTTTATTTAGCATGGCTATAACAGGCTTAGCTAAAATGATAAAATCTAAAATATATCTCCTTATGAAATTGATTTTCACTAAGAAGCTTTGAAATGACTTTTTTTGCTTAGACAAGGAGAGTGCAAAAATGGATTCTAACCGTTCAAAATCTATACTTAAACCATACTTTGAAACCACATGTCCAAGGAGCTTACCTTCATGAACTGAGAAGACACACTTTTTGGGATTTAGAGATACCCCAAATTGCCTACATCATGTGAAAACTTGTTTGAGATGAACCATTTGATCACTTGAACTCTTTGAAAATACTATTATATCATCCAAATAAACAAGTACAAACATATTAAAAATGCCTTGGAATTCCATATCCATGGCTCTCTAAAAGGTTTCTCCATCATTGGATAAACTAAAGGGCATCTTTTTGTAATCAAATATCCCCCACTTGGTTGTGAAGGTTGTTTTGAATTGGCCTTCTTCCTTGACCAAAATATGATTGTAGCCACTATATCCATCTAACAAGGAAAACCTCTCTGAACCTGTAACTAGCTGTAAATTTTTTCCATTGATGGCAATGGATAGAGATCTTTAATTGAAGCCATGTTCAAATCATGGACATCAACATAGAGTCTAATGTCACCATTCTTCTTCTATACCATAACAAGATTTTCCACCCAAGTTAAGTGCTTGATTGGAAATATAATAGCTGACTCTATGGGCTTGTGAAGCTCAGCCCTCATCAAAGGCTCAATCTTAGGATTAATGGGCCTTCGTTTTTATCTCAATGGTTTAGTTTTAGCCTGTAAATCATTGGTGTGTTGAGCTAGAATTGGGTAAAATCCCTTGAGATCACTATATTACCATTAAAATACATCAACAAAACTTGTGCATAACTCAATGAAAGCTTCTTTTTATAAAGGAGTGTATACCTTACCCAACTTCAAATTATTACCAGCTGTAATCTCTACATTAGCTTGGTGCTCTTATTTTGTTGACAAGGATTAATTATCCTTAACTCATCATCACCACTAAAATTATTCTCAAGTGTGACCAATCCCTTGGGTAAATTATTTGTTTTTAGTTGAACAATATGATCACCATACTATTGCAAGTATTTTTGATTGGTTTCTTGAAGAAAACTCAACCTCTTCTTGCAAGAATCTCATAATTCAATTATCATCTTCGAACACTTGCCAATTATCATGATTTTATAGAATAGAAGGCCTTACAACCACCTTTATGTGTGACTAGTTTTTTTCACTTTTTATATCAACTGGGATACTGAATTTTGCTCTAATGGTAGCAAACCTATTTGCATGTTTATTCTCATCTCTTAGTATTGTATGAATGTTAAAAGCTTGAAAATATTCAAGTAAGTCCCATATTTTATGCCTATACAATTTAAGAAACAATTTTTTGCATACATTTAAACCTCTTACTTGATGAACTATGAGTTCACTATCACCAAAAACATGTAAGGTGTTGACTTTCATCTTCCTAGCCCACTGTAAACCTTGAACTAGTGCCTCATACTCTACAACATTATTTGAACAACCAAAATAAAAATTAATAAAATATAAATACCTTTGTTTTTTTGGATATACCAACATCATTATATCCCTAGTACCATGTTTATTCCTTTATTCATCAAAGTGCAATTGCCACAAACCTTAACTAGATTCATCATCCTTAACCATGGCCATAATTGGTGCATCATTCTCATGAAGGCAATACACACCAAGTCCTTCTTATTTAATTAGATTATAAGGATAATGTTAATGAAAATTAGAGGCCCACTCATCAAGAAAAAAATCTAGAAGTCCATCCAAAGGTGATTAATTTTCTACTCCACTAGTTTCTAGCACCTCATTCGAGATGATACAGTTAGTGTTCACAACACTTGGCATATATGAATCTAAGTGAAAACTTGAAATATGATCATAATGTATTGTTACCTTGGTTATATAGATAGTTTTGAACATTAAATAAGTCCATTCAACTGATAAATATCCCTCGATGTTTGAGGTGAAGTCCCTTGAAAGGCACATAACAAAGTAAGGAGGCAAGTCTCCCACAACAACATCCTACTGAATAGTAACATTGCAACAAGCATGTAGTGTCAATTTCATATCTTTTATGATGCCTAATATATTTTTTGGTGACCCATAAATTTGAAATACCCCCTTAGTATTTGGCTCATAAACAAGGCTAAGCTTGTTTGCAATCTACTTAGGCATAACTGTGCAAGTAGCTTGACTATCCACCATACAGTTATGAGCCAAGGTGTAACCCACTATCAAATAAAGGTAGAAAGGAGGATTATTATTTTATTTTACCTTAGTTTTGTACACATTTACCATTTTATGTACTGGTTTCTTAGTTAGCTGATCCAAATTGGTTAAGATAACACCTTCTTTCTCAACTAGTTTTGGAGATAATTTGAGAGCTGAAAGCTTTTGGATGAGCATATCTTTTTGTCTTGAAATGGAAAGAGAATCCCACATGATAATGCTAATATTATAATTATTTATCTGATCCACTATACTAAAAAGAGACTCACTAACCTTTGGATGTACTTTTTGAAGCATTGGCTACTCACAAACTAGAGGTACTTGATGAATTTTACCAACCTCTGTATCCTAATTTTTTTGTGTTATAGGGGTAGAAAGTTGCTCATTTATATTCTTATAAATAATGTTAGGAGTACTTTAAAAAAATTTCACATCTTGGGCCTCATCATTTTCTCTTATTTTATATCTAGTTATAGTTGTAACTTGACCACTTGTATTTTTAGTTTCAACACCTTGAGTAAAAGCATCATGATCATCCATTTGCTAATTCACATTGATGGCATCAGGCTTCCCTTGAACTTGTTGATTCTCTCCTTGTGATGCCAAACTTGTGTCTTGGTACTAACCTCCTTGAAAATAAAACTCTTCTTGTGTCATTTATGGCATAGTGATGTTTTATGATACCAAGGCTTAGTTTTGAGCATCATTGAGATTATAGGGATGCCAACCTGAATCCTACATCAAGTTATTTTGAGGTGGGATGGGAAAAATGGATTTTGAAGTTGAATATGGCTTAGCTAGATTTATGGCTCCTTGTGTTTGGTAAGGTGGTCTATTCTCTCTAAAACCTTGACAAGGAGGCCTTTGATATTTGAAGGGCTAATAGGTAGTTTAATTTTATTGTTGATAAGGCTTATTAGCTTGAAATTATTACCTCTTGATCTATACTATTTCATTCTCAAAGGATTGTATCAAGCCTTTCAACTCTGCTATCTCACTAACTTGACTAGTAGGGGCTGAAATTTGAGCTTGAGGTGATGAAATAGGAGATAAGGATGGAATTTAAGCGATTTGAGGGGCTGGTATAGAATTTAATTATGGGAATATAGGCATTAGAGGCCTTGAATAAAGCTTACCAGCTTGTATCAAACTATTCTCTACCCTTATTGCAACCTCATAATCATTTGGAAAGGTAGTACTACCTATTGACTATATCATCATAGTAATGTTAGAGTTAAGGGCTTTCAAATAGTATAGGAATGCATATTCAGGAGATGGCCTATTTAACATAGGTATCCTAATCCATGTCTTTTGGAATCTAAGGTTAAAATCAGACATGAACACATGAGGAGCTCTCTTAATGGTAGTTAACTATTCAACCAAAGATAGATGATCAAATTTATCCTCAAATTGATTGACTAATGCTACACCTAATTGATCCCAGGTATCAATGGAGTTCAGTGGGAGATTTATATACCACTAAACTGATTTTCCTTTTAAGGAAGCAACAAGTAGTCTAAGAACTACATTATCCTAAATAATATTAAGGACTAAAGAAAGATTAGTTACATCCTAAATGTGCTCAATAGGGATTGCTTGATTTTTTCCTGAGAATAATGAGATACTCTTGAGAGTAGACATATGAATGTCATCAAACTGGGCTAAATTGAGTGGGCTAGCTCTATTGAATGGAACAAACACCTAGTTTTTGATAGCCATTTAGATAGTGGGGATTGTAGTACTTAGAAGAGTAGGATATATAGGAGACAAATGTTTATTTTGAGGATATGTATTTTTCCTACTAAACCTTGATATTTTATATGATGTAGAAGACAACTCAATGAATTCAAAAGGAATACTTTTGCTAATTGAGCTTGTGGTAACCTTTGGCATGAAATAATTACCTGAATGATGCTATGAACTCTACAACCTAAAGAATATTTATCTTTTTATGAAGATGGATATTCTCCTCTACTAAAAATACTTCCCCTTATCTCCAACATTAAGCTATTATAAGGAGTAAGTGTCCCACCATGCATGCTAAAAACTTTTGTCAATCAGGATTGTGCCTTTATGAGAAAGTGTGCAATTAATCACTCCTATTGGAACATGGAATATATCCAAAGTGTGGGTGAATTTAGTAGGGAGATAATATAAAGATATGTCTAGTTCCCTTGGTACTATCAAGAAAACATACTTTTAATAAACTACTTACTAATTTTGACAAGGAAAAGGGTGCAAAAAATAATGAAAATGGATGAAACTAAATGAAACATGAAATTCAAGGTGATGCACCAATTGTTTTGTGAACTCAAATTATTTAAATGAAACTTATATTAAATATAAAGTCTTACATACACATTCACTACACCCAGGTAAGATTCATACATCAATATTTCATAATAAGGACCTTACAAACTCAATTCGTGCAAAAAAGGATTGAACTCACATCTAATACATGAACTTAAACTTGATTTAGAAACTTATAATGACATATAGGACCTTAAAAATCTCTCATTAAAGTAAAAAAAATAGACTATAACCAAGGAAAACAAGTATTTCACTAAGTTATATCAATGGCAAGCACATACACTTCACTAGAAAAGACCTAAAAATGGAGGAATTTTGCTTCTTATTAATCTCAAAAGGTGAATAGAAATTTTGGAAGTATTTAAGAAAAATAAAAATATAAAAGAGTCATCTTAAATTTTGGAAAAAATAATACATATATAAAATAAATACTAGGAGATAAAGTAACCCGAAAGTAGGGGACCTCAAACTTGGTCAAATGGCTCCTCCAAAAGTGCTACATAGCATTTTTAGCTTCTAAAATATTGTCCCATCATAAGGTGTCATAGAAAATAAGTTTAAAATTTTTTAAGGGTATTATTATACTCATAATTATGTTTGGTTAATCTTAGATTACTTGGAGAGTGCTTATATTCTTGCACCAACCCTTAGATTTTAGCTTTCTTGTCTCCTTTGATGAAGAAGTCTCTTTCATGGATTTAGGTCTTAAATTACTTGAAAATATTTGATTTTAACCCATATATAGGCTCATTAATGATGATAAAACACTAAGAAAGAGTTGGTTATAAGACTTCTTTAACAAATTGATTTTGTCTTGCACATGGACTTTAAAAGAGGAAAAATCCTATTTGCACTTGTGGGAGACCTTTTTCAAATCCTTATTTATTTATAACTCCTCCTTAAACTCTTCCCAACTTTAATATGGCGTTTCATATCCTTTCTAAACTTTCCAAGTCTTTTTATAGGCTATATGCACCTATTTAGCCTTCAAACCCCTTAAAACGCTTATTTTGCACTATGACATAGAGGGAAAAGGATGAGTTTTCTTCAAATTTGCATCAAACATGAATTTTTATACCATGTATGGATTCTTAAGGACACAAAAAAACTATTTAAATATTATTTAAATCACCATATACTACAAATTCTTTGATTTGACACTCAAATCATGCATTTTCCATGTATTCCTTGTAACCCTATTTTATTAAAAAGCTCCTTGTCTGGGATAAAATAGAAGTGATGATGAAAAAAAATAATTTTTAAAAGTACCCATTATCCTCCCACATCTCCATAAAAAATTTCATGTCCACAATCCAAGATTTGATATGCTTTCTATCCCATTTGGCTTGCCAAATTAGGCTTAATTAACCCTTTAAGCACTAGAAGATAAATTTTGCTATTGGGAGATCATAAATGTGTGAAAACTCAAAAAAGATATTTATTTAATTTTATAATTCCCTTACCATTATCCGTGTCAATTTTTATGGTCTGGAACCACCTGGAAGTACCAAAACCATGAAATGGCCTTTGGAAGGCTTGTCTTTTGAAGGCATTTTCTGATTGGCCCAAAAGAATGAAACGGTTTGGGTACCTTTGTATGATTTTTTGTGAATTTTTGAAATTTTACAGGTAAAAATGTTTAAATATTCCTTTTTCATCAATTTTCATCTTTGAATGATCCTTGGAACCCTTATTTTAGCTCAAAAACAAGTAAAAGTATAGTTTCTGTATTATTTCTTACAATTTAAGGTACAAAAAAACATGTGAAGGAAATATAAGAGTCACATAAAACATATGGAACATATAAGAGTCACCTAAAACATATGGTATGTTTAATTAAGTAACTATGTGGTTTGGTGTGGTTTCCAACTCAAAACTTGCAAACTAGTTTAAAACAAGGTTTTGGGAGGGTTTTTGGTAGTTTTCACTCTTAACCTTTGTTCATAAAATTGTGATGTAAAATATGAGAAAAAATTACAAAAATTTTAATTATATTACCCCCTAAAACATATAATAACTCCTTTAGGTCCCATTCTAAACCTCCTTGATGGGGTGAGCAACCAAATATGGCCTCTCAAGTGAATTCCTTTATTCTGTGCACCCTGTCTTGCTTTTGAACCCCAAAATGGATTATTTGTGACATATTATGAAAAAAAAATTTAAAACATATTATATATCCAAATTAACATTTTAAAATTCTTTATAATTTTATTTATACCTTGAAAGTGGAAATGATAGCCTGTTTGGCAAAAGGCCTAGTCTAGGCTAGTGGGGTTTTAGTGAAAATGGACACCTACCAACACTTATGAGTGTTTTATCACCATTAATGAGCTTAATTAATTATCTTTAACACTAATTAAATCTTAACACAACATATAAAAGTGTCACAAAGTGATTCCAAGACAAATAACACTCCTTTTGGTCACATTTTCTTCATTCTTTGCCTCTGTGCATGCTTGAAAGTGGCCTACATATGAGACAAAATAGAGGATATGTGACATATTTATACATGAAAACCAAGTGAATTATGGTTTTAATTAATTCATTATGACCCTATTTAAAAATTTTTAAGTCAAACTGATCTTTATAGCTTCCCCAAATGTTCAAAACCCCAAGACAAACTTTTGAGAAGTTGACTGTGAAAAATCGGCAAACTTGGTTACAATTTGTCTTTTGAAAACCACTTATTGTATTGTTTTTTTTATGGTTTAGTATTTTATATGTATTTTATAAATTTTTAATATATTAAAGGCAAAATCATGAAGTTTTATTTCATCAAGACCTTAAACACTCACCTTCCTCTTGGCATAATCATGAAAACATAGTTAAATCATGACCATAATACTTGCTCCAAAACACCCAACCTATAGATGAACCATAATTTGGGCCTTATTAATATATTTTAAACCATAATTTATGTTCCCTATATACTTCATAATCACTTTAGCATTGGATTCATACCCATACTACACCAATGCCAATCATCACTCACCATACATTGGTAGACTATCACGTCACAATCAAATGTATCTGACTATTTTGGTGTAAAAAAAGAATAGTAGGCTATATTTTAGTATTTTAAATATTAATTTAATTATTTATTATATCTTAAAATAATTTTTATCCTTTAAAGAGTAAAAAACCATCCATATATTGCCTAGAGCCTAAGCTTGGTTTTCAATAGTTAAATCCTTAACTTTATTTGAAACCTGTAAGTATTCATTTTAAGATTAAAAAAAGGATCTCATGGGATTTTATAGAGGTAAAAACCCTCATATTATAATCCTATTTATACTTATTTCATGATTTCATACCACACACAATCCCAAATTTTTCCATACCATGTATTTTTTGGAATCTTATTATAGTGGTTTTGAAAGGTAGTACTACTGTAGGTGTGCCTTTTTACTTATGGTTGTAGGTGATTGATGTAGGTGTCAATATGGATATATGTGGGTGTTTTAAATATTTTTAAACATTATTTGTATCATTATGTTCATAAAAAACTTAATATAACCTAAATCATCATGAATTGTAAAAAAATGAGCCACTGTCACTGTTTGCACCACAATTGGTCACATTAGCTCAAAGGCTGCCACACTAATTATTAAGATTACTATAGGTTGATATTTTAAACCCATTGATTTATTTTATCCATAAATTTTTTTATATTAAACCCTTTCTTCCATACTCATCCTTCTCCATCTCTCTCACACTTCAAAGTTCACCCTTACTTGACAAACTTGGGTTAAATTCAACTGTGTTATCACTTCCTAACTGTGTATTTCTTCAAAAGGGAAACATTCCTGTAGGTTAATTTTAGTAGGTTTTCAAGTAAAAAATATTTATACCATATATAATATATATTTAAGTGTCAAATCTTGACTATCTTCATGAACATAACCTCACAAACAATTACCTCATTGCATGTAACCTCCACATATATGACTTGACTGTATACTATGGTAATTTGTCCTTGTATGGACTATAGGTGGAGTATGATAGTGTTTATGTAGTTATGTTAGGTTCCTTTGGATGATTTTTCCATCTTAAAGTATTATTATAGGTTTATGTACACTACTTATAATATCCATATTTCATAAGAAGTCTTAAAGCCTTATGAAACATAACCCCTACCGAGAACTCCTTCAATTGCCAAACCTATCAAGTGATTGGTTGTAGTTTACCATAGGGTTGTAGGTGATAATTGTACTTTAAACTTGTTCATATACCCTTAATATCATTTTAGGCTTTTTGGAGCTTTTGTAATTCATATATGTTCATATATTGTTAGGTTTCCATGCTTTATACCATACTTAAGATATTTGAAGGACTCCATGGATAATAATATGTCAACCTCCCTTCATATTCCATACACTACCCTATTGATCTCATATGTGGATCATGAAATCTCAACTTAATAATTATTTTCAAACACACATTATACCCTACCTCCTAGTCTTTATGATTATTGATAAACACTCATATCACTTTGAAGCTATTATATACCACCACAGATCCATACTCAAACTTGCCCCTATTTTCATTTAAACATAATTATAGGTGATTATTTGAGGCTTAGAGTGTATCCATGTTGTGATTTGTAGGTATATATTCATGGTGTTATCATCTAAATAATTTTGAAATGAATTAGTATCACCTCTCATGTCATAAAACCCTGACCACATATGTATGCCCTCTATTAACCTCATTGAACCCTACTTTCCCTCCATACACAATTGTAGCTATCAATTTGGACCTATACCAACCCTATAGGTGGTCATATTCATATTAAATACATGTATAATATACTTATAGGACTCTTGGATTCATGAAATGATTGAATAACACTTGTATCATGTTTGAAGCTAGGCCAATACCCTTACCTTTTATATTCCTCCCATATTATCATTCCATAGCCCACCTGTAGGTATCAATTTTTGGGCCTAAAAGGCCTATAGGTGGTTATATAAGTCATAAAAACATGTTTCCCAACTACCTTGATATGATTTTAAACCACTAGTCCAAAACCCTAAATGGTATTGAAATCCCTTTTCCTACATACCAAGTTAGACTACCTCTAGTGATGTTGATTGTGAGTGTCTAGATGCATCATTGTATAGAATATAAGTAACTCTTAGAGGAAAAATTACCCTTGTAGGTTGTCATGTAATTTTCAAAAATATCCATTGAGTTACTAGTTCAAACTCATATAAAGGATTCAACTTGAATGTGGACCATATCTCCATGGTGTCTAATTAATCTTCATGAAACCCTTTTGAAGGCCCTTGCTATACATAACACTAAAAGATGGTAGTGAAATAATGGTAAAAAATGAAGGTTGTATACACATCACTCATGAGGCTAACACACATCCATCTTTATCAAAGTATCACACTTAGGTGGGGGCTATATGATGAAGTCATTTGGATTTTTCTAGACCTTATACACATAATCCCATGATGGATCCAAATATGATCAAGGCCTTATTTTAGAACTTTTACGGTAGCAAGCTCCTAAAATAAACCTCTCCACTTGTGAACACAACTCTTTAAGTTTTCCTGCCATTATATGACCTCATTTTTTATTATTATAGTACCCTAAATATTTATAGACTTTAAGGAATACATTATCATGTCCACACATTTCTAATCATACTTTGAGATCCTTATCAGGCCACCTATAGTTGTATTTCTTAGTTCACAGGGTAGTGAATAGTGGTGTGAGAATGTGCATAGAATGTGGATAAAACAACCAAACCAAATATTTCTTATTTCCCCTAATTAATATTATCAACTTGGAAGTATTTAAAACAAGATAAAATGCTTTATTCCCATGTGACCATTCATGTGAGCCACCTTTATGTATTGATTGGTATTAGAGGTTAGGTAATGAAGTTAAAGAATGAACCATTGCATGATGTATATAGGTATTCATTGAGAGGTAGATGAGTAAAAAATTATACCAAATCCTTGATCACACTTCAATAATAAATATAAAATCTTAAAATTTCATCAAAACCCTACAATCAATGCTCCATGTTTCTGAGACAACTTCAATCAATATATGAACATGATTATCAAGCCATAGAGGATAAAAATATCTCTCTTATATAGGAATTAAATAATGTATTTATTTATAACATCCATTTATAACCTACGAATATGAAATAAATTGATTAACAACCAATGTTAAACTTCAAAATTGATCCAAGAAATTATTTAGAAAGATATGAAAATAAACATGGTTTTATGCTATAAGTTCCTTAATATTAGGAGTTATCAAATTATAAAAATATTAAAAGGATAATTAATACCCTTGAAAATATTATACAAAACCATTTCTCTTCATTGTTTACTGATATTGAGAAACAAGCCCAAGAACAGACCCCTCTCAAATGCATAGGCTATAGTGACTTGCTGTCACTGTTAGTGATTTTTCATCACAAAGAGGGAATAAATAAATAAAAAATTACATTAATTTAAGTATTAATAAAACCCCTAACCATTTCCAAAGTTTCATATCCCAACTCTCTCTCTTCTCGTATCGAGCATTTGAAAACTGCCCTTTTAGGCATGCAAGGAAGGTAAAAAATGGAGTGAAGTTGATTTTTGCATTTTTTCACTTATAAATTCCTCGAAAAAACTTAAGTGACAATTTAAGGATTAAATTAGTCCTCAATTATTTTTTTATCACAAAAATCCTTTGAAAACAAAAAAGAATGCTCAAAAAGGCCTATTTTGCACTGAAAAAGCTATTTTTACCAAGAAAATCTTAATAAAATTGTGTAAAATGTTTTTAATGAGTATATAACATGTATAATTATGTGAAAAAATATGTAATAAAGTTTCCTCCTAATCATATACTATCAAAAACTTTTCTAAATGGCACAAAATGGTTAGATTTTGCATAGAAATGAGGCATAGAGTTAGTCTAAAATGTGATCAACCTAATTATTCATTTTTTAGGGATTTAATGACCTTTAATAATTATATGAAACTTATAAATACACTCCAAGATATTTTTACTATTAAAAAATGACTCAAGAGGCCCAAAAATGACTAAAAAATACAAGACAAGTGAAGGAAAAGACCTTAAATGACCTAAAAAACCATAATATTTGTTTACCATGGATTATTCAAGGAATTTTCAGGACCAATTATTGACTCACAAGACAAAATAGTAGGATATGCAAAGTTTTGAATGCCAGGGGTGACAATTTGACCTATGAGGTCAAAATTGTCAACATGCACCAACCCCACAAGGAGCATTAACCCCTCCCTAGTTAAGCACCAACTCAACTAGTCCTTTAACAAGCAAAAAATTTCAAGGAGGCACCAAACCCATAAGTAAATCAACACCAAACCAATCACTTAGAACCTGTGATTTCCTTTGGACACCTATTTCTCACTCAAATAATGATGAAAACCTTCTTTTGCTCTTCTCACTCTTTTATCTCTCTTAAATAACCTATTAGGCCTCTTCGCTCAATTAGCCCACTTTTTTGGTAGAATTAGGTAAAATGAACTTGACTATAATATATATAGTTATTTTTATATCTTCATGTAATATTAAACACACCACTCTGATGTTATTTAATCCCTCTACATAGTTGCCAAAACTCTATATCATTCATTCATGCCCTTAATATTCTAACTAGTCAAATTAGGCCTATTAGACCTTTGTTTTATACTTGAATCTTGATCTGACCCACCTTTTTCATTCAAAACCCTCTCCATGATTGGATAATCCTTGGAATATACCAACACATATGTTTAATAAGTGAAATAATCATTACATAGGTTAATCACCACCCATAAAGATCAAAACCACCATTAGGCCTAATAGATACCAAATGAAATTAGGCATTATCAAAGCACACATTTAACCTTGACCACATGGTCATAAACTATAAGTATCACACATCATCCTCCAATAATTTGTATGCTTTGACCTAGTCAACCCTACCTGCTACATCAAAAATCTAAGAAACAAGGGGTTTCCTATAGATTTCACTCACTCTTATAATGGACCAATGCCACTTAGAGAAATCTAGGAGAGTCCTATACATGTTCCAATCATCAAAATCAGTCAACCAAACTATTATGAGCCATTTCTAACAATATATTTCATATCAGGTAACTAGGAGGGTTTTAAGAGGGTTTAAACTGCCTTCCATTCTAAGCAATCATTCATAAAGGATTTACCATAAAATCCAAAACCAATGATAGGAAATTTGAGATAGGAAACTTAAAAAAATTACAATAACTTCTTAGTATCTCATTCAAAGGTTGCATGTGCCAATGAGCATAAACATTCCTTTTTTGGCTTGCAATACCTCATTCTATGCACACAAAAAACCTCAACACCAATTTTCATGCTTTATCCTTTAGATTTTAACCTCAAACTTGGTAAAAAAACTTGATACAACCTATCAAACCTATGAAAATTCTCTTAAGAGCTCTAACACCTTGGGAAATGAGCTTGACCCCTGATTAGGCCACATTAAGTCTTTTTGCACATTAAGCCTTGAACTGTCAGTCACACTTAGACCTTGAACACACCTTAAAACCTATTTTAATATTCTCAAAACCTAATTTTCATGTCATAAAATGTCACACCTTTCTCACACACTACCACACATCTTCTTACAAGCCTCAATCTACTCACCTCACTATGGCATCAAACCTATGCCTGCTTACTAGGTATCTCAAGTACATGGCTTAAATACTCAACTTCATGTAATGACTAAGCCTAAAAACTGATATTGGAACTCTTATAAAGGATTATTTGACTCATTATAATTCTTTCACAACTTTATACACTCTCTCATGCCTTTACTTACATAATTCACCAAGCTTTACTATGCTTCATGCATACACCTTCTCACAGTGCTAGACTAGGCTTCTCAAGACACCTAGTACTCAAGGATTTGAACTCAAATAATCTAACTCTCAATGA
The DNA here is from genome assembly GCA_037957365.1 of Torreya grandis. NCBI lineage: Eukaryota > Viridiplantae > Streptophyta > Pinopsida > Cupressales > Taxaceae > Torreya > Torreya grandis. The sequence goes on from JARHVA010000369.1 coordinate 5,412,782, forward strand.
CATCAACCAAGACATTATTCAATCAAGATTATCTAAATACATGACCTTTCTCAATAGGCTCATGAGCTTGTCACACTATAACATTGTGCCAAGACCTCATATAGAACATAAACCATGATCACGATACGATAATGCTCTTTAAGAATAGTACTCAACAATATGATTACCTTGTATCTTTATCTTGACCTTTACATGTCATCCACCTTAGAATAACTACCAAGTTTCTTTCAAATTCTCTCTCAACAGAGAGACAAATAGGTTTCCTTCAAATTTTCTCTTATAATGAGACTTCCTTGTCACATACCACTTCACCATGTATGACATAAATTTTTACCTTGACATCAATGACAATATTTATTCCATAACATAAATAGTAGGAACATACCTCAACAATTAGGTCACAATTAGTTGTGGAAAGTTTTGAAGGTGATATTCCAGTTCTATGCAGAAGGTAGGGGACTCTCTAGTGTTTGAGGTTTCTATTATGCTTAGGAAACCAAAGCATCACCAAAGGATTATAACTTGGTATGATGCTCCCTAGGTTAGGAGTAACCTATGGTGTAACTACAACTTTGCACACAACAACCATGAACACATTCTTATTTATATTCTCAAATTTTTGGAGTGCATGCAAATGCTTATCATCATGTGTAGGAGACTTTGAGAATTTACAATACATGTTATATGGAGTTTTGATGTACTACTATAAAATATGACACTATGAGATTGCATGCCCTACCACTCTACATATCTCACACAACTCCATCTTAACCCTAGGTCTTTCATTTATATGATGCCCTTGTTATCTACACTCTATGCACCATATATCTAAATTAGGTCTCTCAACCATTCCTTGAAACCAATCAAATCTGATCAAAATAATTTTTAAGGTAATTTCTCCCTTTGATGATGGTTTATTTACATCCCCATACTCTTAAATATTCTCCACCTAAATCATAGTGGCTCTGGCATCTACTTTATTTCCAAATTGAGTTTGGGCCATGGAAAATCTGATCCTTGATTGTAAACCTTCTAAAAACCAAGTGAATTTATAATTATCTTCCAAAATAAATTATACTTTGTTCATGATGTTGAATAACCTATGATCATAGTCACTGATAGTCTCTCAGGGTCCTTGTTAGATCTCCTTCAAATCTTGGATTGTTTGGATTGAACTCTTATTAACCTTAAACTCTATGATGAGCCAATTTTTAACATAATTTAGGGATGCTCTAAATGCATTTTTACTCAAGATTAACTCTAGTGCATGCCCTCCTAAAGCATCAATCAATTAAAACTTATTTATATTATATTCATTGACTGATTTTGCCTACCATTTCATGTTGTAGGTAAGTAATTATTATTCAGGGTTAGTATACCCATTATAGGGATCTAGGTGTATAAAAACACCCAATTAAGCTTCCATAATAGGGTTTCATATACATATCTTAGTTGATTATGTTATTACCTAAATCAAGGATGTTTGTGTTTTTTGAGACTTTTTTGTACTTTGATATGGCTCTTGATTTGGTTGAGGTTGTAGTGTCTCTTATGGTTCCATGGATGTGATAGTTGTAGATATATCTCCATCATTTCCTTCTTATTCTAAGATATTAAGTTATGTAATGAACTCCTTGTCCTGTAAGGATTATAATATATATCTCTATATCAAGCAATGATGTTATGATCTTATTTTTTTGGTCTGATAAATTTTGCATAACTTTATGATATGTAACCTTTTTTACTTTTAGGGTTTTCTATGAACTTATTTTATAATTGGTCCTTTCCAAGTGTCATTGTATAAAGTTGTATGGGAATTAATATGATTTTAAAAAAATGGACTTAGGGGATGTGTGCTTCCTTTGGAAATGACCCTTACCTCCAAATATGTATCTCTTGAAACTTGAACCTTTACTATGTCTGTGACTATAAGGTAATCCTTGATTTTTTCTGGGATAACCTTTCTAGAAATTATGAACTTTTATTCATCTTTCTAATTCTATACTAATACCTTCTTATTTTATCCATGTTAAATCACCATTGCTTCCTTATACTCTATCTTTACTTAGATTGGGCTCCTCACTCTATTTATATTCACCATACCCTTCTCATTGTCATCTCCTCTCATCCAAAATATCAATGTTACTACTCTTCTTCCTATTCATAGTTTCCTAAAATGCACTCTGTCTATTCCATATCCTTTATTGTCACAACTCTCTTTCTAACTCCAAAGTCTTTTTCTGATCCTTATACTATAGATTCTCCATGTTGGACTTAGGTTTAATCTCTATCTTTTCATCTTTGATTCATTATCCCTTATCTCACACACACCCCTATATGCCTGAAGTGACTACATATTATTAGGAGTGGGCACCATGGAATTTTTTTATATCCAACATTTAGATTAATGTCAAGAGTCTATAAAAAATTTCATGTGATTACTCTCAGAAATAGATCCTTCATTACATCAAAAGATAAGTATCTTTGTATTGTAAACTCAGTGATCTATCCATCAATAGTAGAAGATATCTAATTATTGATTGCATGAGTCCAATTTATCTCCAAATTTTTAAAATATTCTATCTTCCCCTTGGTCCACATAATTTTATCACTTATTTATGGTTATAAATAGTGATATTAAATTCAAACCAACCAATTAGCTAGTAGGCTAAGTAATTCACATGAGAAGATCTCATAAATTTCACCATATAGGTGTTTTTATATAAAATCCTTTAGAATAGACCCAATTCTTTGGCCTTTTTCTTTATGAATTCACTAATTTTCTAGTTTGACTATCTCTCCACCTCTCTTTGGGTTGGTAACCATTAAAATATATCCATGATCACTGCACCATTGTTAGAAAAGGTTCATGGGTTTCACCAGAACATGCTAATTATGGGGATAGGGTGTATGAAGTTACATAGAAATCTTGAAGAATGGTTTAATCAATACTTAAAATACATAAACAAGATTTATTATAGGGAAATACACTTGTTTAATGGCTCAATGCATGAATTAAACTACTTACATGTATAAATATATATACATTAAAGTAGTATAATGAATTAAACATTCATACCAACATATAAAAATATATGATTACACCAACAAAGAACACAAATATTGAGAATTCATATTAAATGATCTAGTACCAAGGATTAAAATAAGGGCAACCTCATAGATCGATGTCTAGTTCTATCAATACTCTATACAAAAGATTTTTAAGAATAAAAATCACTATATTATTACTCACATACATGTCAAAATCAACATAATCATCAACCCCTCAATTACATTCTTTACAAATACTTATAGGTATTAATTCCTATAGTTGTAACTTTTAGATTTACCATGCTAATAATAGGTCTCCATATCACATTCGATGGAATCCTAACCAACATAGAGATTCCTATAACAACTCCTAACAACCCATAAATAGAATATAGTGGGAATTACCATAGGATGTTCTGGTACATATAGATATTTTTAAATTTACCTTTTATCACTAACATATAGATTGATTAAGAAGATCATAAAACCATTATATAGCATAATCCTTTAGGCTACAAGGGAATAACTTATTAAGGAGCCAATAAGTGGCCACATAATCCAATCATGTTGCATATAAATCTCATATATGGTACTCTGGGACCCTTACCATCATAAAAAGTAAGCTTAGGTGCCACAAATTTGGATGGCAAATAAGTTGCCTCTAAGTGTTGTGCCAAAGGTGTATATAAAAGTACATGAGAATACAAGGCATGAGATGGCTTGGAATCACTCTTTTTTAGATGTAACACCTTTGCCAATAGATAACATATCCCATGCATAAGGGATTTTAAATCTAGAGAGGAGGAACTAGGCATATGAGGTGTTACCATTGTTGAAGTTTTCTGAGTTAAAATAAGTTGTTATACATTCTGAGTTGCCCCCAAAGTAGGTGTAACAATGTTAGCATTCAAGGGAGTAGATGATTGACCATTATTAAATTTATTCTTTATTACCATTATGACTTACATAATATATTAATGATCTTGGGGCTATTCTCTAAATCTATCTCTGAAACTTTTAAAAATATCATCCTTATTGACAATAAGAATTTCATTATTAAGTGGGGGAAGTGTGTCCCAATTCCCATCTTATGTATCATTTGAATCTTGATTTTATTTATCATATTCAGATTTATTATCATTAAATTAAACATAATTAGGGTGTGAAGTATCAATCATTGGGGTTGTAACTAGTCCTTTATCTATGGTATAAGCTTAAATTGAAGGAATTTGAGTATGCTCATAAGATTACCACTAAGCCTTACACTTCTTATTAAAGGAAGAGATATAACTTTTTGAGATGGAATATAGAAAATAAAATGAAATAGTGTTACTAAAATAAAACATATAAAATCTGAAAATTCTAACACAACTAAGGGAAATAGGAAAAAGAAAGGTACAAACCCTAATAACATCCAAGGCCAGGGTTTGAGTAGTATTCAAAGTAAGTTGGGTTCACAAAATGATCTAAATTTTTAGGGTTTATGGAGTTTAATACCTATGTTGTTAAAATGTCTACGTATGGTAAATCATGGTATGAATATGCAATAAATATAGTCATTAATCATTTCAATAATTGATCTAATCTAATATTTCTAAAAAAAGTAATGAATGACACAAATAAGCACTTAGCTAAAAAATAAATGAGATGGATGAGTTGGAGGCTAAAAATTGGTGTAGACATAAATTTAAGTGTCCCAAATAGATTATAGGTGTCAAAAACCCTCCTGGATAATAGTTTTATTCCTTGGATAGTAGTTATAGGGTGTGAGTGTCCTAATTTTAGTGCTAATGTCCTTTGTTTATGAACTATTTGAGATTTTGGGTGCACTTTTGGCTGAGTCTGACCTACCTATACCTATGTGGATGAGATTCAATTTGATATATGTGCACTATTTTTGACTAATGTAGGAGTAAACCCTAAGGCCATGTGTTTTTATGGATTTGAGTGGCACAAATAACAAAATTTTGAAGTTATCAAGCCTGATGTAGTTCTCCCACCTATGTTCTTAGTGCAAGTACAAGTGAATGATAGTATGAGTTTCATACTAAGCATTTTGAATGAGGATTGAGACTAGAAATATATGTATTTTGGGCTTGGGATGGTTATAGATGATCATATGTAGAAGTAGGACAAAATAGGTATGAATAACTTTGATTGTGCACAACATGTTCTAAGCTTGTTTGTGTATTTTGAATATCATTTCCATATAGTAGATAAGGGGTTAAAAGTCAATATATATTGATTTGGTGCTTTTGTGGGATTTAAAATAGGCCTAGGTAGACACTGGTAGTCTTATAAATTCAAAATATATCCATTAGGGTTGAAATTAGGCAAGTGACATCATCGCTAAAAGTGGGACACTGATGTGGGGTAATAGTGTCCAAAGCACAACACTATTATATAGGTGGAAAAAATGAGGCACTAAGGAACTTGATACCTAGGAGAGGGTCTATGATTGATTTTGATATGTCTAAGGATGTGTAAATATCTACATAAAATTTGGATAAGTTCCTAAAAGAGGCCCTAAGATAGGTCTAGGTCTAAGCTAGGTATGGGTGGTCTTAAGTCACACATTACATTCAAGTGACATTTTATAGGACTACAAATTGGTTTTACTAGGAAGAAGGTGATAGAGGTTCAAATCATTAAAGTGGAATTCAGAACATCAAAGTAAGAGCATGGATGCCTAATTTTATAAGTCTCTAGGGTACATAGACTATTCCTTCTCAACCTGGACATAATCAAAGCTCAATATGATCAATTGTACAAGTGTTATCTATACTCTAATGTAAATAAATAGGCTACAATAACTAATTTTAGTTTAACTTAATATACCACTCCTACTCCATCAACTAATTCAAGTGTTAATCCTTGGTCATGTAAGTTCCAACATCAAGTAGACATTGGTGGCCTAAATTATATTATATGTATTTCTTGTATAGGAGTTAACACATGTAACTAAATATTCTACTCATGATACATGTAATTATTAGCTATGGAATCTTGTAACATGCATACATTGCATGATTTTGTAAGTATATGTCTTGTTTTAATTATATAGTTTTAACCATTTTAAAGTTTACATGTATATTTTGCTTTATATTAGAACCATTGTATCTAATCATTAACATGTAATTACCATATTTTAGATGAATTTTTAGGATGAGGCACCTCTTCCAAAAATCTATATATACTTGTAATTCTCCCATTTCAAAGGGAGTTAGAATTTAAATTAATATAATAAGAAGTCTTTGGATTGTCATGTAATTATGTTAATGAGTTTTTTCTCCAAATTTATGTGATTAAATATAATTTATTCCATGTTATTGATTCAATAATTTAAGGTGTGAAAATTCTAATTAGAGTTCTTTATTGTTATTATTGATAATTGCTAATATAGGATGTGCAACAACTATTTGACAATTGGCCAATGTCAGTAATTTTAAGTAATAAGGTTGATTTATTCACTTATTAATTGTATAGAAATGTCTTGCATGATATATCCTTATAAAGTGAGAAAAATATGCTTTATATACCTCCTTGATCTGAGTCATTATCCTTTGTTATAAGGGCAAGGAAAAAATACTCTAAATAAGGGAAACCTTTGGATGATATATTGGAGTTCACTATATCCTTTACCCTCAAACTCCCTCACTATGTTTTTGTGTGTAATATATAGATGTTAGTTACAAGCATTATTTTTAAAGACACTTTTCCATGTATAAAACCCACCTAGAATTAATCCCTCTCTTGACCACAAAAATTTATTTTTTGCTCTACCATCCCTCCTTTTGAGTTTCTTTTGAGATCTATCCACCTTAGTTTAGACTTTCAACCATAAATCTCAAATAATATTTTAATTTCTTTTAGATTTCACTCATCCATGCACATCTAGTTAGATTTTACTCAACTGATTATTCCACCACTTGGTTATTTTAACCTATACCCTTAACTTGTGCCCCATAGTAGAGTTTACCTCCACATCGATCTTGAAACATTAGAGACTACCTTATTAATAATTTATTGTTGATAAAAACTGCATAAAAATCTATTCTAGTGATATAATGAGGGAACCACACTCCATGTTTCCATCCCTAAAATAGGTTATCACTTACATTTGATTTACACTGAAGACACCCAAAATAATAACTAGGTCTTGGGCCCAAGACAAGATTTTGGTTTCACCCTTATCAAACCATCCAAGGCCAAGATCTGTATCAAGTGTTCCCATAGTACACTAAGTTAGAACACCTTCTCTAATAATAATCACTCAATCTAGTAATGAAACTATGGCTCATCCTTAGTTAAACATGTTTATTATTTCCATTCTACATAATTTTCTAAGGAATCTAGAGAAGTACCTACCTTATTTATCCCCTTTAGGAGGAAGAACAATTGAATAACATGTCAAGTTTTTGAATGATACCTTAATATTAATGAATTTTATATATGAAGGCATTTCATGCATACTTTTTACATTCACACTGTAAGATGTTGCTTATGATTAGTTTATCAACTTGCCATAGAATTTAATTACTTAATGGAACTTGTGTCAAGGCACCTTTATTACTTAATTCAAGTAGGTTACTATCCCATATATTTTATACCAACACTTTAATAGTATGAAAAGAGAACCCAATTAACCAATTTATGCTTTCAATGCAAGGTTAAAAAAGATGTAAACTTGGGTGAATGTTACATATAAGATAGGAGATAATTTAACACTAGAAATGTAAAAAAATACCTTGGATCTGATTACTATAGTATTTATAGAAAGAGTTACTATTTATAATACTCTATATTTGTATTATGAATAATCAATAAACATAAATAAACAACTGTATCCTCATATGCTAGGAGTTCCCAAACTTAATGTTGGTTTCCTAGTTTTAAAGATGGTGCCTCTTGTGAATCGTAATGTTCTTGTGTACAATTAGAATCAGTTGTATGCATTACATATTATGATATGAATAACATAAAATTAGTATCAAGGTTTCATGAACAATCACACATAGATAATTAATCATAAACAAAGTCAACATTCAATCCCACTCTAAACAAATAGTCACTCAAAGTGTAGATTTTACCAAGGTAGAATTAGATGATATATAAATAATGGTTTAAAATTGAAGTAATGACTTTCTAAACATGCAATATAAAATGATTTAGGATAGACAAATAATCATAATTTTATGTTTCTAAGATATAATATGCCTTTTAACAAGTCTATAAATAATATGGAATAATAACAAGCTAATAATTTGCTTGAGATAAACATGATAGAGATAGACTTGCCCAATTGGTGTAGATTTCACAACATAACATAACATGGTGAGATTGATTATGTCAAGTTTTTTGGTAGCATTTTAAATATTTTAGAGATAAATGGAGAGATAATAAATAATGAACAATTTGGTATAACCATCCCATTCTCCTAGTTACTTAAGCACACCTATGGTCTTTGAAACTGAAAAATTTTCATTCCCAAGTGAAGATGACAATGAGCCAAAGGAAAATTTAGATGAAATCCATGCTTTCCAATAATACATATAAGTAATTACAAATTTAGGAACAATTAATCATTCACCACATCTACTCCTCTAAATAACATGATTAGCTCTCTGAATCCAAAGGTTGATAATAATCCACCTCCCAAAAAAAGGAATGATCATCTCATGAATATGAAAATTTAGAACAAAGGATGATACAACATCATTGAAGACATGAATAATAGAATATAACTCTTCATGAGTTAGCCCAAATATAGAATAGAAGGATATCCTATGGAATTTTCTCATACAAATTTCATATAAAAAATTAAGATAGAAGTTCATCTTTTTTTTAGTGGTAAAATGTAAATGTAAACATGTCTGTATGTATGAGAACATCCTATAATAAATATAGTTATATTCTATTTATACATTTTTAGTAGTTTTTATGAGAATATCTATGTTGGTTAGGACTTAAATGAATGTGATATGGAGAAATATTCTCAGTGTGGTAAATATAGAAGCTACAACCATAGGAACTAATGCATATATGTATTTGTAAAGAATGCAATAGAAGGGTTGATGAGTATGTGAGTAAAAGAATAGTGATTGTTATTTTGATTAGAGATATTTTTGCATAGATTTTTTTTAGAACTGGAACTTCATCTATGGAGGTTTTCTTATTGTAATCCTTGGTACTATATCTTTTATTATGAATTATAAGCATTTGTACTCTTTTATGGTATAATCTCAGAGTTTTTTCTATTATGATGAATGTTTCCCTTATTATATTACTCTAATGTGTAATTTTCTATATCTATAAGTAGTTTACATCATACATAGAGCTATTAAAAAAGTGTAATTATTTGTGATAAACCTTACATATCTTTTTAAAGTCTTGATTAAACCATCCTATAATATTTTGATGTAACTTCACACATTTTATCCCTATAATTAACATGAGTTGGTGAAAACCTAGGAACTTTTGTTAATAATGGTGTGGTGAGCATGGATATGTTGTGATGGTTACTAACCCAAAGAGAGGTGGAGAGCTGGTTGGACTAGAAAATCACTAAATTAATAAAGGGGGAAGGCTAAATAATTGGGTTTACTCTAAGGGAGGTTATACAAAAACACCTTTATAGTGAAATTTATTAGATTTTTTGGTGTGAATTACCGAGCTTGCTAGCTAATTGGTTGGATCAATGAATATCACTATTTTTAGCCATGAGAAAGTGAAATAATTTTGTGGACCAAGGGGAAGATAAAATAGTTACAGAATATGGAAAAAAATTAGACTTGTGTGATTGATCATTGGATAATTAACACTATTGATGGATATATCACTAAGTTTAAAGTGAAAGGATGCTTATCCTTTGATGCAATGAAGGACCTTTTTTTGAGAGGAATAAAATTATTTTTTTTACAATGATTACCAAAATTGATCAAAATTTTGGATATATAGAAGGACATGGTGCTCACTCCTAATAATATGGAGTAGTATCTTTAGGCATATAGGTGTATGTGAGAGATAAGGAAAAATGAATCAAAGATGAAAAGATAAAGATTGAACCTGAGTACAACATGGAAAATATAGAGAAAAAGAACCTATTGTCCAACTTTGGCCCACATAATAGATAGATCAATTTATAGAAGTTATAGGATGGAGTGACAAGCTTAATAGAGTTCATGATTGAGTGGGTGACCAAATAATGAAGAAGAAGATCAAATGCCACTTACAAATATTTTAAAACACTTTAAGCAAGATTAAAGTGTGTTTTATTGATATTTGAGAAGCAAGTCTTAAAACATGTCTAAGATTACAAGGTGAAAAGGACTTGTTACCCAATTTGGCCCACATATTAAGCCTTGCCTATAATTGGAAGGAGAAACCTAGTAGGGTCCTAATGAATTAAAAAACCTAATGGATTAAAATGGGTAGAAAAATGTAAATAAAGGGATAAAATTAGGATTTCATGGTGGTCTTGAGCATGCAAGGTCATGAACTAGATTGACAAAATCTTGAGAGATCATAACAAGTTTAAAGGGTTAAGCAAACAGTGAATTATGCAAGCTTTGGAGACCAGATCATCATTAGGACATCTTCTAGAAACAAATGGACCAACCTATTTGAGAATTTAATAAATTCACCTCAAAAATTAATGTGATCCAAAACATTTTAGCACTATGGAGTTATAATACTAGGATCATCCTCTGAAAGTTTCATGCTTGTTTGAGTTATCTAGCTCAAGTTAAGGAGCTTCAAATTTAGACTTGTAGCATAAGACATTCATGATAACTTCAAGTTTGATCTCCATAAATTAACCATTTGGGTTTAAAAGGTACTTAAGAGGTTTAAAATTGATCAAGATATAATGGTCTACACGAGCCCATAAACTAACACTTGAGATCTAATGGTTTGTGCTAGGGTCAAACAAGTCAAAAGGTCCTTAGGTTAAGGCCCTTTAAAAAGCTACATGTTGGACAAGATATAATGGTGCATATCAACTAAGTAGAGATCTAATGCTATAAGCTCAACTAATAAAGAGTTGGGTCCAAGTAAAATTTTACAGTCTATGCTATATCATACATCTTAATCTGATGGTCTGAGATGAGTCAAAAGGTCAAGGAGATTGAGAAGCCACCATGTGGGACAAGTGTGGAAGCTGATAGACTAACAATAGGATCATGAGATCAATGTATGATTGATAAGTGGCATGATAATGATCTTCATGGTAAGAAATCAAGAGCTCACATTCATTCATATAGTGAGATCTTATGGTGTGTATGAGGTCAAAAGGGTCAAGATCTAATAGTGGGGATTTATGAGTCTAATGGGAGCGAAGATAAGTTGGATAAATTTTATTGGCCAAAATAAATTTTTATGACCAAAGTTGAGCCAAGGATAATTTTTCAACTAAATTAATTAAGGTATTATAAGGTCATCTATCACCATTAGAGCTCATTCAAAAGCTATGGAGTGAACATATTCTTATAATCAGGTTAAAGGACTTAAAGGGACTTCCATTAAGGCTAAATATGGACCTCTAGATGAGGATTTGTGTCATAGAGAGATCTTTATATGACTATGTTCACCATTTTTATAAGGAAGAGCTAAAATTTCAAAGGGTGCCATGAAGGAATATGCATAGACCCCTATGGTTTCATCTATAAGACCAACTACATGAAAATGACCCCTTCTCTCCACTGTGCATGCCATGAAAAACTAGTTAGGAGAAATTAACAACAAGACAATATTATAATAGACTATCTTAGTTGTTGTAATTACATGGATGGAGGAACCTGTCTCAGAACAACTTGACCCTACCATTTCAATAAGAAGGAACATCAGTGTAATTATGTGACAACTTGAAGTAACCTAAATCAATCAAAAGGGTTTGAATGAGCATAATTTAGGGAGGTCATTATAACTACATTTTAAATGTATTCAAGCTCATTTGATTCCTCTTTGAGTGCCAAAACTCCCTCTCTTTCTTCATTTCTTATATAAATATAGCCTTAGATCTATTGATGATCATCCCTTAGGCTGATATAACTAGACTCTACCAAAAATTGTATTCTACACCTCTTAGTGTAATGAGAAAGGTGTATACACATAATATTTTCAAACTTTTATCAAATACTAATGCTTTACATCTTGAAAAAACCCATCAAGACTTAATATCTTAGAGTGCATGCCTTAAAAGGTGCACCAAGAAAGGGGTGGGTAGACCTTTGGGGCTTCATAGGATTGTTGTCCCTTATTGCCACATTATTACCAATCCAACCAAATCTTAAAACCATTCCCTAAGCTATTAATCCTCCCTTACACACTCCTCTAGTCTTTTTCCATCTTTTCATCCCTCTTTTCCTCACCTTGATCCCCTTTCACTTGTTAACTATACTAAGTCGATTGGGTCAAGCCTATATAGTTTTTAGCCTCTGATTATTATACAAGGTCGACACTGTACTATTTTTGGGTATTTTCAATTAAGATTTGCATTAACCCTTCAACTAACCTAGCTTATAACCTAGTGATTTATCTCTTGAAAACATATAGGGTCGAGTGGTTTGACCCTATACAGTCAACATATTTAAAAAGATTTAGGGTAAGATATGCCTATATATACAAGTTAATTTCCAACCATTTATATATATAAAAGTAAAGCAGAATATTTATGAATGAAAATCTACTTATTGATCATTCTACTTGAGGAATAAAGCTCAGGGTTCCATACTTTCTTTGTAGATATGGATCTTTTCATATGGAGAAGTCTTTTGGATGCATAAATAGGTTGTGTATCCTAGAGATGATTTGTATTTATTATCATTACATACCACAACATTCTCTTGTGAATAACCTTAGCCAAGGGAGAGATTGAGGCTCGATAGGTTCATCTTCAAGGTAAGTATTCCTAACTTTATTTCTCCTTTATAAGAGTAGATAGATAATGTATTTGTTCTTCTCTCCCATGCATTAAGATTCTATATACATTAACGTGAGTATATTTATTCTATGCATGTTTATTTTGTTTTTTATTTATAACCCCCTCTTTTTGCCACAAGATTTAGTGTGAACTAGATTAGGTTTACTTTCTTGTTATTACATAAAGAGTGAACATTAAACCTAGGACTCTTTTAGGGTTTTTGTGTGATTGTGTCAAATTGTAGGCTTTGGAACCCTTCCTAGCATGGTGTGTTGTGATAAGTGATACCCTAATCAGGTCTAATGGATCCCTATATTGGTCATGCTATTAATAAATGTATTCCCAATAATAAGTGTAGGTATGCTCTATCTTCTTCGATTTAGGATTGATTTATAGACATGATGCATTTATGATTGCATACATTCTAGTGAACCTGATGTGAATCCTATCCCATCACTATTTAGATTGTATTCACATTTCCACTTTATTTTTAGCATTGTATTTAATTTATCTTCACCTTCATAATACATTCTAATGAACATGATGTGAATCCTATCCCACCACTGGTTGGATTGTCTTCATGTTTCCACTTTCTTATTAGCATTATCTTCACTTTGGCTTCACCTTCATAATACATTCTGGTGAACTTGACGTGAACCTAACCCTTGCAGGTTTTATTTCACATATTTCATCATTTTATCATTTCATTTTTATACTATCTATTTTTCCCCTGCTTGTTATACTAGGTTGACCCTATCGACTTTTAACAATTTTTAGCCCCTATTTTTATACTAGGTTGACCTAGTCGACTCTACAATTTTCAAACCCTATTTTCTCTATTGGGTCAACCTAGTTGACTCTTTACCTTTTTTTTCTTTCTCTATTTGCTAATCTAGTTATTTGTTTCTATTTCTTAGCATTTTATTCATTGTTCTCAAGCATCATGTCCCCTATCAGAATCTTCTTAGATAAATTGAATCCATTTAGATACCATATGGGGTTCTCTTTTCTTCTTATCTTTGCCTATATTTTCTTCCTATTTATAGCTTGTAGGGCATCTTTTGATGCCCATCCACACATTATTATAGCCTTTAGGGTATCTTATGATGCCCACCCTCATATCATTACAGACTCTGGGGCATATTGTGATTCCCATCCCTACATACAATTACCCTTTGGGACATCTTGAGATGCCCACTCTTATTTTCCATTACATGATACCAAACTAATTCAACTTCAAGAAACCTTTTGAGACATATAGGATTGTCTCTCACATGCTCATCCTTGATATAGAGATTAATTTAGGATCATTTCCTTATTTTCATGCTTTCTATCTACATCTATCTAACACTTTTTGTAGGTTACTTACACAAGTCTTTCTATCTATAGTAAGTTCCTTCCTTTCACAAACCTTTAGTCCTCCCTTTTGGTCTTTTGGTTTCTTGATGTACCATAGTATTCTTTATCTTCTTGCATTTTCTCTTTTTGACACCCCTTGGGTTTTTATTTTATGAATTTATTTATAAGATCATGGATAGGACCTAGTAATCCTCACAAAACTACCATATTTTTACTTCCCTCATTTTATCTTTCACTTGATTTTTGGCACCCTCATGGGTTTCTCTTTTATGAAGTTGCAGTGTAAGACCATGGATAAGTCCTGACCCTCCTCATAAAACTACCATCTTTTCATATTTTATATCCTTGTTCTCAAAATTTATATTTTACTTCTTTTGATAGATGGAATTTGTATAATAATTTATTTTAACATATTTTTCTACATTTCCCTCATTCTTATGATAAGGAATCACACTATACTATTATCGTATCCCTTTTTCCCCTTTGTCACATTTTTTGCAATTTTAAGTAATTCAAATTGTTCCAGATGTCACTCGTCTTGATTTCCCCTTTCCTTTCACTCCACATTGTATAAAACAAGGTCTAAGTCAAGATAGTACTTTTATTTCACCTAGATTTATGAAACACTTAGAACCCATGCTCTTTGAAGTTCTCTTTCTTAGTAACCTTATCCCAAGTATTCAAATGAAAGTCATCTTTAACACCCATGTTTGGTTTTACAAATCCATATGGAGGAGGAATAGAAAAATCCATCAAGAAAGTTAAAAGCCAAATCATTTGAATCAAAAGGAAATGTTATCTAAAAGGCAACATACAAATATCATAAGTCAACATCACACTAAAAGATATGGTTACAAGCACATCTCATATCTCTAATTGAATCTCAAAATACATAGTTGGCCTCACAAAGAGCTAAGGTCCTTTGGGGTATGGTAGGCTAGTATATTAGAATAGGGGAATTCAACAAACTCTATGGTGCTACCTACTTTCTCATGCAAGTACCCAATTTTATCAGTAGACTGATGGTTCTGTAAGGGTTCTAGAAGAATGAGGAACACATTATTAGAAGATAGGTCCACTTTAATTTTCATGCATATATCCTTGATGGGATGATCTATATACTAAATTTTTTGACCTAATACTTCTGTGGCTAAGATAAGTTATTTAGATTCCTTAAGGTAAAAAGTCCTCTTATTTTGACAAACTTAATTTGAGTATCTTGAATTTGATAAATAGTTCCTCTACCTTGGTTTTTCATTCATTATCCCCTTCACCCATTACATTTACAAGACTTGTTTTACTTTCCTTTTACCATTTACTATTTGTTGTACTATCTTGATATTAAAAACATCTGTGTTCATACTCTTTTTCCATTATTGAGTGAGGTTGGCTTGTTACTTCTCACTCATCAATGTTGTTTTCCCATTTATGCACCTTTTTACATTAAGGATTGTTACTAATCATTCATCAATGTTGTTTTTACCATCTTGTTTCTAATTTTACATCACTATTTTATTACCATCCTTTTTAATATGTATCCTTGTTTTGACTTGGTGAGTTTTCCTTTCTTACTTAAGGTTTATTTGTTTGAGTTTTTTGATCTTTATTAGCCTTATATTTTTGGTTACCTAATTTAATCTTGTTGTTTGACTTAGTAATTTTGTCTAACATAGCACTTATCATCCCAAATTACCAAAATTCCCAATCACATCCCATCCTCATAGCAATCTTGTATTTTTTCACATTTGTTTGGTTTTGATCTTTAGTTTTGTATTCTTGGGTTTGCTAAAAGTAGTCTTTGTGCCCTACATAATCAAAACTAACAACATAAAAGACAACCATCTAATGATAAATGTAATCTAAGGAATGCATCATATTTAGTTTTTATTTATTTAATTTTTAGTCATTTACTTTCAATTATTTTTTCTTTAAAATACTGCAACTTTTTTTGGCCTCAACATTATGTGTCCTATTCTTTCTCAAAGCACCATCCCCTGTTTCACCTTAGTGACACATGATGAGATTCAAGTGAGAGATATGTATACACATAATATTTTCAAAATTTTATCAAATATTGATGCTTTACATCTTTCTAAAACCTATTGAGACTCAATCTCTCTGAATGCATGCTTTAAAAGGTGTACCAAGAAAGGGGTGGGTAGACCTTTGGTGATTCATAGAATTGTTGTCCCTTATTGCCATATTATTACCAATTAAAAAATATATTAAAACCATTACCTAAGATATTACTCATTCCTTTTACACTCCTCCAATATTTTTCCATATTTTTATCCCTCTTTGCTTCACCTTGATCCCCTTTCACTAGTTGATTATACAAGGTCGGCTGGGTTGACCCTGTATAATTTTTAGTCTCTGATTATTATACAAGGTCAGCTAGGTTAACCTTATAATATTTTTGGGTATTTTAACTTGAGATTTTTTTTATCCCTTTGGATAACCTAACTTGGGACATAGTTATTTATCTCTTGAAAACATAAAAGGTCAACTAGGTTGACCTTGTACAACTAACATATTCAGAAGGATTTAGGGTAAGATCTGCCTATATATACAAGTTCATTTCCAACCATTTGAAGATAGAGAAGCAAAGAAGAATGAATGTGAATGAACTTATTTTTATTGACCATTCTACTTGAGGAATAAATCTTAGGGTTGCATACTTTCTTTGGAGCTATGGATCTTATCTTGTGGAGATGTCTTTTGGATGCATAGATAGGTTGTGTAGCCTAGATCTGATTTGTCTTTTTTATCCTTACATACCACAATAATATCTTATGAATCACCTTGGCTAGGGGAGATATTGAGGCTCTGTGGGTTCATATTCAAGGTAAGTATTCCTAACTTTATTTCTCCTTTGTAAGAATAGATAGATAATGTATTTGTGCTTCTCTCCCATGAATTAAGATTCCATATACATTGATGTGAGTATATTTATTATATTCATGTTTAGTTTAGTTTTTTAATTTATAACCCCCAATTTTTTCCACAAGCTTTGGTGTGCACTATATTATATTTAATTTCTTATTATTAGATATATAATGAAAATTAAACCTAGGACACTTTTAGGGTTGTTTCATGATTATGTTAGACTGTAGGCTTTAGAACCCTTCCTAGCATGGTGTATTATGAGAAGTGATCCCCTAATAAAGTATAGTAGATCCCCATATTGGTCATGCTCCCACTTGAAAAAATGTTTTCCCAATCAAAAGTGTAGGTATGCTCTATCTTCTTTGAGCTAAGATTGATTTATAGACATGATGCATTTTTGATTGCATAAAAAGGAACTTTTGTAGTGTTTTGTCAATCTATGTTAGCATTCTTGTGTTGGATTGATATTTGAAGTGGTCTAATCCTATATTTAAAAGTAATAAGATCACCTTAAATGCTAGTAACTTTATTTCCATATCATATAGTGTGTCTTATCATTGATATCTCAAGGATATAGTGGACTTTTGAATGTAAGAGTCTTCGGCAAAACCTTACTTTCATTACTTTCTAGTCTTAGTGCATCAAACTGACCTCTATATGAAATATTATTACTTAGAAATTATATTAGACACTACATTAGCTCCTTTCATAGTCCATTAGTGTATTAAAGAGTCCAATCCTAAGAGTGGATATGACAAATTCATGGTGCATCACCACAAGCTAGATAGGTTTATTTTATGCAATTTATTGACTCTTTTCATCCCAACCAACTTTAGGTTTAAAAATTAGAATTATAAATTAGGAAATATAAGGATTTATCCTCATTAAAAAACCTAGAGGTCTAACCCTATTATAGGATACCCATAGCCTAGGGTCATTCCCATGTTGAGCTAGATTTTGGTAAAGGACCTGAATAATCCATTGCCCAACTAGGGTGTAATCTATATCCCCAATATTTATGGCATGATTGGTGGGACCAAGGTCTAAGAGAGTGGAAATATTTTTGGTGTGTTTTTCCTCTATTATCTTTTGACAGAAAGCAACCTAACACCAATGGTGATTCCAAATGATAAATTTTGGTTTTAAGAAGTCCAGGTATTTTTGTTTGAAGTTTTAATCAATTTTTTACATCTCATTTGATACATGAGGTTGATATGAATATATATGGTAATTAATCCTACCATGTACCTCCTTGTCATCCTTATTATGAACCATAGTATATTATCCAAAAACCCTATCAAAATGGATATCAATCTTATGATTAATGGTAGCCCTATAATCCTCCATCACCCCATTTGGACACCATGTTATTAGACAACCCTATGAGGAAGGATACCAAGATACCTATCAGTAAATGACTCCCTATTAGTCCCAATATGAGCCCTATCAACCACACCATGATTCCTATGAACCCCAAGAGTATTCCTATGAGTCTTTTCATAAGGAATTAGATGTTTACATGAATTATATAGAAAGGTATTACAAGGAAAGATATAGATTCCTGAAGGATCAAATTTAATAAAATGAAGATGATATTGATCATCATCATTACCTTCTTCCTCCACTTTTTACATATTATATCAAGTCCTTATTGGCATCCATACCATAATTACTAGATCTTGAGGATAAAATGAGTAAATAGGATGATGAGTATGATGTGATCCCTGATCATCTCATGGAATGGTTGAGAGGTGTTACCCAAAATCATATGAAAAATTTGGAGACATTTTAAGAACTATAAATGATTCAATGGGAGATCAAGGAACAAATGGATTTGGAAAAGAAGTGCCTTCAATGTTTAATAGATAAATTAAGTATGTGGGAGGATAAAAATCTCAAAAATGAACATGCCACTATTGAAGAAATGTAAGGAGACTAATGGAAATAAGCAACTACTACTTATGTAGGTGTTTATCCTTGTAATCAACCCAAGAATTCACTTCCATATGAGCTTACTAGTGCATTCCTCTTTCCTAAATCCACTTACAACCCCTCTCCTATCCCTCACACTCCTCTAATTCATCAACCTTATACCTTACCTTTTCTTAAGGAAGATTCCATCTTGAGAGAAGAAATTGAAGGGGAGTAAATCCAAGCCAAGACTAACCAAGAAGATGTCACAAGTGAATATGAGGAGGAAATCAACATAGGGACTTCCCTTAGTGACCACAAGTGCAACTCTACTTTCTTGGATGAATAAAATCACATTAAAGATCCTACCACAACTACTGGTATAGAGTTTGATATGGAAGAGGAACATATTAAAGACTCTTTTATATCTTTCCATGAAGAATGTGGCCAAGAATTGAAGAGAGAGGCATTTGAAGAAGAATCCATGTCTAATCATGAAGTTATAGATGACCATCTCAAGCATGTAGTGGAGTGTACTATCAAATAATAAGGTGAAATCACTCCTCAAGAAGTTAAGGTCCTAAGAGAGTCTCATGAGACCAATAAAGATGAAATGACTCTTTAAGATGACACTCATGAGGTGAATGAAAATAATTTATGGTAGAAGTTTGATTTCATATGTCATAAGGTTGATTAGCTCAATAAAGTTACTCCTCCTCCCAAGAAGTCTACCTCTGATTTGGATAATGCCTCTAACAAGCATGTTAATTATTATTTCAATAATCATGAAGAAAGGTCTCGTATTGTAAATGAAGATTAACTATGGAAAAATCCCAATTCTATATGAAAAAGGTTTGACAAGTTCGATATGTATCTTTTTTCTCTAAGAGATTATATGTTTAATGATAACATTTCTAATTATAGTAATGATCATGTTGACAATTATTCCATTAATCATAAAAATGAATGCCATTCTATTGATTAAGAACCTCCTACCAAGAATTCATTGGATGATGTTTTTACATAAGAAGTTATGAACATAGATGATGAAATCAAGGTAGAGGTTGAGGTTCCTTAAGAATAGTTAAGATACCCACTAGATATTGATCCATATATAAAGATATTAGATCACAAAGAAGAATATATTGATTCTTCCAAAAATCAATTATGATCTATCAAGGAGAAAATCAATGCTGAGAGGACTATCATATTTTCAAACTTGTAGATTAAGGGACAAGTACATGGGAAGGTGGAGAAAAAATTTTCCATAGAAGATAAATATGATTGATAGCTAGAAATGAAGCTCTTTCAAGAGCTTGAATATCTTTTCCAAGTTAAGGGCCAAGTACATGAGAATGTGGAGAAAATTTTTCACATGGAGGACAATGACCAAGATTGGGTAGACTATGCAAATATCCTTGATGAGCTTGAAGCTGAGAAGAAGCCCAACCTCATTTAGTGTAACATGGAAAAAAAAAAGGTATTTTTTATTCAACCACCATTGGAGGTCATAACTGAGGAACCATATGAGAAAGTTGAGGTTTTTTGGATGCAAGAAGAGTTCATTTACATAGCTAAAATGTTTGGATCTACTTGGTTCTCATTGAATAACATTCCAATGAAGTTGGAAAAAACCATGAAAAAGATAGAGGAATCAATGTCAAGAATCAAAAGGATATATGTCTCATTAAACCCTTCATGTCATAAAGCAAGAGAGGTTTCAAAATTCACCTTTGATCCTAGAAGAACTTTTCATCTCAGGTTAGTTGGTGTTTAGGTGTGTGTTTCCTTTATTATGTGTGTTGTGTTCCCTAATTTCTCTTGAAGCACAAAGGTGCTTTGATTTATTTGTTGTTTCTTGGTCTATTTTGTTTCTTTTTTGTTGTTTTGCTTTACCTATAGTTGGAAATAGAAGCCTAAAAGGGTCCTAATGAAGTATAAAATCTAATGGCTTAAAAATGGGTCTAATAATACAAATAGAGGGATCCAAATCCAAGTAGGATTTCATGGTGCTTATGAGATTTCAAGGGCATGGAACAAATTGACAAAGTCTTGAGAGATCATCATAACTCTAAAGGGTCGAGAAAAGGGTGAATTATGTAAACTTTGGAGACTAGACCATCACCAGGACATCTTCTAGAAAAAAATGGACTAACCTATTTGAGCAATTAAAGAATGCACCTCAAAAATCCATGTGAGCTAAAATATTGTAGCACCATGGATTTATAAATACCAAGATCATCCTTTAAAAGATTCATTCCCACATGATTTCTCTAGCTTGAGTTATGGAGCTTCAAAGTTAGACCTACAACATAAGATGTTCATGATAACATCAAATTTGAGATCTATAAAGTAACCATTTGGGTTCAAAAGGTCCTTAAAAGGTATAAATTTGACCAAGATATAATGGTTTACATGAGCTCAAAAATTGATAGTTGAAATCTAATGGTTTGCACTGGGGTCAAACAAGTCAAAATGTCCTTGGGTTAAGGCCATTTAAAGAGCTACAAGCTGGACAAGGTCTAATGGTGTAGATTAATTGATCAAAGATACAATAGTGTAATATTTACTAATAAGGAGGTGGATCCAAGTAAAATATAATTATCTATGGTGCATTATACATCTGATTCTGATGGTGTGAGATGAGTCAAAATGTTAAGGAGCTTGAGAGGCCACCACATGGCATGAGCATGGAAGCTAACAAATTAACAATAGGATCCTAAGATCAATGTGTGATTAATAAGTGGCATGAGCATGATCTTCATGGAAGGAAATCAAGGGCATGTTTTGATTCATACAATGAGATCCTATAGTGCGTAGGAGGTTAAAAGGGTCAAGATCTAATTGTGAGGATCTATGAGGCTAATGGGAGAAAAGACAAGTTGGAGTAATTTGATTGGCTAGAAATTTTTTTGGCAACCAAAGTAAATCTAAGGAGGAATTTTCAACCAAAGAAAACAAGGTCTTATAGGTTCATCTAGTCACCATTAGAGCTCATTCAAAATATATAGAGTGAACATAGTTTTGTAGTCAGGTTAAATGATAGAGAGGGACCATCATTAAGATAAATATGGACCTCTAGCTCAAGGGTTTATGTTATATAGGGATATTTTTGTGACTATGTTTTCCATTGTTAGAAGGAGGAACTATAGTTTCAAAGGGTTCCATGAAGGCATATATGTAGACCCAAATGGTTTCATCTCGAGGACCAAATAGATGAAAAAGATCCCTTCTCTCCACTGTGCATGTCATAATAAACTAGTTAGGAGTAATTAACAATAAGACAAGATTCTAACAGACTAGCCTAGTTGTTGTAACTACATGGATGGTGGAGCCTAGCTCAAAACAACTTGACCCCACTATTACAATAAGAAGGAACATCAATGTAACTATGCAAACACTTGAAGTAACCTAGATCAATCAAAAGGGTTTGAATGAGCATAATTTATGGAGGCAATTGTAATTGGATTTCAAATAGATTTGAGTTCATTCGATCCCCATTTGAGCACTAAAAATACCTCTATCTTTTTTCATTTATTTTATACATATATCCTTGGAGCTATTAATGATCATCCCTTAGGCTGATATGCCTAGACTCTACCAAAAATTATATTTTGCACCTCTTAGAGTAATGAGGAAGGCACTTTTCTAGTGTTTTGTCAATTTGTGTTAGCATTATTATTTTGGCTTGATATTTGAAGTGGTCTAATCCTCCATTTTCAAATTATAATCTCAACCTAAATGCTATAAAATTTATTTTTAGGTCATATAATGTATCTTAGTGTTGAACTCTGAAGGATATAGTGGACTTCTGAATGTAAGTGTCTTTAACCAGACCTTAATTTTATTGCTCTCTAGTCCTAGTGCATCAAATTGACCTCTATATGAAATAATATTGCTTATAAATTATATTAGACATGGAATTATCTCCTTTCATAGTCCATTAGTGTGTTAAAGAGTCCAAGCCTAAGAGTAGATATGACAAATTCATGATGTATCACCACAGGCTAAAAAGGTTTACTTTATGAAATTTCTTGAATCTTTTCATCTTAACCAATTTTAGGTTTTAGAAATAGAGGTACAAATTATGAAATATATGGATATATCCTAATTAAAAACCCTAGAGGTTTGACCCTATTATATGATACCCACAGCCTAGGGTCATTCCCATGTTGAGCTAGATTTGGGTAAAGGACTTGAACAATCCCTTACCTAGCTAGAGTGTAATTTAGATCCCCAATAGGACCAGTAGGTTTTCATGGTGTTACAATAATTTAGGGGCATAAATAATCTTACAAAAGTAATAAAAGTTCATTATAATCCTTCTAAAGAGACAACAATTTCTTGCACAAGTCTAGAGAGACTAGATCGTCATGGCACACCATGCAAAAATGAATGGATCAACTTGATTATGCATTTTATAAGTATGATTAGAAAGCCTCTTAGGACAAAATATCACATGGACATGAATTTATTCATGCCTATATCATGTTCCACAAATTTGGTGTCTTGATGAGCTTTCTATCTCAAGATATAAGCCTTTAAAGTTGGATATGTCGAGTAAGACATGTGTAGGGACATCAAGTTAAAGATAAAATAAATAACTATTTGAATTTAAATGTTCTAAGGATGAACATGGGGATGAAAAATGTCCAAATAATAGAATCTAATGTTAAGATATAATGGTGAGTGGTGATCTAATGAGTTAGTGGGTCCCAAAGATCTGATGGCATGCATTCGATCATGCATCTAAGATCAATGGCAAGCTCATAGTCAAAAGGTCAGAATATCCTAATATTAATGTATGGCTAAAACATGTTAAGATATTAGGTGATTAAAATAATATATAATGGCATACATAAATTTACAAGGTGAATGGACCCAAATAGATTAATGGAACACATTTAATCATACCAAAATAGATTGATGGGGAATGAGAAGTCAACAAGTCAATAGATCATAAAGATGAATGAGAAGATGCCAAGTGTCATGAATACAAAAATTATTAAGTAAATCAATAATATGCATTTGATCCATGAAAAGGGAGATATATGGTGAAAATGAGGTCAAGGAGTCAAAGAGATGATAGCAGGATCCTATGAATGAATGAAGAGATGATATATAACATAATTTGAAAAGGTCTGGATCAAGATCGATGGCCATTATTAAAATTCAAAAGCTAAGGACTTCAAATAGAGGTCAAATATGGTTTAGGTCAAACCAAGAGTAATGTTTCAAAGGTATCTATCTCCATTAGATCTCGGTCAATCACCATTAAGCATGGGACATAATTTTATAGTCAAGATGGTTATGGTGAAGTTTTATTTCCATTAAGGCATAGTCTCAACCTTTGGTTCAAATATTTAGAGCATATGGGGCATGTTTTCTAGGGTACAGTATTATTTTATGATTATGATCATTGATATTTAAAAAATATCTATGTAGATAATAAGTCCTTGGCTTCCCACAAGATTTAAATGTAGAATAGGTATATTTATACCTAATAAAGATCAAGAGCAAAGCTACATGGCCTATAGGATTTTTATTTGATAGGATAACTTAAGAAAACTAATAAATGAGATTAGTTTTCATCTATAGTAGACCTATGTTCATATATTGAAATGGAGAAGATATGTGTTTAATGAATGAGTGTCTCATCTTCCAATATAGTCACAACCTCTATAAGTAGGTAATTACCACCACTCAAAGCAAACATGGCATGGTTCTATCAAAATTATAGATACGAGGATTCTCTTCTCAAGAAAAGTGAAATCAAGTGAAAGGTGGAATGGAAGATCAAATCAAAGAGAATTGGTGGTTAGATAAGCAGTTGGAGTATTCAATGTTGTTGAGATATTAAGTATCTTTCTTCTTTGAAAGGATCATGACCCATAAAATTCAAAATAGACTCTTATATTCTAGTGAATTTCTCAACCAATGAGAAGAGCTTGAAGACTAATTAGAAAAAATGTAGTTTAACTTATTGATGAAATATCAATCATGATTATATTAAATTATGGTAGAGAATTCATTAAAATAGGTCAGCTCATTGATTGTTCTTGGTTAACATGATCCCTTTTCTCTCTTCTCCCTTTATCTATATCACCACATTCTTTCCATTTATAAGGGTTCTCTCTCTCTCTCTCTCTCTCTCTCTCTCTCTCTCTCTCCCTCTCTCTCTCTCTCTCTCTCTCTCTCTCTCTCTCTCTCTCTCTCTCTCTCTCTCTCTCTCTCTCTCTCTCTCAGATTCTAAACTCTCAAAAGGACCCTTTGATATTGAAGAACATGGGACTCTTTGAGATATTATCCTCTTGATTAGGCTAAAACCTATCAAGAATTTATAAGAACTACCTCTTGATACAATAAAAGACTTTATTTACCTATCTCTTGCCTTGGATCAATGTTTGGTGAGTTGTACATGATGGAATTATGTGAAGGAGAATATTTCTCATCCATTGTCCTTTCTAACCTATTTTAAGGTGTGTTAAAGATATTTTAAGGTATGGATTAGTGTCTAACCTAAACCTAGTCCATGAAACACTTATGCACTGAGCTAGATTATGAGGTTGTGTGAGCTAGAATTGTCTTATGTTGATCTAGTTTGGGTTCAAGATTATGGGAGTCTCCCATTTTTATTTAGTGTATCACATGGTTAACTTTACTAGGATCCATTTTCCCCTTTCTAACCCTTTTCCCTATGATAACATTAGTTTAGGTGATCCATTAAGAGGAATCTGGCCTTCTCTAGAGGTTTAGCCCCATTATAGGTTACCCATAGTCTGAGGTTGTCCCAATATTATGGCTTAGTTAGAGGGATCCTAAATAACTCTCTCCAAATGTGTATATTAATGTCATAATATCTTTTGGCACACTTGATGGGACCTTACTATGTTCTGCATCTCACTGAAAGGTTCTTGGTGTTACCTTTTAGTGTAATCAGTGTTTGGAGGCACATTTGTAAACACCAATGGAGAATCCACTATGAACATCAACTGGTATAAGTAGCCCAAGTGCCTAATCACAAATATTTGGAATATATCATCCCTTATTTGATCAAAATTACTGTTATTTCTTTCCTTATCCTTCATTTCAAGTTATTAATGTTCATGGCTTCACCCCAAGTGGCCCTCAAGATTAAATGTATCAGTCTTGTTAGAATTTGCCTCTCTAGTAAATCAAAAAAGAACCTTAGGGAGATATGGATTGATATTGAAAAATAATTAAGAGGTATTGATAGAGAAGAAGATTACAATAGGAAATAATAGAATCTTAAACACTAAACTTATGATTAGGAGTAGGAGTTGAGGTTTCAGTAAGAATACCTGGTTAGGTAAGACCAAGCTAAGAGGGAAAATGACTATCAATTTTTATTGAGAGAGAGAGAGAGAGAGAGAGAGAGAGAGAGAGAGAGAGAGAGAGAGAGAGAGAGAGAGAGAGAGAGAGAGAGAGAGAGAGAGAGAGAGAGAGAGAGAGAGAGAGAGAGAGAGAGAGAGAGAGATAAGACAACCCTAGACCCAAAATACCCTCTCCTAAACTTGTTCATTCTCAAACCCAACCCATTATCCCACCTTTTCAAAGATCATCTCTATCAAGAGTCAAGCCAATCATTAAGGGTCATTTAATTAAAGAATATCATGTCATCCCATCTTGGATATTCTCTTATGCCAATGACATTGATTGTGTCATACCATATAATTTTAAACCACCCTCTCCCACACCCATTTAGGAAAAATATAATGTGTCCAAGCCTTATTTTTCCCCTCATGGAAATCAATCAAAGAAGGCACAAAGAAGAGAGAAGAAGTGCTAGCTAAGGTAGTCCAGGAACCAATTCAAGAAAAAGAGATGTTAGCTCAACTCAATGAGCTTGCCATAAAAATTTCCTTGACTTTATATCCCTCCCCTAAGATCCACCAAAGAGAGCCTTCAAATTTCCATGAATTTATCTTTACCCTCCCACCACCTCCCTCTTGGATAAAGAGCCTATTTTGCAAAGAATATAGGAGGAGGTTGTAAGCATATGCGAACCTAAAGAAGAAAACATAAGTTTATATGATAAGGTGATAATAATAGGTAGTACACTTCATTCATAGGAGGAAAATTAAATTTTGGACAAGATGTTGTGGCATGGCTTTGAAACTGATGAATTCGATCTTGAAGGTAGTACTAATGCCTTCATATTTGAAAAAATGGGTATTCAGGTTATAGATTAGAGAAAAGGATATTTCAATTTGTTCCAAGAGATTATATTAGGTGGGGTTAAAGATAAGAATGGGAAAATTTCAAAAATTGATGTGGTTGTAGTAGTCAACTAGCCAACTAATCAGGTTGAAGAGGTCATAAATAATCAAGAGAAAGAAATAGAAAAAAGGAGGGTCAAGATGAAGTATGGCAATAGTTGTACCATGACATCATAGACTAGGTAGAGGTTATAAACTAGCCTATACCTCCTCTAAATCATGAAAATTAACTTTTACATTAGGATATAGAAGCTAAGCAGTCAAAAGATGAATTGTCCATTGAAGGTAGTATGGATGTCTTCAAGAATGAAGGAGAATGGTCAGCCAAATCCATAAGAACATGACATTTTGAACCTGGGATGGGTTGATGATCTACCATGTGGATCCTTTCAAAGTGAGTAGAATAAGAATGGTGTTAGGGTTGGAATTGTACTAGATGACCAAGAGGAAGATGTATTTTAGGATGACTTAGAGGTTTTTTGCTTAAGCCTAGATAGTCAACCTTCATGTTCAAAAGAGTCATCAGATGAGGAGGTTGTAGGTGATTCTATAGTATAATTTGGAGTAATAATTAAAGAAATGAACCAATATGTCTACATTGGAGACATGTTTTTCCCATTTAATCATCTTGAAATCATGCCAAAAGAGTCAACAATTAGGCATCTTAGCATACCTATCATGAGTTCTCAAAAGTAAGGTGTTTTCCATCCTAGTTCACCATAAGTGAATAATGCTAAATATTTTCCATTTGATCTAGGAGGAAAATACTTGTAAGTTACAACCATGTAAATATTAGAATAGTTTTCCTATTTTACACTAAGTTACTTGTGCAAATTTCCTTTTAGTTATGTGTTTCCCTTCCAATAAGTGCCTTGGGCACAATTATTGTTTTGTTTCTTTTTGGGTCCTTGTTGTTTCAAGAAGAGGTTTTTTGGAAAAGGGGTAGCCTTGTATCATTTTCATGATCAGTTGAAATAAAATAATTTAGACTCTAGATGCCTAATGGATTAGTTTAAGGCCACAGTCTATTGTATATTAGACATGCAATCCTAGGATGTCACCAATAATTTTGGCTAATTTTGGCCCATATATAGAAATTTGCCTAGATAGATCAATTTATGGAAGTTATAGGATGGAGTGACAAGATAAATATAGTTATTGACTAAGTGGGTGACCAAATAATTAAGAATAATAAGATCAAATGTCACTTACAAAGCTTTTAAAACACTTTAAGTAAGATTACTATGTGCTTTATTGATCTTTGAAAAGCAAGTCTTGAAATAGGTCTAAGATTGTAAGGTGAAAAAGAATAGCAAGTTATAATGGTGTTTAAAACATTTAGGGGCATGAATCAGGTTGTAAAAATTCTTATAAATTCATTGGAAGACTCTAAAGAGACAATAGTTTTTTGCACAAGTCTAGAGAGACTAGATCATCATGGAACACCACATAAAAATGAATAGGTCAGCTTGAATGTGCATTTTATAAGTATGATTAAAAAGCATCTGTGTCCAAAAGATCACATGGACATGAAGTTATTAATTTTTAGATCATGCTCTAAAATTTTTGTCTTGATGAGATTGCTATCTCAAGATATAAACCATTAAAGTTATACTTGTAAAGTAAGATGTGCATGGTGATGCCAAGTTAAAGATATGATAAATAGTCATTTGAATTAAAATGTTCTAAGGATGAACATGGGGATGATAAGTGTCCAAATATGGTATCTCAAGTCAAGATCTAATGATTAGCAATGATTTAATGAGTTATTGGGTCTTGAAGATCTGACAATGCACATTCAATCATACATCTAAGATTAATGGCAATATTGCAGTCAAAAGGTCAATGTATCCTAAATTAAATGCATGACTAACAAGTATCAAGATCTCTAGTGATCTAATGAATATATAAATGCATGTGTTTATTGACAAGACCAGTGGGCCCAAATAGATTAATGGAGTGCATTTAATCATACTAAAGTAGATTGACAATGAGTGAGAAGTCAACAAGTTAGTGGATCTCAAAGATGAATGAGAAGATGCCAAGTGTCATGACCATGGAAATTTTTAAGTAAATAAATGATATGTGTTTAAGACATGAAAAGGGAGATTTATGGTGTGCATGAGGTCAACAAGTCAAAGAGATGAAAATAGGATCCTAAGAATGAATGAAGAGCTAATAAATGGCATAATTTGAGAAGACCTAGATCAAGATTGATGGCCATTGTTAAAAGTTGAAAGCCAAAGACTTTAAAAAAATGTTGAATATGGTTTAGGTAAAACCAAGAGTAATTTTTCAAAGGGTTGTGTTACCATTAGATCTTGATCAATCACCATTAAGCATGGGACACATTCATATAGTCAGGATGGTTATGATGAAGTTTTGTTGCCATTAAAGCATAGTCTCAACCTCTGGTTCAAAGATTTAGAACTTACAGGGCCCATTTTCTAGGGTCATAATATTATTTCATGATTGTGATAATTTATCTTTAAAAAATATATATGAAGATAATGAGTCCCTAGCTTCCCATAAGATTTAAAGGTAGAATAGGTCTATTTAGACCTAATAAAGATTAAAAAACAAAGCTGTGTGGCCTGTAAGATTTTCATTGATAGGATAACTATAGGAAAACCAATAAATGAGTTTGGTTTTCATATATAATTGATCTATGTTTAGATATTAAAATAGGTTAGATATGTGATTAATTAAGGAGTGTCTCATCTTCTAATATAGTCACAGCCTCGATAAGTAGGTACTTACTACCACTCAAAGTAGACATGGCATGGCTATGTCAGAATTATAGCTATGAGGATTCTCTTCTCATGAACAATGAAAACAAGTGGAAGGTAGCGTGATAGATAAAATTAAAGAGACCTATTGGTTAGATAAGTAATTAGAGCATTCAATGATGTTCATATCTTAAGGATATTTCTTCCTTGAAAGGATCATGACCCATCAACTTAAAAATAGAATCTTGTCTTCTAGTGCATTTCTTAGCTAATGAGAAGATATTAAAGACTAATTAGAGATAATGTAGGTTAACTTGTTGATGAAGGATCAATCTTGATTAGATTAAAGTATGGTAGAACATTCATTTAAAGAGGACAACTCATTGATTATTCTTAGTTAATGTTCTCCTTCTTCTCTCTTCTCCCTTTCTCTATATCACCCCATTATTTACATTTATAAGGGCTCTCTCTCTCTCATATTATATAATCTCATAAGGACTCTTTGATCTTGAAGAGTAGGGGAATATTTAAGATATTCTAGGATATTATCCTCTTGATTAAGCTAAACCCTATCAAAAATTTATAATAACTACCTCTTGATGTAATAAGTGAATTTATTTACCTATATATTACCTTGGATCAGTGTTTAGTGAGTTGTGCATGATGAAATTATGTGAAGGAGAATCTTCCTCATCCATTATCCTCCTTTCTAACCTCTTTTAAGGTGTGCTCAAGCTATTTGTAGGTTTAGATTAGTATTTTTCCTAAACTTAGTCCCTGAAACACTTATGCATTGAGATATATTGTGAGGTTGTGTGAGATAACATTATCTTATGTTGATCTAGTGTGGGTTCAAGCTTATGGGAGTCTCCCATTTTTATTAGGTGTATCACCTAGTTAACTTTCTTAGGATCCCTTTTCCCATTTCTAACCCTTTTACCTATGATAACATTAATTTAGGTGATCCATCAAGTGGAGCTAGCCTTCTCTAGAGTTTCAACACCATCATAGCTTACCCACAACCTAGGGTTATCCCAATATTATGGCTTAGTCAAAGGGAGCCTAAAGAACTCTCTCCAAGGGTGTAGATTAATGTCATAAGAGGACCACAAAAAGACTATTGAGATAGAAAGAGAGTTGCAATGATAGATAATATGGAATAAACAATATGAATTTAAATAAAATGTGAATAGAATGAGGAGTAGTAGAATTGATGGTTTGGATGAAAGGAGTGACAAGAAGGGTGTGGTTAAGAGAAATAGAACTAGGACCCCAAACCAAGTCAAGATAGAGCACAAGGAAGCAATAAGGATTTAACAAGGATGAAAGAATAAGGTAGTAGTATATAAGTATAATACATGAGTAAAATTTCTTACTTTATAGAAAATCTATCCCAAAAATAAAATCAAGGAGTACCTTATAGTCATAGACTTAATACAGGTTCAAGTTTTGATAGATACATCTTTGGAGGTAAGGATCATTTCCCAAGGAAGCAAGTCCATTTTTTTCAAAATGGTAGTAATTATTATACAAATTTAGATTATGAAACTTGTCAAGGATGAATTATAGAATAAGTTCATAGAAAAGCTCTAGAAGTACAAAAGGTTGCATATCTTGAAGTTGTGCAGAATTTCTCTGACCGACAAAAGAAGAACATAACAACATTGCTTTCTATAAAGATAGATACTTTAACTCTTGTGTAGGTTAAGTATTTTATTTCATAACTTCAAATATTATAATAATAATGAGATGGTAGAGATATATATGTAACTACCAAATCTATAGAATTAGAGGAGATATCACAACCACCACCAAATCAAAAGCCACCTCAAAGTGCGTAGAAGTTTCTAAAATGGTAATCATCCCTGATGCTAGTTACAATCAAAACAATTGTGATACCTATAGAAAACCCCACTACAGAAGCTCAATTGGGTGATTTTATACACTTGGATCCTTATGATGGGTATGTGGACCCAAAATAGTACTTACTTACCTATGACATGAAATGGTAGGCAAAAAAAATCACTGATAATAATATAAAGAAGTTTGAATTGATCGGTGCTTTGAGTGGATGTGCACTAGAGTTTAAATTTAGGAAAAATATAGCCAAAACTTCCTTGGATTATTTTAAGAATTGGATCATCATATATTTTAAGTTTAAGAAGAGTTCAAGCCAAATAATCTAGGATTTGAAGAAGATCTGATAAGAACCCCATGAGACCATTGGTGACTACGATCATAGATTCTCTGATGTCATGAAAAAAGTAGAATTTATTTTGGAAGATAAATAAAAAGTCACTTGGTTTGTAGAGGGTTTAAGACTAAGGATAAAATTTTCCATAGGCCAAAATCAGTTTGGATATAAATAAAATAAAAGAGCTACTATGATTCAGGTGGAGAAAATTGAAGAGTATGGGGATGTGACCATGACATCATCTAAGGTAGAAAGTACCTTAAAAACTATTTTGATTAGATTGGATTAGTTTTAAGGAAGGGTTTAGATACCTAAGTCAAATATATGGTGCATAGAGTGAGGATGATAAGTGCATCATATAAATGAATGCCTTAGGGTTAAGACAGAGTTCTGTGAGATATGCAAAGTGGTAGGGCATGTAACCTCATAGTGTCATATTTTGCAATAGTACATCAAAACCCCATATAACATGTACTATAAATTATATAATTCACCTACATATGATGATAATGATTATTAGGAAATCCAAGAACTAAAGGAGGATATCACTAAGAATGTGTTTGTGGTTGCTTCAAAAAAATCCATAGTTGTGCCATAGGATTCTCCTAACCTAGGGAGCATCATACTAGGTCATAATAAATTAATGATGCCTCAAGTCCCTAAGGCACAAAATTAACCAAAATAAATAGTGGGTTCTCTAATTTTTATGAAAAATTTGAATATCAACTCATAGAATTTCCCATAGCATATTGAGACTTACCCATACTAAGCTCCATGGAATCCTACAATTCCTTAAGTGCAATAGTCAAGATGGGCCCTAAAACCATAACAACTACAAGTGACCAGATTTGATGAATATCCACAACAAAAAGGATGTAATGTATGGTAGAACACCAAAAAATTTAAGAAATAATAACACCAAGGTGGATGGGAATTTTGGGAGAATAGAAGAAAATCAGAGGAGAATATTGAGGTGGTGTATAGGGATGCTAAAGCAACAATGGGACCAGGACACCCATTTATTGTTATCTTTGTAGAGAACTAAACCATGTGAAAATAAATTACCTTTTAAATCCATAGAGTCAACCTTACTATTCATATTGTAGGGTGATAGAATAACACAATATAGAATACTATCCAGTCTTAGAAAGACAATGAAGGGAGATACCTATTAGAAAGGTTAACATGATCCATGCATAACTGAGGGAGGATGCTACATTATAGGTAGTAACTAGACAATAACATGTAGAAGAGGGGTTACCTCCATTATAAATGATTAAATAATTGGTTATTAAAAAGGCATGACTAGATAGATATCCTAAGCCTCCAAATGAAAAAGGCATGATGCAAGAAGATGCATATATTTTGAAGATAATCCAACAGTAAAGCACAAATGAAGGGGATGATATAGATATTGATGAAAAAATGTATGGGTAGATAGTGTATATAGTAAGACAATATGGGGTTATCACTAAGGTGACAAATTCAATTAAGCTCCTTAATATGCTATGTAATGAAGATATCTCTTAAAACATCATGAACCTACTCCATAACCTATTAGAATGTGCATAGAAAGGCCAACAATGAATGGATAAGTTGGTTTGGTTTGTAAAGACCAAGAAACCTTATGAAATCATTATGAGAATGGACATAGATATATTTGGGTATGAAACACCCAATAATATATATTAAATTTTGAATAACTATAAATATGATCCCCATATCCACTTGGGAAGCCTTGGGAAGACCTGTATTGAGTTATAGTCCTATCACTCTTAGACTTGTGGACTATGGAAGGGTTGAACCTATTGATAATTTTAAGGATGTAGAAATCAAAGTTTCAAAATTTAGTGTGTGAGGTGATTTCAAAATAATAAATATAAAGATAGAAGAGACTCACTACCCTACACTAATAAGGAAAAAATGGGCCTATAATGGGTGTATGACTATCAACACAGTTATGAATCAATTAGAGTCTTATCAGGATGAAAATATCATTGTAATTCCTCTAAAAAAGAATGAATCTAGGCCTTATATCATTATAAAAGAGCTAGAATCACCTTATGCTAGTGCTAATGACAACTGGATGAATTTCACTATCAAATACAAGCAGAAAGCTCTATGAGAGATAGAGTATAGTTTCCTCTACAAAAAACTATTTTATAAACTCATATTCTCAATGCAAAATAACTCTTTGGTAAGTGAGGATAAATACCCTAGAGATCCCTCAAAAGGTTGAGGAGGATGTGTGATCAATGATGGTAATATATCCAACATAATCTGATATAAATTTTATATATCAAATAGGTCATACTGAGTAGGACTATACAAAACCAAATATAGAAAGTGTTTTCCCATGGGAAAAAGCTTCTTCAATAAATAGAGACTTAGACACCCATGTACTTAACTGGTTATAAGAAGATCATGAGCTACAAACTTTGTAAATGGTCTCTATAATTGAGTGATAAATACCCTATTATTTTTCTATAGAGGATATTGGTAAGTTCATCCCATAATTTCAATAATATGTACTAATTTGAATAAAAGGTTAGCACTATTGACTATTCGATGAAGGTAATTTATATGAACTGGTGGATCATCCATAAGGATGAGCATTTAACATGGGAACAAGTGTGCAAACTACTAATAACTCAATTCAAGGTGCCAGAGACTGTCAAAAGAGACTAGCATATCTATTAGGTGGGAGAATTCCCAAAATTGAATGTGTATATATATATTGAGGTATGGATGTCAAAGGGTATCACTCATAACTATTGGTCACATAGTTTCATCTTTACCCTAGGTGTTTTCCTTACAACATGGTGCATCTATCAAGAACAAATAAGAGAAATAAATAATTGGGCACAAATATAATATAATTTCATTCAAAATTTGATATTTGAGAATGATAAACCTCAATCACAAGTGTATTTACAAAAGATAAAAACCTTTCTATGCCACAAAATAGTTGAATAAGGATCGTACAAAGTCATAGAGAAAAACCTGACACACATCTTGTAGATACAGGAAGTTGTCTAAGTTGAGGCCCAAACATGGATTCAACCTTGCCATAGGATAAAAAGGGAGGAAAAGTAGTACTCTAGGATGGACAACAAGAACTTCATAGCTATAAGAGATCTCTTTGAGCCATAGAGAGAGAGTTGGAGCCTCTACCAAAACTAGTTATAGAGGGAATAGAGGAGGAAAAGATACAACACATATAGTTCTTGAAATTTGAAGGAGAATGGATACTCTAACTTAATTCTTGAAGAAGAACATAAGATGTACCAAGTTCAATTAAAGGAACACATAATGAATATTGTAATAGAATATGAACCCAAAATGCTACATGTTAGAGAATATTAGATATAGATAGATATCTTAGAGGTTGTATAGTTGCTCCGATACTATCAAGATATATTTCCTACATTTTTCACAGAAGTCAAAGATGTTGATCCTTCTTTGGGAGAGATGCACATAGAGATAAAGGAGTGCGTATGACCAATCAAGAATATACCACATAGGTATAACTTAAAAATTAATTTGAAAATGAAAGTTTAAATAGATAGCATGTTAGAAACATGCATTATCTTCCTAGTTGATAAATTTGATTAGGTTATCCCCATGGTAGTATATGAAAATAAGATTGGGGAGATACACATATATGGAAACTACCTCATACTTAATGATTATTTTGTCAATGACCCATTTCCTATTCCCTTCATGGGTGAAGTTGTAGAGGCTATTGCAAGACATGAAGTTTTTTCATTCATAGATGGATTCAGTGGTTACCATCAGATACCCATCATAGAAGAGGACATGACCAAAACCATATTCACAATCTAATAGAGTTAATTAACTTATAAGGTCATTCTATTTGGAATAAAAAATGCACATGTAGTGTTATCTAGGGCTATGTTGATTGTGTTCAAATATTTCATCCATGATTTCCTAGAAGTGTACTTGGATGATTGGGCAATGTTCTCTTTATTCAGGGAACATTTATCAAAACTTAGGTTAATGTTAGAGAGATGTAGAGCACTTTGAATAGCACTAAATTTGAATAAATATTTTTTTCTCACTCTAGTGTGTTTTATTAGGCCATGTAGTGTGTAGTAAATGAATTCTAGTAGACTAGGCTAAGATCATAATCAATATGAGGATGAAACCATCCAAAACTTTAATAGAAGTGTTATTTTCTAGGACACACAAGTTCCTATCAAAAATTCATCAAGGGGTACACTACTATATGACCCCCTTTAGATAAGTTTCTATGAAAATGAGTCCAATTTATTTGGATAGAGGATTGTTAGGCAACATTTATTGATTTAAAGTAGAGACTAGTGACTGCTCCAATCCTAGTTTTCCTAGATTAGAGTAAACCTTTCCATGTGAATGTGGATGATTTTTGTCTTATAGTTGGTTCATTACTCACACAACTAGGATAAGGAGAATTGGATCATCTAATCCACTTCATAAATAGAAAGTTTTCAACCATAGAAAAGAATTTTATGATAACTGAGTGGGAAGCCTTGGTGATAGTGTTTGCACTATAAAAGTTTAGGCAATACTTTTT
Organism: Torreya grandis; assembly: GCA_037957365.1. NCBI lineage: Eukaryota > Viridiplantae > Streptophyta > Pinopsida > Cupressales > Taxaceae > Torreya > Torreya grandis. The sequence continues at coordinate 5,449,647 of JARHVA010000369.1, forward strand.
GGCCACATAGTTTTAATTTTTTACTCATAATCAATCTTTACAATACCTAGTGAACAAGCATATGTTAGGAGGATAAATATCATGCTAACTAATGATTTTATCAAACTAGGTTATGGGAATCTCAGCCCAGACCATCTCAATTAGATAAATAATGGTGAGGAATGTGAAAAACTCCAAGATTAGTCACCAGATGTACACCTATTAAATATGACTATGATTCTAGAGCAACTACAAGATATCACATAGTTTATAGAATAGGAAAAATTCCTAGAACACTATATAGAGAGAGATGATAAATAGTTGATCACAATAGCTCTTTTGTATAGTATTGTTAATGTATTTTTGAAATACTTAGGCAAAGATGAAGTGCTACAAAAAGTGGCTCTAGATCATGAACATGAAAAAATAGTGGATGAAACACATCAGGGAGTTTTATGAGGCCACTTCACAAGAGATGCAACTATGAGGAAAATATTACAAACTATAATTTAGTGGCCCCATCTATTTTAGGATATGCAAAGAGTAACACAATAGTGCCATGTATGCCAAAGGATGGGAAATCCATAAAATTAGGATGAGATGACTTTATAACCCATGTTAGTGAAACAACCATTTGAATATTGGGGATTGACTTTGTAGGACCAATCAATACTCCAAGTAAACACAACAATACAAGGTACATAATCATTGTGATAGACTACTTTACAAAATGGGTAGAATTTGTTGTGACTCTAAGTTGTGATGTGAAGGACACAATCAAGTTACTATATGAGAATAACCTGAATAGGTTAGGTTACCTCTTTAAATTGGTAAGTGATAGAGGAACTCACTTGTTGAATAAAACCATCAAGGCCCTCATAGATGAGTTCATGATATCACAACAAAAAATCACAACTTATCATCCACAAGTGAATGCCCAAGATGAAGATATAAAAAGGGTGATAGGTAAGATACTAAAATTTATAATGTGAAGCAAGATGACTAAGAGGATAGGCTTCCTATAGTCTTATGGGCTTATCACAAGCATTATACATGTGTGATAGGGTTTACACTATTTCAACTAGCCTAAAAATTAGAAGTAGTGATGCCTATGGAATATGTGCTTCCCAATTTATGAGTCTTAAATGTTATATGAATGGGTGATCAAGAATTGATGATTAATAGGTTGCTAGACTTAAATCACATGGATGAAGTGAGACATAGAGTATTATGGGCATAGGAGATAAACAAGCATAGTCAAAAGGCATGGCATGATAAAAAAATGTGAACAAAGGAACTCTACGTAAATTAACTTATTCATTTGTATGATATCAAGTTTAGTTCTTTCCTTGGAAAACTTAACATCTGTTGACAAGGCCCCTACATCATTCATGAACTTTCATAACCTGACATAGTGATCCTACAAATTTTGAAATAAAATGTATTATTAGGGTGGTAAAATGGTTTTAGGTTAATATATTACTACCCTTAATTTAGTAAAATATGGAATAAAGGTGTTATATCACACCAATTAGATGGTAGTCATGATTGGAAGCATTTATTTTTAGTATAGTTGGGTTTTTATGTTTTTTTGACACATGTGAGGTAAATATAAATATGTGTATATAGAGGTAAGGGATACAAGGGGTCCAAGATTAATTATAAGGTTCCATTACTATGGATGCATTGTAATAATGAGACACAATGGCAAAATGATACAACATATGGACATCAATTAAGTTTAGGAAGGCCATGTGCATCCCAATCTTGAGTAAATAGTGGAGTTTAATGGTCAAATCATTACAATTAATGATTAATTTTGGTATTATATTGATAAATTTATTAGAAAAGTGATAGGTCAGTATCATAAATATAATAATAGAGTAAAATTAATGAATAATTAAAGAAATAGGTCAAAACACATCAACTACCACCATAATAAAATGTCATATTAGTGAACCAAATGCCTCATCAACCAAAATAGATCCACTTCATTCAAATCTCATGTGTGAAGGATTGAGTGACAATGTAGCTAATTAAGATATTAAAGTATAGAATGTAGTGAAAAAATCTATAAATTTAGCACTAGGGAGGAAAATTTCATATCTATTACTAAATATAATGAAGTACTATAAAATTTCAAGGAAATTATTAGTCTCAGATGAGTCTAGACTTCATAAATACAAGGAAATTATTTTATCATCAAAGTAAATGACACATAATATATGGATTTGATTGATCATAACTCATCAAAGGATTCACAAAAGTGCAAAAAGAGGACATGGGAAGAATCATAGTGTTACAATAAATCCACTTTATAGACCCAGGTGCTTATGGCTTTGTTTGTAATGAGAAACTATGAATGTTTATGTTAGACATTGTTAAAGGGGTACAACTATTAGAATTAGCTCATCCACATAGACTATTAACATAGATATGGATTGGTTGATTTGATTGGCTAATTTTGGGAAACTCAAAAATGTATTAGAGGTATTATTGGGTTGATATAATGAGGGTAAGATTTATATTTCCCAAGATATAACTATTCAAATCAATATGGCTATGATGGCAAGGGTGATAGGAATGCCTGCAAGGGGGAGATATATATCCCATTAAAAATCAAGAATGCCTCCAATCCTTTTAGAGATTTGGTAAAATTACTCTTATAGATTATGAGGAATTCCATTGGAGGACATTGATGATGTGTTAGATCACATTCTGGTAGAATGCATTTCATGAATATTTTGGTAGACAACCAAGGATTCCAAGCAGGATAAAAAGGGGTCATCAATATTACCCATTGAATGATCCATTTAAATAAGGAATTCAATTGGCCTAAGTTCTTAGTTAGTGATTTCACTTTGAACATTGATAAAGTCTTGATGATGGTGAAACAAACTTTACAGTACTAATTTTTTGTATTATTATTAGTCTTTACATGGTGGAAGTCACCTGAGGGTGAAGTTCATCTCAACATTAACTATTAACTGGATGTGTAATTCAAAAAGATCACCTAGACTTAGAACAATACTTATTTTAGGAACTAAGTCAAGGTCAACCAATGGTGTAATGAGATGGTGGAGGTGATCACATCTAACATGCATATATTGATCAACATCATGTAGTATTTAAGCCAACATGTAGTTTTCATGAAGCTACCAAAGGACATTACCATGAAAATTCATGAACTGCCTCAGGTATGGATCCACCACTCCCATATTTTATTGACATGTATATGACACAAACCAAGGTATCCAAATAAAAATCAATCACAATAATGAGAGAAACCCCATTATAGACAATATCACCACCTATTCCAAACCCTATAACTATAAGTACATAATATTTAATAGTAGTTTCACCAATCTAAAATACAAGGAAGTGTGAGGTGACCAAGGGAAGAAGATATCCATCTCATCCAAGACATAAGACTCATATCCAAAACACCTTTCATAGATAAATTGAGTATCCTTAAAATATTTGGGCTCTATGACTTACTACACATGGGCACCAATGAACAATAGGTATATAGGATGATGATGGATGATATGGAAAAATACCTATATGAGAAGGAAGAATAAAAATAATACTTTTTTTTAAAATTAGTGTGTACCATCTAAGTACAAAATAGAGTTCCAAAGAGAATTTGGAACTAGTTACCCCTTACCTTGCTTCTATCATCATAGATATAGTGGTTAAAGAGGCCAAATTTTAGTGCATTCAATACATATTCAAGATAGGATGAACCATTATGATCCCATCATAGTCACAACCTACATAATCTAGCCCCTAGAATAAATTATACAACATATGTAGAATCCACACAACCATTGATAATCTAGGGTAGGCACTTCACCTATTCCTATGTAATCCATTGGAGAGTCTATAATGGGAGAAAATTAAGTGTAGGAAGCCAACACTCTAGAAAAAAAAGATGCCTAGTTCATAAGGGGCAAGTTACTCAAGCCAAGGTGAAAACTACTATCCTCAGCTCCTCACCATCACACTCCAAGGAGGTTGATATCAACATAGAGGAAGTTGCACTAGAATATCAAACCATGGAAGAACAACAATATACATGTGAGGAAGTGTAAAGAATAACTAAGAATCACATGTGAAAATAAGAAAAGCATGTGGCTAAGGCTAATGCTAAATAGAAGTTAGAGGAAGAGCACCAGGAATAGGAGGAATCCCAATGCCAAGCCATGAAAGTAGATGGTCGTAAGAAATATGAGGATACCAAGGTGCTAATACAATAATAAGAGGAAGAAGAAAAGAATAAAATGCATCAATAATCCACCACTATAGAATAATCTAAATAATAATAGAAAGTGGTAGAACAATAGCACAAGGATGTTGAATTGGAAGCAAAGCATAGAAATAAGGAAGTAGTTAAGGAAAAAAAGGAAAAATATTTCATAATGGCAAGTGCATAAGTAGGTTGAGGCCTAGGAATGGCAATATATGACATAGGTAGAAGAAGCCACTAAGAAATACAAGAATATGTTGAGAAGAAAGCATAAAAGAGGCTACTAAGAAGGCATAAGATGATGTTGCAAAGAAGCATAAGGGGAAGATATGAAGAAGAGCACCAAGGAAGCCCAAGAAAATACTGCAAAGACACAATTTACATAAACATAATTAACTTCTAATGTAATGCATACCTCTCAAGAGATGCCCCAAATAATGGAGGGAGGCACTATGGTTGTATCACATGATTATAGTGCTCCATTCATCCTATCTAACAATTGGTTGTGAGATGTGTTGATAACCTCTACATGGTACACCATTTTTTATTTTCCTATAGCTCCATTAAGGAAGGCACCTAAAAGTACACTAGTTGCATGACTCAACTTGACTTCTACCATAATAGAAGCATCCTTAGATGTTTCTGATCTACCATTATCCAAGAAGCTTAAAGGTGCCACTGTGTTTCAAGAATCTATTTCAAATAAGGTAGTTGCATTGGAGAAATAAGTAAAGGAGATCTAAGATATCACTTTTGCATTCAAATAATAATTGTGTAATGCTAAATAAACTATCAAGGATGCTTGTCCTAACCTCTATACACATCTCATTATAGATCCTTCATTCCCAAACAAGGATAAGCTTTATTTTATACTAAACAAGCTCACCATAGATTGGTAGAACTTCAATGAGGCAAGTGTTATCAAGAAGGATGAGCCATCAAATCCAAAATTGAGCTTCTCTACGAGTTACTAGTCGAGTATTAGGCCACCATAGATACTACTCGAGCTCAAGCTATGTTACTTATACTTCATATGTTAAATTAGAATAAGTAGTTAGATACTATTTAGACCGTTGCATAACCCAAATCTACCATGGATAAGTTCACACAAGTTGAAATCATATTTCCCAAGGTAACTCCTACTATCATAGATGCTACATTGAAAACCTCGCTTGATGTGCAAGATATAATCATGTAGAGTTTGTAGACCTAGTAGAACTAGGTGATGTGTAACTCCTTGATTGGTGTGAAAGTGTAAATACATGTAGATAAGCTAACACAACTCAAGGTATAAATCATAACCAAAGTCAACATGGTGAAATATGATTTTCTCAAGATGGATAACATGAATATTCACCAAAAACTAAACACTCAAGCTCCACTGCATGGTCTTCCACAATGCTTAGAAAGCTCTCTTTAACTAGAATTCTTATAAATATGACTTGGTCCTCTTCAATGCAAGAATTTCAAACCTAATAGATGAACCCAAGGTCATACCACCAAGATAGCTATGAAAAATCATCCAACAATGAAAGATACCACCACTTTCCAACTGATGCTTGTACAGGTTCTAAAATTTTGAAAATTTTGTCAATTTTTTTTGTAATTATAAGCTTATATAGTAATAAGTAGAAATAGTCTTTTGAAAACCTGCAAGGGTGGTAGACTAGTATACTACTTAGTTTAAAAACTATAAGGGAGAGTAAGTAGTGAACAAGGGGTGAAAATAGGTTAATTATCACTTTGAGTGAAGTCTACGAATCTTATGCACTTCTACATTTTGTCACCTTTTCTTAGTTTTTAGATAGATTACCTCTATGATGTTGTCTTAGGATGAGAAAACCTTTTAAGTTCAGGAAAGTGTTAGTGATAAAAGGTAAATGTAAAACCATTTGTATGTATGAGAATGTCTTATAGGAAATATAGTTATACTCTATTTTCAGGTTGTTAGTAATTATTATGATAATATCTACATTGGTTATGACTCAATCAAATGCAATATGGATAACTATTCTCAACGTGGTGAATCTATAAGTTACAACCATAGGAACTAATGTCTATATGTATTTTCAAGGAATGCAATAGAAGGGTTGATGATAATGTGAGTAAAATAATAGTGATTGTTATTTTGATCAAAGAGATTTTTACACATAATATTTTCATAACTGGACCTTAATCTATGGAGTTTTTCTTATTTTAATCCCTGGTACTAGATCCTCTATTATGAATTCTAAGCATTTGTCTCTTTTATGGTATAATCATAGAATTTTCTATGTTATTATGAATGTTTCCCTTATTATGCTACTTTGATGTGTAATTTTATATATCTATAAGTAGTTTACATCATACATTAAGATATTAAACAAGCGTATTTCTCTACGATAAAACTTGCATATGTTTTCAAAGTCTTGATTAAACCATCCTGTAATATTTTGATGTAACTTCAGACACTCTATCCTCATAATTAGCATGTTCTGGTGAAAACCTAGGAACCTCTAATAACACCCTTCTTATTGACCATTAGAGCATTTGTTAAGGATATAAATAATTGATAAGTTGATTTTAGATCTTTGACTAATGTATTGCCAATGTCTATTTGTCAAAATATTGGATTAACTCCAAACATGTCCACAAGGATGGTTTCATAATTAGATAAAATAATAGTGCCTGAGTTGAAGAATTGAAAACCATGCATATTTAGGTAACATCTAAGCCATGTGTACAAATTAATATAGACATACACATGGCATATATCCCAAAAAGATATGGATTATTACTAATCAAAAATTGGTTAAAAACACTAAATATATATGTGGCAATAAACTTGTTCCACATATGGTTGCCATGAAGAGGAATTGCAAATCAAATTCAAATAGATCAAGAGTCTAGGATGAAGCATACAATCATGGAATAAAACACCAATAATTAAGAGGTTAGTTATAAATATCCTAATCTTAGGATCTACAACTTCACCACAAAGTATGAAGGGCATGAGAAAGAATTCTAAGGATCTTCTAAATTATTGACTCTTCATTTCGATGGTGCGAGATCTAAATAAGGATTAGGTATCAGTTTTGAATTAATTGACACATAGGGTAAGAAGTATCTAAAAATTTGTAAATTATAATTCCCTTGCATTAACAATAGAGTAGAGTATGAAGCAGTCATTTTGGGATTGTACTTCACCCTTAATAATAATGTCAAGTAGTTATTGATACATGTAAACTCAGATCTAGTGATTAATCAAGTTAGGAATAAATATTAGTGTGAGTTTCATATCTAATAATGTAAAAACATAAATATTTGGATATTATTGAATCTTATAAAGTAATTAATGTAGTGGTAATTCCTAAGGAACATAACCAAGTAGCTAATTCATTAGTTAATTTAACTACCAATTTGGCACCATTATAGGAACCCAAGGTGTTGAGGTTATATATAGAGATCATGCATTACCCATTGGTTCTTGATAATGTGGATAATTTATAGGTTTTTGAATATGAATAGTAAAGTATCTAATTATTGACTAGTTTTGGACATTTTGAATCTCAAATCATTGATGATAAATATTTTATATATTCAGACCAAGATGAATTAGGAGAATAAGAAGTTTTTCAACTCAAGGAAAATCATCTACTTTTGGGAATGGTTTACTTGTAAATAATATTTGATATGTATCCCTAAGCCAAGGAATGAAGACAACCTAAATTTAATGAATCCAATTTCAACATACAAAACTTAGGGGATGAGAAGAATCCACACTATGTTAACATTGATCTTAGCTAAACTCAAGAATAAAAAAAAGGTAAGAGATTTGATCATTTAGTATAAGGATGTGATTACAAGGACTTGTGAATACTTAAAGGTTTTTAACCCAAGATTTATCACTCATATAATTCAATTAAATCATGAACATAATACATTCAAATAAAGAAAATGGCCAGTCAATCTAATCTTATAACCCCTTATCTAGAGGGAAGTAAAAAAAATGCTAGGCATTAGGAGTGTTCCCTATCAGGTATTCAACTTGGGTTACCAATTTAGTACTAGTTAGAAATAAGAATGGGGAAATTATATTATGTCAACTTTAGGAATCTAAAAAAATATTTAGATAAAGACAACTACCCTTTTCCTTCTCTAGATGGGTAACTAGGTAGTAAGTGGTTCTGGAATGATGTCTTTCTTAGATGGGTTCTCAAGTTATAATCAGGTACTAATGGAATTTGAGGAAAAATGAAAACTAAATTTACTACAAAGTGGGGTAATCATGCATATAAAAGGATGAATTTTGGCTTGATTAATGTAGGAGCTACATTTTAATAGGATTTGGATCATGAATTTTAAGGACTAACAAGTAAATTCATAATCATTTATATGGATGACCTCACTATTTTCTCAAAGGACATGACTAATCACATAATACATTTACAATCAATATTTGAAATATTTAGAAGGTTTGACATTTCACATATCCCTAAGAATAACATATTTTATGTCATTAAAGTTAAACTATTGGAACATATTATAACCAAATATGAGATAACCATTGATCTAAACAAAATTTATGGAATTTCAAGGATGACATTCCCAAGCAGTAAGAAAGAGCTCAAGTCCTTCTATAATATCAATTTGGTGAGGAAGTTTATATCTAGTTTTCTATAGGTTTTTAAGCCTCTAAATGTAATGTTCAAACAAGATGCCAAGGTAGAATATACACTTGAAGTCCTAAAAGCTTTCCAATACATCAAAGACACAATTACCCAGGCCCTAGTGTTGATTAGTCTAGACTTTAACAAATATTTATTATTATATTAGTTTGTTTTAGAGCACATAATCATTGTTGTGATTACAAAAAAAATTGATGAAAGTGAGAATCTTATTGCATTTATGAGCATAAATATAAAGGAAATAGATATCAAATACTCTATGATAGATAAATAAATTTATGCTCTTTCAAAGTAGTAAAGAAGTTTTGACACTAATTTTTTAAGAATAAAACTATTCTTATCATGATAGATCTAATTGTTAAGCTCATTTCAAGATAAAATGAATTAGGAGAATGCAAAGGAAAATGGATGGACATTTTTTAGGAATTTGACATAAAAATCAATCCTACTAAAATCATGAAAGGATAAGGCATCATTCATCTTATGATTGATCCTAATTTGTCCATCATAATTGAGGAAGTCCTCGAGACCTAGGTATCTATAGGAGACTGGTATGCTAATATCATTCAATACTTACTCATAATTAATTTTCTTCTTGATATAAATAAAGAGAAAAAGAGCCTTAAGGTTTAAATTTTCTCATTACATGATTATAAAGTAGATTCTCTATAGAATAAATTATAAAGTTATCTATTTGAGATGCATATCATAGGAAGAAGATCATGAAATCATGGAGAATACGTATCAAAAGATAGGAAGTGATCATCCATCCAAAAACACCAAAACAAATAATATTATCAAAATGGCCTATTATTAGCCAATAGTCTTCAAAGATGCACTCAACCATGTGAGAACATGCTATGAATGCCAAGTCTTTATAAAAACATGCAACAATGCCATTGATATCATTAATTGAAAAAGACTATTTGATCAATAGGGATTGGATTTCATCAGTGTCATCAATCTAAATTAATTAGTTGGCAATAATTTTTTACTTATATCTACGGACTACTACACTAGGTGGACTAAAGCAATAGACACAAGGAATTCCAAAGAATAGGATGTAATTAGTTCTCTCTAAGAGAACATCAAAAAAAGGTTTGGTACTCCCATATATTTAGTTTTTGATAATGGGAAAGCATTCCAATTAGATTAGTTTACTAAATGGGCCCATGAAAACTAAATTACCATTATATCATTATCTAATTATTACCTGCACTTAAATGGATTTGATGAATATATAAATAATAATCTAATTGATTTAATTAAGAATTCATATGTAGATAAAACAAGATAGTGGCATCAAATAATGAAGTATGCATTGTGGGTAGATTTAACTAGATATAAGTAAGGTCTCAAGGCTTCACCACACCTGTTAATATATGAACACTAACTAGTATTCCTAATTATGGTCAAACTACCAACATATCATTTCATGCAATAATATATTAAACCCAATGAGAAAGTAGAGTCTTGATTGTTGGACATAATAAAGATAGAAGATTCAAGGATAAAAGCTTTTTACAATTTTAGTGAGCATCAAGCCTTGATCAAAATATGGTTTGATAGAAGATCAAAACCTAAAAAATTTAGAATATCTAATCTAGTGCTTTTATGGAATAAATACCATGAGAAGAAATGACAATATGCCAAATTCACCCACTTATGGATCAAACCTTACTAGATATCAGAGATCTTGGATAATAATAGTTTTTATTTAAAGGACCTCCAAGGTAATGAATTAACATATCCAATTAATGGGAAAATTTTGAAGCATTAATTCATGGTTTTACCAATTGAAGATGTCCCTGAATGACAACAAATGTTGTAGTAGAGGTAAGAGTAGATTAGGTTTACTAATTTCCTAGTTAGGTTTCTAGTTTTATATCATTTGCTTTCATTAGAGTGGTTTTCATGATTTATAGATTAACTTTTCCTTACTTTCAACATTTCCCCCCTATTTTTTAGAGTATATGCCTTTTTCTTCATGAAAATCTAATCGACTTATTCTAGTATAACCAAGATAATATCCAATTCATTATGCTTCTCATAAATTCTTAAGCTTGTATAATAGGTCTATGAAGCTAGGTCCAAAGGGGAGAACAAGTGTAGGTATAGTATAGATGGAACACACAATTACATTGTTTTCAAGTTTTACACATTTATGTTTATGATGTTTGGAATTTAGGTATGCAAAAAAAAGTGAACTAGGGTTATATCACAATTGAATAATTCTATCAGTCATGTAAAAGTCTCTATCATAACTTTGTAAAAAATTAGAAATCCTTTTCATTTAATTATATAAAATAGACTTTTCAATTTAATACTTGTTTGATTTAATAACCATTTATATATATGTGTCTAACATGGACATTCTGGTAAATCGATCTTTACTCATACACACATTAGCTCATAATGATTCCCATCCTCCTTCCATTCATATTCTAAAGAAAAGAGAGAGAAGAAGAGGTATAATTCATAATAATAGTGATCAATAAATCTAAATTATATCAAATACTCACATGATTAAATAATATCAATGTATCATGTATCATGTAAAATTATGGAAGGAAGAGAAAGGGGGGAATCAAAGGTATCTCTCTCGAGGATATGAATGTTTGTATATCAGCAAAGGAATGCTTGAGTTTCCATTTTTTTTAATATGATTTAAATAAATGATAATAAAACCTACAATTTATTCCAAGATTTTTTTTATAAAATATAAAAAAACAAGGGTAAAAGAACATCACTTCATCACACAAAAATCCAAGTTATGAGAAAGGCTAGTATGTTGCATGGAGTTTTGGGAGCCTCTTTCATGTTTTTGGTTTAGTTATCATTTTATAGTATGATTCATGTTTTATTTTTATTTATGAAACCAAATATTCTAGGTTCTCAAATACTTAGGAGTATTCTCCTTGTAAGTCACCATTTTTTGTACTCAACACACCCCACTCTCAATTTTTTTGAATAGGGGCCCACTACTATTTAAAGCCTAGTTTTTTTATTTCAAAATCCTATTCATTAACAATCATGTGGGTAATTATCAATATTTTTAGGTTTCAAAGTTTCTAATTCCTATGTTGATGGTTTTTTTTAGTGTGTTATTCTATGTGAATTCAATTTGTATTCACCCTGTATCAAGTTTTTTCCCACTTTGTCTAATTTATTCATATTAACATATTAATGTATTTCAGAGTTATTACTTGTATGCAAGATTTATTTTAAATTTTGAAATAATTACATTCTAAAAATCCTAGGTATTTTGGTCCTCATAAATTTTAGTTCTCATGTCTTTTAAAACATTGCATGTTTTAGTCATCATAACTTTTAGTATTTGAGACTTTTGGTTTTATAGATTTGGGAATTCACAACTTTTGGTTGTTGCAACTTTTGCATGTTGTGGATTTTGGTGTTTCAAAACTTTCATACTTTTTGACTTTTAGGTTCTTATTATTTTGGCCTTTAAGTATTTTTGTCATTACATGTTTTGATCATCATGTGCTTTGTTCATTGCTACTTTTGGCCTTCACATATTTTGATCTTTACATGTTCACACAAAATGGTAAAGAAGTATTTCAAAGAAACCTATGACATGTGAAATCCATGAGTCTTCATTTTTGTGCATCCAAGGCATCACATGATTTGGCTAAATGAAAATTGACAAAATTTACAACACCCAACTTTAGAGATCATGTTGCATGTCATAATTATGTTAACACAAAACTAAAAATCATGGGACACTTGTCTAGGGATGATAACATGGATTTTTTTGATTTCATGATAGTTATATGTAGCATACCTACCAAAGTAATTTTCCAAATTCAAATTAAATGATCAAAAAAATATTTCATCCATTAAACATTAATGGTGCATGAACTGGAATTAAATCAAGCATCATTGATCTATATAATCAAATTCTAAAGAGACAACTCCCTTGTTGATTATCAAAGAGCATAAGTGAACTTGATTTCTATGAAGAGTTAAAATTCCTACTTCTCTATGTTTGCCTACAAATTTATTCCATAAAGCTACTAGTTCAATTATCACATAAATTATGCAAGTAATCCAAAAATAATAAATGGATTAATCATCTAGATCATATAGAGGAGCTCTGTTACCATCAAAGTTATTCATTAAAAATTCAATTGGGTATAGAGATACAACATTTTAATCAACTATTTTTGATGGTAACTATGCAAATTACAAATCTCTATGGGACACTGTGGAGAATGTTGGTGCTCACTCATGTGAGTAAAAATTAATAGATAAATAAAAACAACTAGTGGTAGATTTGATACCACTAAAATGTTAACAATTACATTTTGTAGTAGCAAAGCTTGAAGTGATGTCTTGAGCAACCTAGTTAGGTAATTTTTTTTCAGAGGCAAGGTATTTGATGGATTCTTATATCATGTTGACAAAAGGATAGTCATGGCTTGTATTTTAGGGGATTATTTTCAAATTTAGATATGGCTTTCCATCATCAATGCCACATATGATGTGATGACGATCACACTATGGAGAAAGAGTTGAATTTAGATAATACAAAGAGAGAAGGTAATACTTAAATCCACTTCTCTAGTGAAAATCATCAAGTTGAAAATGGGAGTTCACATTGGGATGTATTTACTAAATATATTCTATAGGTGTATTATCGTCCATTATCTTAGACTTAAATGGGTGATGCTACTAGACCTATTGCTAACATCAAAATTTACCTTTATCCTAGATAGATCATTAGTGTTAAACTCTAGGAGTAAATGTTTAAAAATAATAAGAGGCTAGTAGGTGGTCACTTATTTATTATGTCTTAATTATTGGATGTTGTCATGGCTACTGTATATGTGTATAATGGATCACTTAGGAGCTAAGCCCTAGATTTCATTAAGAACAAGGTATGTGATTTTTATTCATTCTTGTATATTTACTCTTACTTGAAAAATATAGTTTGAATTATTGAGAACGCCTATCCCCAAGTTTGGAGTGTTATCCATGATGAACCAATAGCTCGAATCTCAAATATCATCAAGAATAAAATATGGATAAGGAAAGACTAATGGTTGTATCCATACCATACAGTGATAATGATTGAGGGAACCAAGGTGGGACCCTTGGGATTTCCCATGTATGTTATATACAAGTTTGAAAAATAGGATATGGCTTATCAACTCTTGTGGAGTGTAGATGAAGATATGAGGAAGAAACATAAAGGCCTTTTCCATAGACATTATTTGATTTTCGGATAAATTAATTACACTAAAAATAATAACTTTGGTGTTGTTGGAGGAATAAGGGATATTTATTCATTGGTATCTCTACCACACTAGAATTAGGACCCAATAGGCAAAATTTAGAAGCATGTCATTGGCTTGGGCATCCCATATAAACATGTACCCTATAAAATTGATTTCATCTTCCTAAATGTCAAAATGAAGTTGAGGTATTAGTTAGGATGTATATAATTGGGTAGATATAGGACCTTATTAGGGCAATCCAAAAATACCCATCACTCATAATTGCCAAGGCTCAAACTCAAGTTCCACTTCTAGGTAGATGGGCTCCAACTAATTATCGGTCCTCATAGCCCTCTCAATTAGTTTTACCAAAAGGGGAGCCTTCCCAAGAAACATACAAAGATGCAAGGGAAATTTTGAAGTAAGAATAATATGAGGAGGCCCCTACTGCAAAAATTTCTCTTGGAAGAGTAGAGGAGCCAATTAATATTGATTCCTCTGACTCTTCGCACTCTAACCCTCACATTATAAGTATAGTTTCTACAAATTCAAAGGTATAAATTTCATCTAATACTAATCCCCAGGCCAATCCTTAAATTTATAGGATAAGAATCAATGTCTAAAAAAGGAAAATATCTCCTAAGAACCTTCCTCAACTAGTTGGGACACCTATCAGTTTAAATTTTGAGACAATTTCAAAAAAGAGGCTTATGGGTTAAGAAGAAGCAATAGAAGAGGATAATGATGAATATATTTTAAAGGCTAAATTCATGATTCTCCAAAGACTAAAAGGTAAGTCGCCACTAGATATTAAAAAATTAGGTGTCCCTAGTCCTATTTTTATTCCTAAATTACCTTCTATAGTGGTTGTTACCCCTTATTTTGATTATTTTTAGTAATATCTAGATAATAATATAACATTATATCCATAAAATATTAGAGTAAACACTTCAAGTCCTATTTATATTGCTTCTAAAGTTTTGACAATAAATACTAGGGATAAGAAAGTCTATTTTATGAAAACTACAAAAGTCCCTATTTTTTTTTATCAAAGTGCATAACCATCTATACAATCCACCTAGCTAGGTTTTTCTATGACTTAGTCTATCACAAGTCAAACAAATTATATTATGTCATCTAAAAGAGCTGGTAAATAGATAACCTACATTTTCACCCTATTCCATAGACTGACAACTTGGTTTAGAAAAATATCTTCTCATGTTTGCCAAACCCACTCCAAGTGAGTGAATTAATGCTCTCTTCAAAGGATATTATGCCAATGCCAAATATCCAAGATAATCAACCAACTAACATAAAGGGATTAAAAGTTCCATAATGGGTATCATACTTTAGATCCCATGCTGTACAAATCCTAAATTAGGTGTTTTCTAAAATTTAAGTAGTTAGTTCCATTTTTGAAAAATTTATAGGGCAGTTCAAAGAATTAGGAAAGGAAATATACAAGATGAGTCTATCCAAGGTATAATTATTTAACAGAGATAGGATGTAGTTTCCTTATCCAAAAGGAATAATCATAGAATTGGGGAATATCCATAAAATGAAGATTTTGTGGCATATATGGAGACACATATATAGAGGCCTTAATATAACTCTAAGAGACATTGATCAGGCTGTGGAAGATCTTCAACAAGATTTTAATAAATTTATAGAGAAATATAAGATGATGTGTATTATTCAACCTTAAAACTATATAATATTTTGGCACTATTAATACAATAAATATTGAAATCTCTCACCATTTGACTAAGACTATTATTATTTTTAATTATTTAAATGAAGATGAAAATAAATTAAAATTTCTTGTGAATTTCACTATAAATAAGGCCTTTGGCCATTTATATTTGATGAATCCTATTGAGGTATCCAATTCCCTCCATATGGTAGATTTTAGAAAATAAGAGGCTCACAAATGGGTAGCTAACACACAAGCCTTAATTTCAAAATTACTTGAGCATGAGAAACATGTTTATGTGGGTTTTATGCACACCATAGAAGAATGAATGAGGTATCCTCTAAAATTTTAGGATCTCTATGGATGCAAGGTTCCACTTCAAGGAATAATTCACAAGTATGCAATTTAAAACAACTAGATGGTAGAATAACAAGTTGAGCCTGTAGGTTGTTTAACTAGGTTTCTGGATGGATGTGTGAAATCTAATAGAAATCAGTCACTAAATGAGTTGGATGGATGGAGAGTTACTATATAGTGGGTACATATTAAACAAACTTAAAAGAGGTGAAAGGTAAGGTAGAGAAGAAGGCTCTGTACTCCTAAAAAGGTCACTTCTAAGGTTATTTCTTTGGTGGACAAGTATCTCCAAGACCAATGTTTGCCACTTGTAGCTATTATACACTCATGAACAAGCAAAATTGGCAGTCTAAGAAATAATTAAAGAAATATTGGTGATATCAACTAAAGTTTGATCTCCTTAGAGTTTTTGTTTCACACCCTTATCTGAGAGGTCATAACTCAGACTAGGAAGTTATCTAGAGTAGCTAGAGCACATGCCTAGAAGACTATACTAAAGGGAATACTCCTACACACCTCTAATTAACAACTCAATTTATACTAATTATTTAAAATAATGAGATTTAATAATCCTCAATATTTTTTGCACATATAAGATTAGAATTCATCAATTAAAACAATCAAATTCATCCATAACATGATCACACTTCAAAATTATTTAATTATACGGATAAAGAAACTAAAATTTCAATAACATAGAAAAGGAATAAGAGAGAAAAAACATAGTTGTATGAAAATAAATGAATTGATTTCTTATTGTATATAAATCAAAACTCAAACCATTTGAAAGAGGATTTTACATGTATATAAAAAACTTGGGGAAGGGGTTGCTTGATTTTCTAAGTGTAGCAAAACTTCAATTTACATCAAAATTACTAGAACCTAAGTTATATTTTGATACAAAATTGTATGTTATAACTTATAGATTACATTAGTCATTCATGTGTGCATGTTGGTAGATTAATTCATTTAATTATAACATAAAATATAAAAAGGATTGACTAGCTATGGTTATCTTAATAAGTATTACATGAAAAATTATACAAAATTATCCTTCAACTAAGGCTAGATTGGATCCTACTTAGCACTATTCATTTTTGTGGTTATAATTGAAGTTGTAAATATATTTTTACTAGAAGCTTGAGTTGATGCACTTGAAAAAATTGTAGGTAGTGCTAAATTAGAGGTTGCAGTTGGAGCTAAACTAGTTAAACTAGAAGGAACTAAAGTGGTGGGTGGAAACAAAGTTATAGGTAGTGTTGATATTGGGACATTGCATGGAGTCTAAGATGTTGAACTAGTAGATGATGACAAAGTAGAGGTTGTAGGTAGCTTATTCTTGGCATTTAGTTCCTGATATTGTTTGTATCCACTAGTATGTTATGCCCACACTATGCTCATGTCTAACAGATATGGTTTGTTATACTCTATCCACTTGTGCCATAATCATTTCATGCTTAGTTTTAGTAGCTCAAAAGCCTACCTAAAATACTTCTACTTTAGTGACTTTCTCCTTGTAGAACTCAAATTTACTTCAATATCTTCAAAATTTAAGCCTTGTAAACTCTCCTTGAAATTATTTGAAGCTTTTTGTAACATTTTGTCAAAAATAGACCTAGATACTAACCTCCAAGTGCTATCCCATGCATGTGTCAATTCCAACTCATTCAAAATTTGAACTATGTGCTTCTCTTGTTCTGTGATCTTTGTAACTAAAGCATTATAAACATTTACCCATTCATAGGCTTTGTAGGTCCAAATTACTACTAGGTTCAACACATTTGCTACCTCCAAGGGATTAATAAAATTAAAATGGTTAAATGCCTTATTAGTAGTATAAAAGAAAAAAAAATTGAGACTGTTATTGTATTTTTTGAGAACCTTAAATAATTTATTTATTATGGTTTTATGGGGAGATAATTGTGCTCTCAAAGAATGAGTCATATTTAATAACTCATATCATCTCAATGTTTCACTTTGAACATCTTGTTATATCCCATAGGAAATGTGGATTACATGTTGTTGTTCCCCAAGGGTCTCCTATTCCTCCTTTAATTCTTTTCTTTCTTTTCTATGTGCTTTCATTAATGGATATCAATGTTATATAGTGGGTCTCCATATAAGACTTAAAAGTCCTCAATATAATGGGACTCACCCTTTTTCCTATCTTGTCTCTTTGAAAGAGAGTAGATTTCTACTCTTTCTTCCAAAATTTAATCTTAGCCAATTTTATATTCTATCTTCCTCTTCCTTACCCTTTACATGGATCTAGATTATTTATCAAAGAACAAGCTCATAGTGGGTAACTTGGTGATCTTAAAGCTTAGCTTCTTAAAATTTGATGCTCCTAGTTCATTTGATCAATATGGAAGATTAAACTTTAATGGATCTAGTATTTGATCCTCTACTTGATTGCCTTATGTAGGCTCAGGCTTAGGGGATGGATTAGGTAATAAAGGCCATATTATTTTGGACCACTCTACATTCCTTAGATGTGGCTTGAGATGAATAATGTAGATTGGTTTCTTCTTGGAAGATATTTTAGTGCCACCACTACTATCATAGACACTACTCTTGATGAGGGAATTGGTGAGCTCAATTAATTGGAAAAAACTAACACTTGAGTGTTGAGATAACTAGTGATAGTGGAAGCAGAGGTGTAGACTAGTGGATCAATTATAGAAATAATTGTGAAAATAGGCCTTGGTGTAGGTGATGACACATGATGAAAAGAAGATAAAATTATAAATGGAAAATAAGAGATAAATAACAAATAAATAGTAAGAGGATGACCTAAGGGAGGACTAATTAAAACACCCTTACCTAATCGATCACCACTAACGGGTGATTTTCCCTTTTAATCCTTGAAAGCTTAAATCCTTGTCTTGTTGTAGCTCTTATTCATCCACCTCTTGGATTAGATCATCATAAATTTAAGGTTGTGATTACTCAATTTGTCCCTATGTGGATGGTTTTTGTGGCCTTACTTCCTTGGTTTTTATGTTATAACAAATCGTTGTCCTCTCAACCTGAGGAGTAGTCATTTTTTGGGTAAGAAGGGGAAGAGATATACTATATGTTGTGGTTGTTAAAGCTACCATAGTAGGTCTAGTATCTTCCTCATCATAAGAATCCATACAAATGATTTAATCCTCTCCCCTAATAGTTTTTTATTTCACCTAAAATGATTCTTCTACTAGTTCTTGTTTCACCTTCCTCAGTTCAAAAATGGACATTTGAACTTGAGGAGTATATTCTTCCTCTTGAATACCAAAAAATTATGTATCATTTACACCTTACTCTTGATCTTTCTCAAGAGATATCATCATAGTAGGTGGATTTTGGGGGCCCTAGCTTTGATCTTATGGCTACTAGAAGCGTCTATTATTCCATAATTTTGAAGATGTTCATCCCCCTAGTGGTAGGACATTGAATTTTGCTTGTCTAAATGTGAGGGAAGGATATAATTGGATTACTCTAAGCAAGTCATATCTCACACCAACATTCCTATCCTTTTCTTTGACTTTTTCATCATATTTTTCATTGAAGAATAATAAGTTGTGATAAAAAGGCTCATGCTCATATGGAAATGCCTAGGTTGTGAACTCATTATTGCACTCTCCTATGGGGTTCCCAACCCTTATGGGGTAGAGTGGCTAAATCATAGGCCTTCTTGATACCACCAACATCTTTAAAGTATCTCTAGTATGTGTATTACATCCTCCTAATTATGAGCTAGGAGCCATGGAAAGTGATATTCTTACTCTTGGTTAGGTCCTCATTTATCCCATTCCATAGATGATATGCAATATCCTACTCAGCAACCTTATCTGGGATGTATTTGGGGAGATGAAAAGGGTTAAACTTATGTCTAATGACCATGATAAAAATATAGTCTAGGTATAACTAATAATAACCCAAATTCATGAGTGAATTGGTGATGTTCTTGGATATTTTGGTCAACATCTCACCATGAATTGCCATTCAGACTTGAGGATACAAATCATCTTCAATTATGGAAATGCTCCTCACATATGCATAAATGTGGACAAATGAGTAAAATCCCTAGATTAAACTCTTGTTGTATTTGGGGTTTGGATTTCAAAGAACCCAATTATTTTTATAAATAGTCCCCATGACCAAATCTAAAAGATATGACATGATATAAAAGTTTCCACCTTGGGGTCTCCTTTTCTTGTGTAATATAAAATCTTGCAAGAGGGTGTTGATAATATCCCCTTGTGCATAGGTGCACTCTTATGTGATTAATAAATCAAGTAGTGGTACCCACTCCAAATCAAGGAAGTGGATGCTTAAGTGGCCAAACAAATGGTTTAGAAATTCCATGCCAATGCAGATTCCCATCTAGAACCTAGTAATGGATACAAGGTTTTTAGAGGTTTTTTTGAGTGTGAAGGTCTCTCTCAGAAGAAGCCACTTACTCATTTCTTGTTCTATTTTATTGTTCTTCTTCAAACCAACCATAATATGTAAGTTAAAGGTATCAATTAGAATGGGTAAACATAAATACCTCATGAATGCATCACCTAATATGTATGTGATGATAGTGTAATTATTGACATGATTCAGGAAAACACCATATACAATCCTCCCTTAGAAGAAAAAGTCTTGAAATAATTCAATACATGACATGCACTCAGGATTAAAATCTACATAATAGAGGTCTTGGCATTTTAAGGGAAGTAAGTTAGATGCAACTTATTTTTCTTTTATAGAGACATTTTATTTGTAAGTGAATCGTTTGAAATTTTATATAACCTCCCATAGAGCTGAGTAATTTTCATAAATAACCCCAAACACTATTGCATCAAAAATTATATCTAGGTATTTTTTTGAATCCTTGATGGAGAACTTGGATGGTGCCTGGGCTCCCTTGTATGCTCTAGACAAAGATGTCATCATTAATTATCAATGATGGTAAGTGTTGGAAATATGATTCTCATTGATGCCAAAAGGGACATTATGAACATGTCATTAATGATTAGGGATGAATATGGTGATCAAAGTGATCCTATCAGAGGTCAAGGATGATTGGAATGCTTGTGTACATGAATGGAATTCATCTGGTTCTTCATAATGATTATATAGACATTTTGGGTCCAGACATGAAAATATAAGTAGGAACTTTTATAATGCCATATCTTGCACATAAGAAGGCTTCAAGACCAAATGGATATATGGATTAAATATCCTATGAAAGAGGAATAAATGTGCTAATTTACAAGTTTTGTGACTAAGAATAACAAGATTTATGTAGGTGAAAATTTATCCTTCCAAGAAAAATGAGTGGTCTCTATAGAAAATCTACACAAGGTTATGCAAAGTTGTCATGATATTACAAAGATCATCTATGGGCATTTTCAAAGGAAATAAATAGAAGATCTATTACGGGGTTTTAATGAGCATCTTGAATACATGGACTATAGGTCCAATTGAGAAGGATTGAGATCAAAATTAAATTATCTTTGCTCTCAGACTGGAGAGGGTTTTTAAGTAAAACCCTAAGGGTTTATGTCATGAAATCAATAAAAACTTTCTATTTTGATGTTGATTGCATATAGCTTGGACCTGGTAGCTTAAGTTATAACTTAAGCCTTTATCATTGTTCCAAAACTAGCCCCTTGACCTAGAAATTATTGGCTCAAGTAGTGATCAAAGGACTTAATATTTTCTAAGCCTTAGATTTGATATTATGTCCTATCTTGATCAATGTCCCATGCTTCATTGTACATAGATGATCTAATGAAGTGAAGCTAATTCAAATTGTCAAATGTTCCTATGAGTAAACATGTTAGTGATAAGTGTCACATTCACGAAGCTTATCAAACAAAGACCCAATGAGCATAAGTTTGTAAAAGTTAATGATTGAACTAGTTAGATCAATGGTTATCACTAAATCAGACATTGGAGATCCAATGGAGTATGATGAAGTTAAAGTGTCAAAGGTCCCTCTGAGTAAATGTGTTAATGCAAAATGGTAGAAGCATATGAGTCTATCAGATAGAAGGCCAATGAGAGTGAGCCTATTAAAGATAAATATTGAGTTTATTAGAAGATTTGATGGTTCACATGTGATCATGCAAAGGATATCCAATAGAGCGAATACACTCAAATGCTATAAAGTGCTTGAGGTTTATTGACACACTAATGAGTTAAAGATTGAGCAAGTTTGAGAAGATTGACAAAGTGAAAGTGATCCAAAGATAAAGGAAGTAGTGAGATGAGGTCAAAGTGTCAAATTTTAATGACTAAGTCAAGGTAAATTTCATACAATTTCAAAGATATAACGATGCATGGGAGCTAGGATTTGGAGATTGATAGATGTGTTTTAAAGAGTGGAACACTAAAGTTCAGCAACATACAATTTGATAGAGTGAGATATCTTGGAGATGACATGAAGAAAGAGATCAAATACCATTATTTAAAGTTTTTAAATTCCAATGGTCAAGCGGAGAAACATGTAGGAACTTGTGTATAAGCTTTATATCTTGATACAAACAATAAGATTGATCGATCTAGCTAATTAAATCTACATTAAAGATCTTGTGCATCAAAAATTAAGTCTAATAGATGTTATAGATAGTAAAGAAACCTACAATTATGATGTGATGCATGGAATTAAGATGTAGGAAACTTATAGTCTAAGTTATAATGAACTAGAGTCTAGAATTGACATGAGTGTTAAAGTATGAGTGTGAACACACTAAAGATATGGAACCCTATATCAAAATTTTATATATAAAACATCTAGGATACTGTCAGATGTCATTGTTGCTAAATCTAAAGATATTGGTGTAGTTGGATAGTGTCAAATAGAAACTATATAGACATATAACTAGAGGGTATATAGAGAGATGAAGTGTGTCAAATAGATACATATATAGACATAGAGAGAGAGAGAGGGGTAGAGAGGAAGAAAGGCACATAGAGATAATGTGCATAGAATGAGTAGTTATAGATTAAAATTGTAACAAAGAGTTAGAGTTTGATTTATTTATGAATCAATTTTATAATCTAGAGTTGTAGCTCCATAGATTTAATTGGTTGGTGTCATCAAAAAAGCTAAGTTGGTGTTCAATTATGGGATTGGTGTCTCCATAGGGTTGGTGCCCTCAAACATTGTAACCAATGAGGTTATGCTAAGTTGGTGCTCAGTTAGGGAATTGGTGCTTCTTTAGAGTTGGTGCTTAGTTATAGAGTTAGTGTTTCCTTATATTTTGTGATCTTAAAGTATGGTATTGGTGTCTTCTTAGGGTCAGTGCCCTCAAATGTGTAACCAATGAGGTTTTTCTAGTAAGGTTTTGACTATGAGGTTGGATTATAATAGTAGTTTATGGCAACTATTCTCACCATGGTTTTTACCTTTCAATTTTCCACATATAAATTTGGTGTCATGTGTATTTTTGTGTGTACGTGATTTTTGTATTTATATTTTAATATGCATATGTTTTTAAATTTGCTTGAAAAGGATTAAAGGACTAGTTTTAGTTGATCTACTAGTTCACCCCAACACCTTAGTAGATAATTATGTTCCAATAATTGGTATCAGAGCCTAGGGTTCCTTAAAATAAGCTTAATTAGCTTAGGTAGATCTTAGAATAATGAACATAATGGCTAGTTAAGAATGATATTCATCAAATAAAGCACCTCTCTTTGATGGATCTAACTATGCATTCTATATCATAAGAATGGAAGCTTATTTATCTTCATTAGGTTTTGATGTATGGATGTCTGTAATAAATGGATATATAGCCCATGATACAAATCACAATGATTAGGCTAACAAGAAGGAATATGAGAGCAATGCTAAGGAAAAGAATGATATTATATGTGGATTATCTAAATCAGAGTTTGTCAAAGTGATGCATTGTCAAAATGCACAAGATATCTAGAATAAACTGAAGAGCATCTATGAAGGAGATGACAAGGTAAATTAGGCCAAACTATAAACATACATAAGTATGTTTGAAATTATTAAAATGACTGAAGAAGAGAAGATTATAGACTACCTCCTCAGGGTAGATGAAATAGTAAATGCAATCAGAGGCCTTGGAGAAGAGATGAAAGAATCAATCATTATCAAAAAGGTCCTAAGATCTTTTCCATCAAGATATGAACTTATAATCTCTATAATAGAATAATCAAGAGATATAGATAAGATCATAGTAGATTAGTTTCATGGAACCTTCACTACCTATGAGATGAGAATGGGAGAAGTAGATACTTATAAGAGAGAAGCTACATTCAAAGTATCCAAGCATGTAAAATTAGAAGCATCTACATCCAGATCTGAGGAGACTAATAAATAAGAATCCAAGTTTTTTATCAAATTGAAAAGAGGATCTAGAAAGTACAAAGGTAAGTTACCCTTAAATTTTTTTAATTATGGTAAAGTAGGACATTTTGTTTCTAAATTCCCTTATGAGAAAAAAAATAACTCTAAGCAAGAAGAGGATGGAAAAAGAATGAAGCCTCAATATTCCAAATGAAGTGACTTCTTTAAAAACAATAAAATCTTATATATAAGAGAATATAGTGTCTCATTGAATTATAATGATAGCTTAGATGATGACCATGAATATGCCTTTATGGATGAGGGAAATGAGTCCCTATTCATGGCATTAGGATCAAATTATATACATATAGATCAAGAGGAAGTTGAAGACTCTGATGAAGAAGAGGAATGAGAAGTGGACCTTGAGTATGAACTCATTTGTGCTCTAGATGATATTGGTAAGCTGAGAAAAGAGAACTCAAGGTAGAAAAATCTTGGACAAAAAGAAATTGAAAAACTATCTAAAATTCTTGAAAGATCTGATCAGATGATAGTAAGCATTAAGACTTAGGTTGAAGAGGATGAAAGAATAGAAGATGTCAAAATTAAACTACAGTTCAAGTTTTATGAGTGTATGAGGATAGAAGCAGAGATAATGTATTTGAAAAAAGAGCTTGAAATGGCTAATGTACAAATAGAAAAAGGTCTAAAGCTAAAAGGAGGATAAAAAATTCTTGATGAATTGATCAACTCTCAAAATCCATCAAAAGGAAAATATAGTCTTGGTTATGAAAATGGAAAATCCCCATAGCTAGTACATCTGTTAAGTTATATGAAAACTTCAAAGTAGGAGGATCAAGAGCAAATAAAGAGAAATCTTTCTAGGATATAAAGATAGATACAAACACTATTGATGTGAAGAAGGCTAAAGGAGAAAACAAGCATTAAGAAAAGTCCCATTAAGAAAGGCAAAAAAATAATGAGTTCAACTTTGTAAATTCAAGGAAGATGCATAAGATAAAGGTAACTAATGCAGATGGTTACACAAAGGTGAGAATATTAGTAAGGCAACCCAATGCTATGACTAGGTATTCCTCATATTTTTATGGTTATTTTTATAGCTATAATCAGTTTGGTCATAAGGATAGTAAATGTAGAGTTGTACCTACAAAGAGAACCAAATTTTTAAGCAAAAAATCATTTACACCCTTGGCATATACAAATGTAATGTGCTATAATTGTAATAAGTTTGGTCATAAATAAACAATGTAGGACAATATTTGAAAGACCAACAGTACAAAGTGTGAATAAAAACCTACCTCCCAGTGTAAAAAAAGGTTCACAAGTCTTTGAAAAAGATAAAAATAAGCCCAATATAACATATAAGCCACCCAAGCATGTATGGAAAGTGAAATATCAAGCCATGATGAAGAATGCTACATAGTGTGGAAAATTTCAAGATATCTCAATGTCTTCACATTTTGAGAATGAGAAGACAAAGCTCAAGGAAAAGTCCAAAGTGATAACTAAGGATAGTTCTGAGGTATGTACAGATTCAAGTGAACATCCTGATATTGCTACATAACTTTTATGCATAGAACATTAGTTTTCTATGCCTAGTGATGAAGTTCTGGGCTATAAGGAAGATTCATCAGATAAAAAGGTATGTCAAAATCCATGATGTCTCCATGTATTTTGAATCTAATCATAGAAGAAAAGGAAAAAATTGTAGTGGATGAACATGTTACTTATCTTAAGCCTAAGAAGAAGAAGAATAGAAATCATAAGATGACCAAGGAGGAGTTATGGGCAACTCCTAGTTTCACATTATTTTAGGATATTTTAATGTAAGGTGTCTCTATTTATTCTTTTTAAGAGACTCCTTTTAGTAAAGAAGTAAGTGGTGTTCTTTAGAATATTCTGAAGGCAAGAAATGAGTGATCCTAGTTGAAGTTGATGTGCCAAGATGAGAGAAGTGTTATGTATGTAGTTTCTATAGGGATAAAATGAGTGTGCCAATAATGTGTTCATGGAATGTAGTTATAAAGGTAGGATATATATACTTATAAGTGTGGAAGTAAGTGTGTTTGCTCTAGATCACCATACCAATAAGTACAGAGAAGGTCTCAAGTTATGAAGATGACAAGTTGTATATGTCAACTTAGATAAATTGAATAGATTGAGGAGCTATGCATGATGTGAAAATGATAATATGTTAGATGCTTTAGTCATGATTGAAATATAAGGTGCTATCTGATATAGATGTTAACTTAAGTAGGTTGAGATGATGACTAGATCAAACCAAGTCAGGTGCTTAGATAGTGTATTGAATCCTCATGCATAAATAAAGTGGAAGCTTTGTAATTGGTCAGGTCCTAGGATTAGAGGACTATGTATGGAGACTTGAAGATGCTCAAGTGATGTAATGAGACAAAATTATAGAGTGATAGCTCCTACATCACATCAATAGATAGTAGTGATGGAGCCTAAGTCTAAAGGAAAGATCATAAAAGCCTTATTGATCCCTAGAAGGAAAGAAAATGTAACTCGGGTATGTATATTTTATAAATTTATAATGAGTTGATGGTTGTAGGTTCTTGGAAAAACTCATTTATTTGATAAATGGGGAGAACACTTTGGAAAAATAGTGATAAGGATTCCCTTTTCTATTGATTTAAAAGGGGGAGAAAAAGATAAAATTCTCTTTGTAAAAGTTTGGAGAAAAATTGTAAATGCTCTTTGTAAAAGTTTGGAAGAGTAGAGAAAGTGTCCAAGATGAGTTTTGGAAAATATGCCATTACCTAAGGGGGATCAAGTTTGGTATAAACAAATTCATTTCATACTTATCATAAGCTAATGCAATCAATGCTAGAGAAGGATTTGAATAGTAAAAGATTAGAGCATTTAGTTTGTCATCAATGACAAAGGGGGGAGATTGTTATAAATATGATTGTTAATGATGTCAAAAGAGACATTTTTATCATGTCATTAATGCTTAAAGATGAATATGGTGATCATGGTGATCTTAATAGAGGTCAAAGATGATTGGAATTATTGTGTGCATAAATGCAATTCATCTAGTTCTTCATAATGATCATCTAGACATTTTGGGTCCAAACAAGAAAAGATATGTAGGCACTTTTATAATGCCATATCTTGCACATAAGAAGGCTTCAAGACCAAATGGATGTATGGATTGAATATCCTATGAAAGAGGAACAAATGCACAAATTTATAGGCCATGTGGCTAAGCACAACAAGAGTTATATAGGTGAAAACTTATCCTTCTAGGAAAAATGAATGGTCTCCATACTTAGACAAAATCTACACAAGGTCATGCAAATTTATCATGCTCTTACAAAGATCATATATAGACATTTTTAAAGGAAATATATAGAGGATTTGTTATGGGTTTTTCATGAGCATCTTGAATATATGGACTATAGGTTTAATTGAGAAGGAATGAGCTCAAAATTGAACTATCTTTTCTCTTAGACTGGAGAGGGTTTCTGAGTAAAACCCTAAGGGTTTATGTAATGGTGTCAATTTTTTTTTCTATTTTGATGTTAACTAGATATAGCCTAGACCCAGTAGCTTAAGTTATAACTTAAGCCTTTATCATCATTGTAAAATTATCCCCTTGACCAAATAATTACCAGCTTGAGCAATGATCAAAGTACTTAATATTTCCTAAGTCTTAGACTTTATATTATGTCATATCTTGATCAATAGCCCATGATTCATCATATGTAGATGATCTAATGAAGCAAATCAAATTCAAATTTTCAAAGGTTCTTCCATGTAAATGCACTAGTGACAAGTGTCACATTCATAGAGCTTATCAGATAGAGACCTAATGAGCATAAGATTGTCAGAGTTAATGATCGAGCTAGTTAGAAGATCAATAGTTAGCACTTAATCAGACATTGGAGATCTAATGAAACATGATGAAGTCAAAGTGTTAAAGGTCCCTCCAAGTGAATATGCTAATGCCAAGTGTCACAAGCACATGAGTCTATCAGATAGAATACCAATGAGAGAGAGCATATCAAAGATAAATATCAAGCTTGTCAGAAGATCTAATAGTTCACAGATGATCATGCAAATGATATCCAATGGAGTGAATAGAATCAAATGCTATAAAGTGCTTTAGTTTTATTGAAATGATGATGAGTTAAATACGAAGAAAGTTTGAGAAGATAAATGGAGATAAAGTGATCCAAATATGTAGGAAGTAGCAAGATGAATTCAAAGTGTCAAAGTTTAATGACCAAGTCAAGGTAAAGTTCATGCAAGTTCAAAGATATAATGACACATGGAAGCTAGGATCTAGAGATTTATGGACATGTTTTAAAGAGTAGAAAATTAAAATTTTAGCAACATACATAAATCCAATGGAGTGAGAGAGCTTGGATATGGCATGAAGAAAGAGATTAAAGGCCAATATTTAAAGTTTTTAAATACCAATGATCAAGTGGAGAAACATTCAAGAATAGGAAAATACTTGCATATAAGCTCTATATCTTGACATAGATAATGAGATTAATCTATCCAACCAATAAAATCTACATTAAATATCTTGAATATCAAAACTTGAGTCTAACCAATTCTATATATAGTAAAGAGACCTACAATTATGGCATGATGCATGGAATTGAGATGCAATAAAATTATTGTCCAATCATAATGAACTAGAGTCTAGAATTGGCATGATGTGTTAAAGTATGAGTGTGAACATACTGAAGATATGGAGCCTTATATCAAAAGCTTATATATAATACATTTATGATACTATGAGATGATACTATTAACAAAGCTAAAGATTCTAGTGTAGTTGGATAGTGTCAAATAGAAAATATATCGATACAGAACTAGAGGGCAAAGAGAGAGATGAAGTGTGTAAAATAGATACCTATATATATAGAGAGAGAGAGGTATAAAAGAAGAAAGGAACACAAATATAATTTGAAGAGAATGAGTAGTTATAGATTAGAATTATAATAAAGAGTTAGATTTTGACTCATTTATGAATAAATGTTATAATATGGAGTTATAGCTCCACAAATCTGATTGGTTGGTGCCATTAGATAAGATAAGTTGATGTTGAATTAGGGGATTGGTGTCTCCTTAGGGTTGGTTCCCTTACAAATTATAACCAGTGAGGTTAAGCTGAGTTGGTGCTTAGTTAGGGAGTTAGTGCTTCCTTAGATTTGGTGCTCTTAAAGTAGGGGATTTGTGTCTTCTTAGGGTCGGTGCCCTTAAATGTGTAACCAATGAGGTTTTTCCAGTAAGGCTTTGATTGTGAGGCTGGATTAAAATAATAGTTTCTAGTATCTATTCTCACTATGGTTTTTCCTTTTGGGTTTTCCACATATAAATTTGGTGTCATATGTATTTGTGTGTGTATGTGATCTCTATATTTATCTTTTAATCTACACATGATTTTGAATTTGATTTAATAGGACTAAAGGATTGGTTTTAGTTGATCTACTAATTCACTCCCCTCTTAGTAGATAGTTGTGTCCTAATATTAAGATGTGAACTCTTGGTGATGGTGACTTGGAACTTTATTACACAAGTTACATCTCATTTGAAATCAGTTAGGGATTTGAATTTGTAAGAGGTAATATACTCTTGATTTTGATGAAAATCAATGGATGTTAGTTTGGTTATTGAATCGATGTCATATCTTTTTATAATTCATATTTATTTCATGCATCATTAATCACCAACATTTAAAATCTCATCACCTTCATTCAATTTGAATTTGACCACCTAGGCATAGTGGGAATGCCACATAGGATTCTTACTCATTCAAGGATGCCATGATGTTACTCCTTTTGACACTAGTTAATATATGATTTAGTTAGGACTTAAAGATTTCATTCAAGCGAAATCATCTAATTTTGTGAGCCCAAAGACCCAAACAAAAGACCTTGAAGACCAAAATGTTCTTCAAAGAGATTCATGAAACTTCTTCCTAAGACTAAGGTGCCAAACACTTTTCCTTGAAGACCAAATTACTATTTATTAGGATTTGTTGATGAAAGATACTAAAATTCAAATTTATGATCGAAAATCTCTTGAATGAAAGTTGTCAAAGAGAAATTTCCTAAAGACCAAAACTTCTTGAAGACCAAAATTTCTTGAAGACCAAAATTTCTTGAAGACTCAAAGTTATGAAATAAAGTCACCACATAAGATATGTCAAACAAAATGATCTGAAGGAAAGTTCTTGACTAAAATTTGACAATTAGAATAATTCCTAAAATAAAGTTCCTGATAGAAATTATTTCACCGAAAGTCCCCGAAGACAAAAATATTTTGAAGACTAAAGTTCCAAATAGAATTTGCTAAACAAAAGCCAAAGACTAAAATGTTATCAAAGACCAAAATGCCAAATACTAGAATATGTCTATAATGTTGAATAAGTAAACTTGAATACATGTCATACATAATAATATCCCATAATATTCATTAATAGGTTAGTTCCAAAAGGTGATTCTAATTAAAATGGGTTGCAATAGGAAAATAAATGCAAAAAATATGATTTAATACCCAATTTTACCTAATTTACACAAATAATTATATAGGATAACTTGAATTTATATCCATGTAATTAAAAAGCCTTTAAAAATAAAGGGGTCCCTAATCTTCCATAGGAAATACAAGGTGGGGTGTGTTGAATACAACAAATGGCAGTTCATAGGGGTGAATAATATTGAGTTTCAAGAACCCAAAATATATAGTTTTGTAATACCAATATAAATCATGAACCATATTATAAAATAAATGATTATATCATAAATTTAAAAGAGACTCTTGATAACTCAAAAAAACATTATTACTTTACACATACCTCAGACTAGTGTGTGTCAAAGTGATATATTTTAATCCTTGTTAAAGGATTTTAGAAAAGACATGGGATGAGCTATAGGTTTCATTATTATTGGGTGTTAAAATAAATTTGGGGAGCTCAGGGACTACTTTGTTTCTATCCAGGTGTCCATAACCTTGATACCGATACCTTTGATCACCCTTCCTTCCTTCCATCATATATTTCTATGATGCATGATGCATTGATATTATTTCATCATGTAGGTTTTTTATAAATTTTGATTTTATTTTAAAATTTTGTATTATAGCTCTTTTGTCTTTTTTTTTAAAATTTTAATTGAAGAAAGAAGAAGGCGATCACCTTGAGTTGGTGTTAGTATA
Organism: Torreya grandis; assembly: GCA_037957365.1. Classification (NCBI taxonomy): domain Eukaryota; kingdom Viridiplantae; phylum Streptophyta; class Pinopsida; order Cupressales; family Taxaceae; genus Torreya; species Torreya grandis. Next base: position 5,481,343 of record JARHVA010000369.1, read on the forward strand.
ATTGGGTTCACTAGAATGTCCCTGTCAACTTTAATCACATCAATGGTTATTACCTCAAACAAGTATTATAATTTCATGTGAATTTAATCCAAGGAGATAATAAAACCTTTCTAAATTTTCATGGATCTATGGGAGAAAATTTTATATACCTAGTGAAATCATCCACTTCATAACATCATCATTATTAACTCTCTCATTGCTTACCTAGATTAGGAATTATGATGTATAAGGTGTAACATCCATTAATTTAAGTTGGAATCAAAATATGGAGGCTATTATTTTATTATACTAGGAATGATCAATAAATTTACACAAAATCAAAAGGAAGATTAATCTAGAAAGTGGGAAACTACCTAAAACAAATGACTAAACTAAGTAATGTAAAATGTAGAAATCAAGAATAACTAATCTAGAAAGTGAGAACTATTATAATGAAATAAAATGATTAAAAGTAAGAAAATAAATAATAAATAAAATATAACCTACACCTACCTCAATTGAAACATCTATTGTTACTCATAGACATCTTTGGATGGAGTAGCCATAAATTAGGCTTCAAATTTTTCCTATTGGCTAGATATGTCAATTCATTACCTTAGAGATCCTTTAAATATAAATCATTATTACCAAATATATCAGAGATATGATAAGTTATTATCCATAGTGGGGTGAACTTGTCATCCTATCTTTTATTTTCATGAGATTCGTCCCATAGAAGTACCAAGTTAGAGATCCTTAATGCTTTAGATTTTACTCTCCTATTGAACCATATTTTGACTATGTTTTGATGCCTACTAATTTTTTGTAGAGATTAAGACTTGGAGTCTTTAATTTCTATGATATCCAAAAATATGGAATCAATCCTCTCATTGGTTTCCATGCATTCCTACATAAACTAATTTACTGTAAAATTAAATAAGATTAGGAACACTAGTTGTCTACCATAGACCAACATATATGGTGAAGCTTTAAGGGCCTACTTATACCAATTTCAATCTTCCCAAAGCACATATCCCATCAAGAGATGCCACTCTATAGACTTATCCACAACAAATTTATTAATAACATTGATGGGGTTATGATTATTTGATTTAGCTAATCGATTACCTTATGGGTAGTGATTGGAGGATGATATAATTATAATCTAATTATCATGGGCCCATTATATAAACTCAAATAATTGAAACACTGGACCATTATCACAAAAGAAAAAAATAGGTGTGATAAACTTGGTTGTGATATTATCTTCAAGGAAATTGATTACATCCTATGCTCTTTAATTCTTGGTGGTTTCTACCTCAATACATTTTGTAAAATAATCAATAGAAATGAGCATAAATTTGTCCCTAGTTGAAGATTTTGGGTTGATAACACCAATGAAATATAATTCCCCTTGAGCAAATGGGTTACCCTTAATCATAAGATATAGGGGCATTGCTCCAAACACTTCTCTTTTCACCAAGACCTAGAATTTATGGCACATCCTTACTTTGGAGTGATTGTCCTTGAAGACTGTTGGCCAATAATAGCCCATTATAAGTATTTTATTGGTTTTGGTATTTCCAGATGGATGGTTGATGTCAATATTTTGATGTAGATTTTCTAGAATATCCTAGGCTTCTTTGCATGAGACACATTTTAAATATACACCTTCATAGTTCTTATTGTATAGGATTCCCTTATTGATCATATAATGAGTATATTTTAACATCAAGACTCTCTTTTGTTATCTTTGGAGTTCTTGGGGACATATCCAAGTGAGTACGAACTCATTAATACCTGAATACCAATCCTCTTGGGAAACCTATGTTTGGTAAAATTATTTTATGGTGATGTATCGATTTAGTTCATTCATCAACTAAATAATACCTTATCTTTTGATGATCTTGGTAGGTTTAATCTCAATATAAAACTCTTGTAATTTCTCCATCCATTTTCCCCTATGCTCTCCCAACTCATTATATCAGTATAATCTTGATAGCAGGATCTGGTACAATAGTGATGGTCTTATTCCTAAGGATGTAATCTCTAAATTTCTTAACTAATTTGGCAAGAGTGAAGATTTTTTTGTCAATCATGAAGTATTTGAGATTTTCATACTTTAAGTTAATGTTGATAAAATATATAGGGTGTTCACTTTCTTCTTTCTTTTGCATAAGTATAATAATGATGGTATGCTCAAAGGTGAACAAGTATAGGAAGAAGTCCTTAGTAAAGTCTAGGATCACTAGCATTGGAACCTATGATATAGCCTTATTTATGTCTTGGAAGGACTTCTTAGATTTATTTGTCCATTCCACTTTAGCATCCTATTTAAACACTGCATTTAGGGTTTTGATAATCTTTGCAAATCCTGATATGTTTTTTCTCATAAAATTAATCTTCTTAAAGAAGGAGAGCTCCTTTTTTCTCTTCAGGAACATTATTTTAGGAATTCATTGAATTTTTTTTGGGTCAATGGTGATCCCATATTTGGTGATAATGTGCCATAGTAACTTACCTTCAGTAACATCGAATTTGCTCTTTTTGGGGTTCAGTGAGATACCAAAATTCCTACATCTTTCAAAGATGGACTAGAGATGGTCTATATGACTACCCTTATTCTTAGAGAAAATAATGAGGTCATCCATGTATATAATTATTCATGATCCATCATTATTTAAAAATTATCCATAAAATTAATCATCCCAGATGTCATTCGCTTATACAAATAAGTTCCCCATTTTTTAATAAACATGATTTTCATTTTATCCTCTGATTCCACCAGTACTTGAGCTTATCAGTCCCTAGAATGCATGATCCATCACTCTTTGAAAATTATCCCTAACATTAATCATCCAAAATGTCATTCACTTATACAAATAAGTTCCCCATTTTTTAATAAACATGATTTTCATTTTATCCTCTGATTATACCAATACTTGATTATATCCTAAAAATCCATCTAAGAAAGACATCATTCTAGAACCATTCATAGTTTGTATCACATCATTTAATGAGGATAGGGGATATTTATCTTTATCAAAAGATTTATTAAGGTTATTGAAGTCAACACCAAGTCTAATTTCACTATTCTTTTTCCTAACTAGAATTATATTATCCACCCAAGTTGAATGCCTGATAGGAAAGACTATCTGGGCGCTTAGCAACATCTCTACTTATGAATCAATAGTTATAGAATATGATTAACCGGTCTTTACCTCTACCTAAATAACTTATGATATGGCTTGTGTGGAATTTTATGGGTGATGACTCTAGGATTAATTATCCTCAAGTCATCATACATCCCTAAAATTACATATTTATATCTCATGATCAATTATATGACCTTTTGCCTTAAATTTGGAGTGTAGATTAAATTGATATTTATGAGGTGTGAGTTTCTTTCATCACCCACATTTTTTGAGATAAAATCAAACTCATTAACCTTGAGATGTCTTTATTATTACACTTGAGGGTCTATATCAAAAACTCTTTCCAAGAAAACCATATCTAATGGGAGATGATTTTCCATCAGTTGGATGACATCTTGTTCATCCAATTCTTAGTGGTTCCTTCATCCAATTCTCAGTGGTTCCTATGATTTCCTTATTCATCATCAATTATCTAGGACTCAAACTATCGTAATGTTGTATAAAAGTAGGGCTCTTAGTCATGGGCCTTGTCAGGCACTTATCTAGCTATCCAAGTTAGATACAGACTTGTTACAATGTGGTATAAGCCTTGAATAATCTTTTAGCATTCAATATTTGTCACTCAACTATGATGATATCACTTCACATAATGTGCAAGCCTTATGCACTCACCCAAAACATAATGGAGAAAGGATTAGGGCCCATGTTAGGATAGTTGTGCCATGACACAAATCTATCCTCTAGAGACTTTGGTTAGTGCAATAATAGTGGTCCATTCATGGGTACAAGCCATTATAAGGAGGATCCAACTATATTTTAGGCATAATCTTATGTGAAGCAATTTTAAAGCTTCATGGGTGTAAGCCTTTGGGTTCCTTAACTTAGTTCCATTCAGGCACTTGGAGGATTCATTGGGGTACTTAGATGAAGGACTTAGGCTTGGTATCATGCTTTGGTTAGGTATAATTATGAGGTGTGAGGTCTTTCCTAAACTTAAAAAAAATTATATCTAGGGTGTTGATGCCATCATACACTATAAAACCACCATGAATGGGCTAGGTCAAAGAATTACAGGAGCTCAACATACATAATATAAATCTAAGCATTCAATTTATCAAAATATTATGTAAATCATTCTCATTCTAAACCTATGGTTATAGCCATGTAAACTAGATTAACATTCATTAGGTGAAACACTATCCATTATTAATAGGGTTCAAACACATAATATATATACCAATATAAACTAATTAAGTGCTCCTCTTATATCGGCTAAAGTCCCATAGGTTCACAAACAAGATTGGGTACTATAATGGGGAGCCCCAAAGTCATCCAAACTAAGATATAAGATATAATGGTGAACATAACATCTAGAACCAATCCTATAGGGATTCACTACTCTAATATCCTCTTTTTTGTTAACTATATTCAAGTCAGCTTTATAGTGTTTTAGGGCATCTTAGTGCTATGGTAAATAAAGCACATTGGTTGCTGAGTTGGCATTATATGTAATCATTCTATTATCTCTAATAATATAATTCTAATGATCCATGGCTATCTTATGTGCTTTATTACTGATGATGATTGATCCAAAAGGGAGTTAGTTAGCTGTCTACCACTTGACACCATAAGATGACAAAATAGAAATCATAACAAGTGATTTCCTTGTGCCCAAGGGTATATTGTGTTGACATGGACCTATACTTATATGGGTTTATATCCTAGCATTAGCCCACACAAAATTGAAATTAATCCCTCAAACTATCCTTCTAGTGCTTATGGCATGCAAAACTCTGGTACACATTCCTTTAGTTTTACTCTGAAGTCCTCAAATCCCTAGATAATGAGATTTATTTCTTTTGTAGCACCTTATATTTAGGTGGAAATAGTGTTGAGGGTGAGAAAATCTATTTTCTCTAAATATTTTTTAAATGCCTCTAACCTTTCCTTAGCCTTTGTTATGCCTTCATCCGGGATCACTCATTATTCACAGGCCTTTATTTATAAGGTCCAAAAGAGTTCTTCTAGGTCTTATTATTGGGTCTTGATTTGGGTGATTAAAGTATTGAAATGTGACATTATTTTCATGAACTCATACCTACTCATAGTGTATGATTATGCCATCAGTGTGTCCTCCCTATTTACCTTTTTGAGGCATGTGTTGATGACTGATGCTTGGGTGGAAAAGTTACAAAATATTACATCAATCGATTTTGTACCCTCTTCAAGATTTATGAAGAGGTCTTCCATCTCTTCAATTTTTATGGCAAGCTCTTGTTTTATGGTGGTATATGGGTCCTCCTCTTCTTTTAGAACTAACTCTACCTTCAATCTTGGGATCATCTTCTCCACTAGCGCACACACCTTATTGACATGTAAAGAACTTGAAGTGTCAAAACCATCTAAGAGGGATGGCTAAAAATATTTTACGCACTCAACCAATTATTATAACTTTAATTTCATATCCTTAACCTCTTCCTCTACATCTATAGGGGTTATTTAGACTTATCCCCTTCATCTATTTTTTCTTATTCATTGACACTATATTTTACCTCTTGTGTCTATTGGGTTTCTATTTTGCCCTCTATTTGATCTCTTAAGGTGTCAATATCGACTTCCTTATCTATAAGAGTCCATTCACTACTTGGGCACACCTGTGGTGTAGCTTTTTCTACTATGCTAATGGGGATGATAGATGCCTCTACCACTTTTTCCCTTAAGGGTTTCATATCTACAACAAACCTCTTTTCTTCTTCTTATTTCTTGTCCTTTTCTTTTTGGGCCTTCTTTATCTCTACCTTCCTCTACTTCATTATTTTGGCTATCATTTCCTCTTTGACCCTTATCTTCTTGGCTTCTACTTACACAATTTACTTTGGTGTCATACCTTTTGCCTTCATGGCCTCTCTTTTCCAATCTATATCTAGTACCACCTATGTATGGTCCTTACTGAGGTCTATTTCCATCCATCAATGCCTCTTTTATTTTTCAATTCATGAGGCTGTGTCATGGGTTTTGTGGGTGGGGTACTTAATGGATTTTTGATTCCCCAAGCATAGTAGTAAGACCACCTTGGAGAGCTTCATGAATTTTTGTAGTGATAATATCTTCCTCTATTTTTTATTCTTATATGATGTACACCTTCCTCCCTCCATCTTCTTCCTCTTCCATCTCTTCATGACCCTTTGCACTTCTACTTACTTGCATGCCTCTTGTGCCTCCATCTCTACCAAGGTTATCATGGGAATTTACACTAGATCCTTGGAATTATTTTTATTCTCCCTTAGATTGGGTAAAGAAATCCCTAGTGTGAATACCACACACTTATTTTTAGGTGTAGAGGGAGTGGATTCATCATCAAAGGTGATATTTAATCAAATGCACTCTTGTATTACCTCTAGGGTTTCTCCTTACTTATTTTGGTAGGATTTTCCTTGTGTTACTAGTTCCAACTCTCCTTATTTTCTGACCTAAAGGGGGAGGTAATCATATTTATCCATGCACACTTCCTTCTTCCTTAGCTTCATCTCATAGAAGAACATGTGAATGTGCCCAAGGATGACTTATCTTTTGAGGGGATAGATGTTAATGGCATCTAAGTCCTCATATTTTTTAACTTTGACTCCTAGGTGCATGTATTAGTGCCTCAACCTATGTATTTATGTATCTATGGACTTCACTAGGATGTCCACATGTTGTGCATTAGGAATTCTTCTCAGTGCATCTCTGAAGTACTTAGATGAAAATGCATAAGGAAGTTTTAGCTAGCTAGAGTAGTTACCATCTATGAGTGCTAATTTTACTACACAAAAGTATTTCATAACAATGAATTTCATCATTCTAAATAAGACCTGGAAGAGCTTCTTAGGAATTCACCATTCCTCTCCAAATGCTTCAATATTCCACATGCACCATCCCATTACTCAGGATTTGTGATTCAAGGTGAAGAAAGGGGGGCAAGTATAATCTAGTATTTTAGTACCAAGGAGTCATTATGTGATAAGAAAACCCATGGGTTATCCTCATCACCATCAAGCACATTTATCTCCTCCATCATGATTAGTATCAACATGGAATCCCACTAGAAGGTCTATCATGCCATATGGCATTCAATCATGTTATTTATTATGTATTCTATGATGAACTTGGTGATATTGAATTTCAACCCTTGTGCCATGTGGTAGGTGACGCATAGGTAGGTCTTATGATATTTTCCCACCAACCATTAGGACATAGTTTTGAACTCATTAGGCATGCAGATGCCCTCATCTTAGGATCATTAATATCCTTAATTGGGAATACAAAACCTCCTTTGTAGTAACCTAGGATTTTTTTACCCTTTCCACTTCAGATTTTGAGCTTCTTACCCCATACAAGTCCTTTACACTGGCCATCTAGTGTAATACTCTCATTTATCTCTTGTGCATGATCTTGTTGTACATCTTCACTCTATCTTTTATGCCCTTGTATCTTGTGTGCCTCTCTAAGTTCATATCTGATCTAAGTCTAGTGAGTTCCATGTGCCTAAAAACTTAAGTGGATGATTGTAAGTGCTTAAAAAATAACCTTTCTTGACTCATATAATTGTTATTATGCTTGGTAGCAAACTAACACTTCTATGGGCCTAACATTGCCTCACTTACTAAATCTTTCACATGAAGATCTAGTACACCTTGTATCTGAATCTAGAAAACTTCACATGCCCATAACTTAGGTGTCTATCCTTAGGCCCTTAGAGATCATCCATGCTTCACTCACCTGATTGAATTTATGCATGGAAGTGCCAAAAAAATTATATTGGTGGCCTCAATGCACCACTTATTCACTTACCACATCAAAAATACAAAACAACACAAATAAAAGTAACTTATTTAGATTGTACCAAAATTTATTTTAGTTGTACAACATAACCAACTCATAACCAAGAAGTTAGTTTCTAATGGTGTAAGCACTACCCTATTTCTAATACAACTTAAATTGGTTACCATTGAAATTATTAGGGAGTATTTCACCTAAAATGTGTGCAGCTTGCATGCACTAGTCTTTAATATGTTATTGATGACATACAAACCCATCCACCTTATCTACAGATTACCTAGGTGCTTAAGGTACTTGGAGTTATAGAGTAAAAATAATGCTCCCTTAGTTAGTAATTTGTGATTTATATGCTTGTCATGCCATTTCTTCTAGCATAACTTTTCTATTTACTAGATCTACCTTGCCTAGGCACACACATTGTCTATGTGATCCAAGTCTTCTAGCATTGAATTAAATGATTATTGGTCATCTAATAAACTAATTCCCATGATGTGTAATGATGGAACCAAGAACTCCATCAATATAATCATCTTAGCACTAAACACCAGTTGAAATGGTGTAGCCTTCTTCAAGTGCTTGTAGGTTATATGATATGCCCATAACACTATCGACACTTGATCATCCCAATATTTGAGACCAACATCACATTTATTTGTGAGGCACATACCTATGATCTTGTTGATTTCCTCAGATGTATCATTCAATTTGGGATGATAAGCCATTATTTTATGGTGCACCACCATGTATTTTGTCGGTAGGATCCACATAGTTTCATTAATTGTGTGCCCCTATCACTAGTCAAGATGAATAACCACCCATAGTGTATTATGACGTTATACCATATGAACCTTATGGATATAATGGTTGTGTAGTTTTTAGTTGGCATGGCCTTGTCCCACTTGGTTAAATAGTTAGTGGCCATTAGAATGTATCACGTACCTATGTGTTATGCTACAAGAGTAATTAGTCCAATAAAGTTAATGGCCTATTTCTCAAATGATATCTAAAAAAAAATGGGGATGAGAGGCATCTCATCCTAGTGGTTGGGCTTCCCTATGAATTGGCGTATGTCACATTCCTTGGTGTAGTATTTCACATATTAAAATAGACTTGGCCACCACAATCCCAATTATAATACCTTACGCATCATTAAATTTCTTACATAGTGGCCTCCTAATACCCCCTTATAGCCTCTTTTATAATGGAGTCCCTTTCATGTTTTAAGACACATCATAATAGGACTTCATCTTGGCATAGTTTGTATAGTTCCCCACTAAAGAGCTGAAAAGGGGTGATGAAAACAATGAGCTATTTATTTTCTTTAGTGGTTATTATTTGGGGTGTAGATCTAAATGTTAAAAGTGGCTATCTCCACCAAGTGCTTAGGGGCACACTAGATTTTGTAAAGTTGTGAATCTATCATATCATCCTTAATAGGCACTACTGTATTGTCAGAGTCTATATGGGACAAATGGCCTAGGCCCAAGTTCTATTTTCCAAGCTTGATGATAGCCAATAATTGGAATTTTTGGAATAGAATGATCTATCTATAAATGCACCCATGGAGAATGGGATTATTCATGAGGTACTTCAACACCTCATGGTTTGTGAATAAGATGAATGGGGTCACCAGTAAGTATTTTCTAAATTTTTGTAAGGTGTAGACCATGATGAGTGCCTCACACTTGGTTATGGTATAGTTCTACTCTACCTTCATCAATTTTATACTAGCAAAGGAGATGGGGTGATCCATGTTTCCTTCACCAGGTTGTGCCAAGATTGTGTCAATCATAAAGCTAGATGCATCGTTATGGATGTAGAATGGGGTCATCTAGTTGATAAATTTCAAGATAGGTGTGCTACAAAATTTGAGCTTCAAAGTATCAAAGGTATCCTCTTGTGCTTCACCCTAATAAAATGGGCCATCTTTGCATAATAGATCTTCTAGAGACGCCACAATCTTTTCATAGCTCCTTATAAACATCTATAATACCCATAGTGGCCAAGAAAGGCATGAACATATTTTTATGTAGGAGTCTAGATATAAATGATGACCACAATAGTTATGAGATTGATGAGTAGACCATCTTTATGATAACTCCTGAACCAAAATAGGTTGAACCTTGTCCCCGCTTAGTGCAAGTGCACAAGTATTTTATTAATTTTGAAAAAACAAATAAATAAGGGTGCCTTTACTCTGTTAACCCTTTTATAATGCAAACATGGATTTATATAGTTTTTACCAATGACTGGTAAAAAAACTAATCCTATAACCAACTAAATATGGGAAAACAACCTATAAGGTAGTTCTAATTAATAAATATAAAACATTAAAACTACCTAATAATTAAACTAAGTTTATTTTATGGGGGTGTCTTTACTAAAAGATGAATGCCCCATTTACAATAATTATTTATTACAAACCAAAAATCTAACCTAACGTTAAGACTTTGGAACAAGTCCTAAAAAACCCCCTATGATCCAAAGTCAGGTCTTTGGACACATACCAAGCATTTTTCTGAATTTTTCAAATTTGATTCTATTAAGGGGTTTTGTGAAGATATCAATTGTTTGATCGACAGCTGGGCAATATATTGGATCAAGAGTTTTCTTTGCCACCAGCATTCATAGATAATGGTATTTGACGTCCATATGTTTTATTTTGGCATGAAATACTAGATTCTTAGACATCTTGATTGCACTCTAATTATCAATGTATAACTGTGTAGGAGCAAAGTGAGAAACCTGAAGATCTTCAAGAATAAAACAAAGGTAAACAATTTCTCTGGAAGCATCCCATGCTGCAATATACTTTGATTCTACTGATGAATTTGCCACTATATCTTACTTCTTACAACACCAAGCAATGGTAACTGAACCCATATGCATAGTGTATCCTGTGGTTGACACTCTGTCATCCACACATCCACCAAAATCTGCATCACAATATCCAACAAGTTTGAAGTTCTTGTTGCGGCGGTATTTAAGGCGATATGTTTTCATTCCCTGAAGGTAACGAAGTACTCATTTTGCTGCATGCCAATGAATTTCTCTAGGATCATGCATAAACCTAGATAAAATTCCAACTGAAATATTGAGCCTGGTAGTCATCAAGTATATCAAACCTCCCACCAATTGTCTATATGTGGTGCCATAAAAAAAGGCACTGCTATCATCCTTAGACAATTTCAAGATACTTTCCATGGGAGTGAGGGTAGGTTTGTAATCACTCATGCCAAACCTCTCTAATAACTTAGAAATATACTTAGTTTGTGAAATGAAAATACTATGCTCTTTCTAAGTTACCTCTATGCCTAGATAGTAGTGAAGAAGTCCAAAATCTATCATTTCAAACCCATCTTTTAATTCCTTCTTCACAGAATTGTTATGGTTTTCATCATTACCTATGAGAAACAAGTCATCGACATAGAGAGCAAGTATCACCATTTTCTTACCTTGCACTCAAAAATAGAGAGTATCATCAGATTCACTATGATGAAAACCAATGGTTTTCAAGTATGAATCCATTTTCTCATACCAAGCCCTGGGTGCCTATTTGAGCCCATACAAAGCTTTTGTCAATTTACACACTTTGTGTTCAGCATCCACCTGTTCAAAACCTTGAGGTTGTTTCATATAGACTTCTTCCTGTAAATCACCATTTAGAAAGGCACTTTTAACATATAATTGATGTACTTTCCAACCATTTTGTGCTGCTAAGGCAAGTACCATATGAATAGTGTGCCATTTGGCAGTTGGTGCAAATGTTTCCTCATAGTCAATACCTTCTTGTTGCACATATCCTTTTGTAACAAGTCATGCCTTATGTTTATCAATGGAGCCATCTAATTTATACTTAGTCCTATAAACCCATTTACATCTGATGGGTTTAACATGTGGAGGAGGATCAACTAAAACCCATGTATTATTGTTAAGTATGTATTCATACTCACATTTCATTGCCTATTGACAAACATGCTTAGTATATGCCTCCTCAAAAGTGGATGGCTCAGTGGAAGTAGTAACAACCATAGCATAGTTCACCTATTTTTGAGAATTCTTGGGCCCTATTAAACCAACTTCATCTACTGTCAAGTCAGAAAAAGTACGTTGAGCCTATTTTGGATACTTAGACAAATTATTCAAATCAAGGACTCTAGAATTCTCATCATGTACATTATTCAAAGGGGGACTTAGAGAAATTTCAACAATTTCTAAGTCATCAACCTGTGAACTTGTAGATGAAAGAGAAGAAAGTGAAGGAATTTGAGTCTCATACCATAAATTCGAAGAGTTATCCCCATTATTTAAACCCTTATCTCTTTTTGTATTTTTCCTCTCTAATCTATCAAGTTGAGAATCAATCTCTGTAGTGTTCATAGTCCCAAACTCATCAAATATTACATCTCAACTCACTATGAATTTGCTTGAATCCTATGCAAGTAAATGAAACCCCTTTTTATCTTCAGAATAACCAAGAAAGATGCATTTTTGACTTGATGGTTCCAATTTAGTTCTATGTTTAATAGGAACTAAAGCAAAACAAACACATCCAAACACTTTCAAGTGTTTAACTTTGGGTTTAAACCCATACCATGCCTCATATGGAGTTTGTCCCAAAAGTGCAACTGTGGGGGACCTGTTTCTCAAATACACTGTAGTACTAATAGCTTCAGCCCAAAACTTATCATCAAGCTATTTATAGTGCAACATGGCACGTGATATGCATTCTAAAGTTCTATTTATTTGTTCAGATACTCCATTTTGTTGTGGAGTATAAGCATTACTATATTGTCGATGAATACCATGTTCTCGACAATAATCTAAAAATTCATTAGAGGTATACTCACCTCCATTATCTAAATGAAGAGTGACCAAATGTGAACCTATTTCTTTTTTGACTAAGTGTAACCAATCAACAAACTTAGAGAAAAATTCAGATTTGTTTTTCATAAAGAATACCCAAGTGATCCTAGAAAAGTCATCAATAAACAAGACAAAGTATCTACACCCACCAATGGATGATTTTTTCATGTCACATACATCACTATGAACTAGCTTTAAACATCTGTTAGCTCTCCAAGATGGCTATTTAGGAATTTTTTTTCTATTTTGTTTGCCCAAAACACATGACTCACAAAGAATACTATCTTTATGAAAAGTGGGCAACCCATTCACCATACCATATCTCTGCAAATCCACTAAAGAGTGGATATTCAAATGTCCATAGTGGAGATGCCATAACCACTGTGTAGACATAGTACCTATACCTATGTAAACAACTGCTGTAAGTTCTATATTGGGAGGAAGCACCTTACAATGCATTCTAACCAAGTTTCCATCTTCATATCCTGTATACATTGTTTTGTAATCATCCTTCACTAAATTGATGTAAATGAGCCCATTTTAAAGAATAATTTGATAACCTTTATTTTGAATAGTTACCAAAGAAAGTAAGTGTTTCTTCAATGTGGGAACATACCAAACATCCTTCAAGTATTTTATAGACCCATTAGGAAGAAGAATCTGAATAGATCCAAGTCCTAGTGGTGTATGCATAGACTTATCTGCTAAGGCAACTGGAGAGAGAGAAGCTTCCTTATAAGACCAAAAATCTCTCTTAAATGTCATGTGTTTGGTTGCTCCTGTGTCTAAAACCCATACATCTATGAGCTCATCTCTAGCCTCATATTCAATATAATCAATGTGCCCCAAAGTAGTGAATGTAGATTCATGGGCAACATTACGAGATTCATCATAGTCATGATCGACATACTGAGCAGAGTTAGTCTTAGTCACTTTTTGTGGCCTTTGAATTTTATCAAAAGGAATCCTACATTGTGAGGCAATGTGACCAAATTTTCCACATCTATGACACTGAATGTCTGATCTACCTCGACCTCTACCCCTATATGAGTTGTGACCATGTCCTCGATCACTTGTTTCATGTGAATGTGATTGATTAGATTGTTGATTATTTGAATGACCCCTACCTATATTTTGATATCTACCTCCTCTGTAACCTTGACCCCCTCTATAACTGTTTCCTCTATTGTTTTGATGCCCAGATGAAGATGAACTAGGCTTTGACTCTAAAACATGGGCTTCTTCAGTTTTCTTAGATTTCTTGGGTAGAGAGAGGTCATGTTGGATGAGCAACTCAGCCAACTTATCAAAGGAGATGCCTGTGATCTTGTCAGAGACATGCAACATTTCAACAAAATTCCTATAGGACCCTGGTAGTCCTTTCAAAGTAGTAGTAACTATGAGGTCATCATCTAGTTTTCCAAAACTAGCCTTAGTGTACTCAGTAGTGATATTTTTCAACTTAGACATATATTCTCCCATATCCCCATCTTCATCTAATGACAAGGTAAACAAATGAATATGAATATCTATTTTCTTATGCTTAGGTTTCTTATCATACAAATCTGACAATTTTTTCCATGCAGTGTAACTATGAGGAGAATTTTCAATATGAACATAAGTATCACAAGTAAAACAACTTTAATGAGAGCTAAGGCCTTAGAATCATGCAAATTGAATATATCTAATTTAGCCTGCTCTATTGGCAATGTGAGATTTTCATTCTTAACAATATCCCATAACTCATTAAACACTAGTGAAGCCTCCATCAATCATTTCCAATCTGAATAATTGGAAATTGTTAATCTATCACCATCTAAAAGCAAATTTTGAATTTTCAGCATTTTGAAATGAAAGCAAGTGCAGTAGAGAAATGTGTGAAAAAATGCAAAAGAAATGAAACAAATATCACACTCATTGCAGAAAACACTGCTTCTACGGGGTTTTGCACTTAACCTCCACGTAGAGCGTAAAAGAAAAATAAGTATTTTTTATGGGTTTTGCACTTAACCACACCAAAAATCAATAATTACACCCTTATTTCACCAAATTACAACCTTATTCCACCAATTACACCCTTATCTCACCACAATAATGCAAAAGAAATATGATTGAATTCTGCCCCTTTTTCAAAAAATTAAATAACACAATACAATAAGTATGTGTTTTACAATATTTTGATTAAAAAGGGAATATTCCTTTTTCTAAAAATCATATTCCAAAGCAAAAAAAAAAAAAAAAAAATCTCCAAAATAAGGGATTTGAACCCTTGACCTCCTCCTTTGCAAGCTTCTAACAAAATAAGCTTAACCAATTTCTCTAAGAGCATTTATAGAACATTACACTAAGAAATTTCTACTTATTCCAAATTTTGTGTATGAGGGAAAATAAAAAAAATTACATATGAGTAAATAAATTCAAAATTTTCCCCTTTTTACAGCCTCTCTTCCAATCTTCCTCCTATGGGACCCATTGAGGCAAATATTTGATAAAAAAACTTTAGAAACATCAAAAAATAAAATTTTAAATTTTGTACTATGCCATTCTTCCTTGGGATGCCATGGCTACTCCTGGATGTTTTCCTGCACCTGCTCTCTTTCCTACAGGCTGTACAAATCTGTACAGGGAGGATAAAAAGGATTTTCATTGAGTTTTTACAAAATTTTTGAGGTGTATTTGCAGGGAATGAGATCAAAACAAAGGTTGGGCATTGGAAGGCCATACCATAGGCCATGCAACTCAAATTTTTCCATATTTTTCATTTAGAATGCAAAAATAGAGGTTTTAATGCCATTTGACCAAGATTTTTGGATGTTTTAGATTTAAAAAGAGCTAAAATGAATGCAAATCACAATGGCAGCCATGACTGAAAACTTTTAGATGTTTTTCTCAAATAAATAGGCCGTACAAATCTGGTTTTGGCCAAAAAACAATGAATTTAATAACATTAAAATGCTAAAAATTCATTTTTATGCCAGATGAGGAGGTTGAACATAGGAAAATGGAGTATGAATGATAAAAAAAGACCAGACTATGGTATATGGAAAATATACAGGTTTAAATATAAATAATATTTGAAAAATTAAAATAATTTAATAATTTTTCAAAATATTAAAACCAATACTATATGGCATACCTTATTTCATGCCAAATGATATCATGTGAATTGATTTTTCACCTTGCTCCAAATTCACCAAGCTCCCAAAATAAACATGCTCTGATACCACTGAGAACTCCTGAACCAAAATAGGTTGAACCTTATCCCCGCTTAGTGCGAGTACACAAGTATTTTATTAATTTTTTTAAAAAAAGTACATAAGGGTGCCTTTACTCCGTTAACCCTTTTATAATGCAAACATGGATTTATATAGTTTTTACCAATGATCGGTAAAAACAACTAATCCTATAACCAACTAAATATGGGAAAACAACCCATAAGGTAATTCTAATTAATAAATATAAAACATTAAAACTACCTAATAATTAAACTAAGTTTATTTTATGGGGGTGTCTTTAATAAAAGATGCATGCCCCATTTACAATAATTATTTATTACCTACCAAAAATCTAATCTAACGTTAAGACTTTGGAACAAGTCCTAACACTTTATAGATGATGTGCCTGAGCAGGGTTCTAAATAGTGTCATGAAGATGCACTTCTTTAGGTTTAAATATATTTGAAGCTACCTATACCTCTCAAACATTAGGCAAAAATTATCACAATGGTCCTTCACAAGGCCATACACCATTCAGTCATCTAGGTAAACTTGGAGGAACTTATGGATGAAGTATTTAAACATGGTGATCACCACTTTGGAGAACATAGATGATGCATTTTTGAGTCCAAAGGGAATCACATTATAAAAAAAATAGCCCCATTCAGTCATAAATGTTTTTTAGGGCTTATCTTCCTCCTCAATTTGGACTTGATGGTATCTAGATAACCCATTAGTGAAGGTGTAGATTTCACAAATTGTGACACCATCCAAGACTTCATCGATGAATAGAGTTAGGAAGGGATCAATGATGAAGGAAGCATTAAACATAATATAATTGATACAAATGAAAATATGCCTATCCTTATTAATGATTATCACCATTGATCTTACCCACTTGGACTCTTGTATAGGGTAAATGACCTCTACAACTAGCATTTTGTTGATCTCTATGTTAACCTTGGCATATAGGTTGGGATTCATCTTGTAAGGGTGCTTCTTGAATGATATTGCATAGTCAATTATATTTATGCTCATTTTACTAAGGGATGGGTGGGTGTCTTTCATATCCTAATAATTCCTAGGGAATAAGTCTTGGAATTCCTTTAGGAGATCCATAATACATGTCAGTTCTACATTAGACTAATAGGTTCCTAGAGTAGCCATATTTGGATCACCTTTTATTTTGATGTCCACCTTGATAGTCTTGGGGGGCATGTGGTAGGGCTTGTTCTTTCCCTATAATGAGTTATTAACTTAATAAATTCCCTTAGTTGTCTCTATTCAAATATGGGTGGGGTCTTCTTCACTGGGAGAACTATCATCTATTTGGCATACAATCTTTCTTTTATTGGTCAGAGTTTTATAGTTCACTCCTTCCAAGTTTCATCATCTTATTCACTTGATTTTTTTGGATCATTTATTCCTCAAAGAAATTTAGGAGCACCAATATTTTCTCCCCAAACATGTCTTTCAAGCACTCCTTAAGGATTGTAGTGTCCTTAAACACTGACCTTCAAATTACTTATAGTGGCTTGATCAACCCTAAGTTTTATGAGGAAAAGGAGAAAGTGTGCACAAAATTCTCCTTAAGGGCATTCTAATTGGTTATTTCATGGTGAATTTCATTGACCACATACCATTCATACATCAATGTCTTCAAATTTCTATAGAAGGTATGCACCCATATTTGGGGCAGTCATGCTACATTTAGTCTATTTCTCTTCACATAGGCACACATGTGCTATTGGATCAGAGTCACTAGAATATTCTAATATATCCAAATATTTGTTACCTCTCTTAATTTTAGTATAAATGGTTTCCTTCACATCTTGTCATGTTAGAAATTTAGACTTCTGCATTACCCACCAATGAGAAATAGTGCTTCTCAATGTATATACTAATGCACCTATTTTGTTTGTTTCTTTGGGAATGTATGATTTGAGATCATGGACATAATTTTCCACTGGGTTACTTCCTTTAAATTTTGGGAGCACCAGAAGCTTACCTTTACTCAAGTGGATTACCTTATTTCCTTTCTTCTTATCATAAAGGACCCATCATTTTGGAGTATGATCAATCTGGATCTAGACAATCCTCATAGGCTTCATCACCTTTGCATGTACCAAGAGGCATCTCTGACAAGTGGCCTCATTAGCCTCTTTAACCCATTAGTTTCAAGCAACATTAGTGGTGTCTAAGGCTAACTGTCCATCTTCCTAAGAGATCAATCTTTGATCAATGGGATTGATATTCTCGATGCCTTACACCATGATGTTATATATGGTTGATTTCATCCTCAAGATCAATGCTCTCCACATAGGGGGTCCTTGGTCACTTGAGATGGGAATACTACCCTTTCCTTTCCATTTTCAAAGGTCATATATCACTTCTTGAAACATATATCAACATTATTTTCATAGCACCATGGCCTTCTTATAAGCATTGGATAGTTATCTTATTCAACCAACTCAATTACCTTGTATTAAACATAGAATTTAGTGCCTATAATATCTATAATGGCACCCTTTAAAATTTTAATTAGTTATACTTAGGTCTTGTTGGCCATAAAGAGTACATGGGGGGAAGGCCTCAAGGCTAGCCTACCCATCTTTTATTATGTATTCTTAGTCAAGATATTGACCTTGATGCTTGTGTTGATGAGGAGATCATAGATGGACCATCCATCAATAGTGGCATTCACTAGGAGTTCTTGGTCATACTTTGCATTTTAGGTATGCCTTACTTCTTATGCCTTTCCATGTGTGGTATGTCAACTTCAATTGATGACTTCCATACATGTTTTTAAAGTAAACTATTTAATAGGGGAAACATCCCTTCCATTTGTAGGAGGTTGAATATCTCCATTAGTTATTTCACTTTAGCATCATGACCATCTTACTACTTGCAAGAGGTGGTAGTTTGTGCTTCTAGGTCTTATGCCAATTGGAACTCTCTTTGTAGGTTCTAGGTCATGCTCCTAGCCTATTATAACATGTCTTTTAGTGCATGAGGTTTAGATAAGGTGAAACTATAGGTTCAAGTTGCATTATGTACTTAGTGTGGCTTGGCTCCCATATTCTAGGCATAACTCTAGTACTAACACAACTAGAAATTTAGTGATGAGTCCACTCTGTGTAGTTGTTTGCACTTTGATTGGCTCTATGTAGACTTGTTACACCTTTGGAGTCCATTTATTTGATTTAGTATCATCCCTGATCATCCCTGCACCCTTGTCTACATTAGGCCTGCTTTGGGTCAATTATTTATAAAATTCAATGCATTCTTCAACCTTGTGTGTTCTTTGAAATACCCACACATTAGATGCATAGGGCAGTCATGCTGATAGTGCTTGGTCAAACTATTAGGTTGTGGAGCTAAAATATTCACTGATGTAGACATGGAGGAGGTTACAGAAGAGTTGCGGAGTGTCACAGACACCGGCGTTGGTCAGGCCAACTGATGACGGCAGGTAGGAGACATGAAGCAACCGATGTCGGTCATAAATCGGCTGGCATCGGCACGCCCAGGTGGACAAGGACCGATGTCGGTCACATGTGTGGTTCGACTATGAGTATATTACGGGTAGTCAGTTGACGAACCAAGTGTTTGCATGATGAGAGCTATTTTTAGACTGAGAGCTACGGATCTAATTATTGTAACTAGATGTCTAATTATTGTTTGGATGAGATCTATATAATAGACTCATGGTTGTATTGGAAAATCATGCTAGGAAGTAAGAGAGCAAATAGCTCCTTCAGACAGAGGTAGAGCAATGGTGCATTCCTCCTAGTGCCACAGTACCAGATGTGTGGGTGCTGGATTGGAGAATCAGCAGAGTTCTTCATGTATGTATGATCTTGGTCATCAGGTGAGCATGGCCTTTATAGGAGATCTACATGGTAAGTAAGATTGTTGATCTGTAGGTGTATGTGTGTGCAAGGTCAAGGTTCACAGGTGTGCAGAACCAGGTTGATTTGTAGGTGTGCAAGATCAGATAGGACAACAACACAACAGGGAGCAGAATCAGGCAGGATCTACTTGGAGTACAGGTGTGTACTCAGATAGAGCTAAGAGGAAGGCAAGGGAGTTCCTTCCATAAGTAAGGTCTATTGAGGTGCAGGTTGTTGTAGGTTCATGGGAGATCTACTTGAAGTACCTTGAGTACTTGTGGAGTGCGTGGAACACTTGTGGTGTGCATGGAGCACTGGAGGTGAACACCAACTCTGTGTTTGAGTTGTGTGTTGGGACTTGTGAGAGAGAGAGCTTTGAGGAGAGAATTACTATTCACTTGAGGTGTGGGAAGCCTCTGAAGAGGTGGTGGAGAAGAAGTGGCATCTTCTTTATTGTATTCTTTTTTTAAGAGTTTTAATACAAGTTGTGTATTGTCTCTCATATCATGTGTTATTTCTGAATTCTAGTTACTTGTTGATTCTGGTTAATTCCACATATTAAGTTTCTTATATTTGGTAATCAATTGTATGCTTCTGGTGTTTCATATCCTGATAAGTGGTATCAGAGCCAAGGTTGTAAGAATCAGGGTTTGTGTTTGGTTACAGGTCACTCTCAGGGGTTTCTGATTGAGTGGGAGTAGAGCAATGGCAGATGAAAGTAAGCTAAGAATGGAGGAGTTGAAAAGCACAGATGGTCACTTACGGTCCCATGGAAAGAAAGAGCAGGTAAAAGAATATTATTGGTTTGTGGAAGATCAACATGAAGAAACTAAAGAAGCAGATGTAGCAGGTGTTGTTGCACATGATGCTTTGGGAGGTTTCTTGGATAAAGTTGAATCTTGGTTAATAGATTCGGTTGCCTCTTTCCATGTAGCCCCAGGTAGAGGAGCTGGTGAGCCTTGCCAAAGAATTGGCAAAGGGGAAGTGAAGTTGAAATTATAGGCGGCCAACACACAGGTGTTGATGAAGGTCATGCAGGTCCCAAGTTTGGAGATATGGCTAATTTCTTCATAAAGATTGGGTGATGAGAGATGCACAAGAACTCTCATAGCGGATGCACTTGAATTAGCTGGTGGTAAGAAAATAGGTACTCTTTATCTACTTGTTTATATTACTGATTCTTCTTCTGTTGTGGAGACGTGGCTTCGTAGGCTTGGTCACATGAGCAGGAAGGAGATGCATGTTCTTAAGCGAAAGACAGATATATTTGACAAGCTTAAGAATTGGAAAGCCTTGGTGTTTATGGAGGAGATAGCAGACAGAAACTAGTGGAGGGTGCTGGATACTTTTGAGCAGAGCAGTTTGGACATGGTTTTTTTGATTCAAAGGAGCTCGCGGGTAAAAAGTCATCACTCACAGGAAAACATAGGTACTGGCATCGGTCAAGAGGAACTGGTGTTAAACAGACAGGTGTCGATGTCGGTCATGTGCAGACTGAAGCCGGTGATGTTGGGTAGGGTAAGACCGACGTCGGTCAAGAGGATCGACATCGGTAGTAGGTAAGACTGACATCAGTCAGGAGGACTGATGTGGGCAATAGGGACACTGATGTCAGTAGGGTCGATAGTCAGGGACAGACGCATGGGAACCGACGTCAGTCGGATGCAGACTGTGGAGTGACTAAGGTCGGTCACTGTAATGGATTTTGGGTGGACAACACGCTATCAAGGAGTCTCAAACACCCATACGAAGGACTGAAGATGTAAGTAGGCCCTCAAATTTGTTGTTCCTCTTCTTTATACTCGTTGCTGATTGTAGAGTAGGAAGGATCTAGGAAACAGTGGGAGCATGGCATGGAGAGATTGCAGACACCAAGTGGAGATTTGGTAGGGTTTCTAGTGGGAAGAAAGCACAGAGACGAATGGATACCTTAGTTGAAGAATAGAGAGAACATATATGTGAGATGGATGACTAGGCATATGGTCTTGAGGTAGCTGTAGGACAGTGGGACAGGACTGACAGGTGGTACCAGGTGGATGACAAAGCAGGGCTTTAGTCAATGTCAGTATAACCATTGTGTTTGTCTTACCAGGTGGATGATGGTTGCAACATTATCCTATTGCTATATGTGGAGGATGAACCTGGTACAGGTTTAGACATATAGGGTTTTGCTGAGATAAGGGTAAGATTAGTTTAGTGGCATGTCATGAGGAGTTTGGAGCAGCAAAATTCTTTGGCATGGGAGACATGGAGATCACAGGTAGATTTTGTCTCCAGTGGGAGCTGATGTGAATCAGGTGTTGGTGAGGTTCAGGATGTAGAGCCGGAGTACACTAAGGGCTAGATAGGTACAGTGTCCAAAATCACATGAGGTCTGGTATAGACCTGAGTATTCCCATGCAGTGGGAGCTGTCAGAGAGTTAGGAGCCAATTCAGGGAAGTGGGTTCTCAGGTATTTGAGAGGGACCAGTAGCAGGGATTCATGCTATACAGGGTCAAGACTTCACTACATGGGTTTGTAGGTTCAGATGTGGTAGGGTACTCGGATGATAGGAAGTACATCACAGGTTGTGTGGTGGGTTGTCTTCAGGATTGAGCTTAAAGAGGGATACAAACCAAGAAATAGAATAGATGGAGTACAGGTATAGGTACAGTGCAGCTATTTATCTCCAAGTGGGAGATTGTTAGGTTGTGGAGCTAAAAGCTTCACTGATACAGACATGGAGGAGGTTGCAAAAGAGTTGCAGAGTGTCACAAACACCGGCGTCGGTCAGACCAACTGACGACGACAGGTAGGAGATAGGAAGCAACCAATGTCGGTCATAAAACGGTCAGTGTCGGCACCCCTAGGCAGACAGGGACCGATGTCGGTCGCCTGTGTGGTTTGACTGCGAGTATATTATGAGCAGTCAGTTGACGAACCAAGTGTTTTCATGATGAGAGCTATTTTTAGACTAAGAGCTGCGGATCTAATTATTGTAATTAGATGTCTAATTATTGTTTGGATGAGATCTATATAATAGACTCATGGTTGTATTGGAAACTCGTGCTAGGGATTAAGAGAGCAAACAACTCCTTTAGATAGAGGTAGAGCAATGGTGCATTCCTCCTAGTGCCATAGTACCAGATGTGTGGGTGGTAGATTAGAGAATCAGCAGAGTTCTTCATGTATGTATGATCTTGGTCATCAGGTGAGCATGGCCTTTATAGGAGATCTACATGATAAGTAAGATCGTTGATCTACAGGTGTATGTGTGTGTAAGGTCAAGGTTCACAGGTGTGTAGAACTAGGTTGATTTGCAGGTGTATAAGATCAGATAGGACATCAACACAACAAGGAGCAGAATCAGGCAGGATCTACTTGGAGTACAGGTGTGTACTTAGATAGAGCTAAGAGAAAGGCAAGGGAGTTCCTTCCATAAGTAAGGTCTATTGAGGTGCAGGTTGTTGTAGGTTCATGGGAGATCTACTTAAAGTACCTTGAGTACTTGTGGAGTGCGTGGAGCACTTGTGGTGTGCGTGGAGCACTGGAGGTGAACACCAACTCTGTGTTTGAGTTGTGTGTTGGGACTTGTGAGAGAGAGAGCTTTGAGGAGAGAATTACTGTTCACTTGAGGTGTGGGAAGCCTCTGAAGAGGTGGTGGAGAAGAAGTGGCATCTTATTTATTGTATTATTTTTTTCAAGAGTTTTAATACAAGTTGTGTATTGTCTCTCATATCATGTGTTATTTTTAAATTCTAGTTACTTGTTGATTCTGGTTAATTCTGCATATTAAGTTTCTTGTATTTGGTAATCAATTGTATGCTTTCAGTGTTTCATATCCTGACACAAACTAAACTTGTGACATGATGATGGTGGGAACCCTCCTCCATGGCATCCTCCTCCTCACCCTTGGGTGCCTCTTTACATCCTATAGCCTACATTTTGATAGTCATAACCCATATTTACCTGGGATCTCTACCCTCTTAATGCTTCCATTGCCTGTCATGTGCCTCTCCCCATGTTCTCATGCATCTCATTGATTACATGGCAATGAGTTATGGTATGAGTATAGGTATCACATAATGGGCAATAGGTAGTTATGATGATCTAAATGGTACATTGAAATAAAGGGAAGTTGTGAACATCATGTGCCTCAGGACAAACTTCATAGTTAAGAAGTAATGTATCCACATTATTCCAAGGGCAATTGTTCCTATTATGGTCTTTCATCTCATAGTCAATGTACCAAAACCTATTTTGAGCATCTTATAATGAAATAAAAATCAAATTTTGTAGTTGGGAGGCCATAGATGTAATTTATGCCTCCATGAAATGGCTAATTCCTATGTTGGCACTCCTAACTACCTTAGATTTGAGTGTATATTTAAGCACTTCCCAAAGGTTTGTGATCATTTTCATAGATAAATCCCTTATAAATGTTAGTAGGAATCCCTAATGAACCATTATGCATGATAGGAAGGGTGAATATCATAAGGGAGTTTGGAAAGAAGAGTCTTTAATCTAGTATTGTATAAGCTCACACTCTTTGATAATCATTGGTTAATTTCCTTGAAGATGATGATGCTTTGTTGCTCAAATTTAGGTATATCAAATTCTTTCAAGAAGGTTTCCTTTAGGGTGTCATAATTGACCATAGTTTGATTAGGATCAAAATTCCTATACCAAGTATGGGAATAATCAATCAAAGTTGTTGTGAACTAAGTTTCCTTGCAATCAACTAGGTTATACTCTATTACATCATTTTAGTTCACAATTGAGCACATGATCTATGGTATTCTCTATGCCTCGATACTTGGGTAGACACATGGCCATCTCATAATAAATATATGGTAGGGGAACAATCAACATTTGAGGTGCTTATCCCCTTGGTACTTTTTCTAGTAGTGGTCCTCTAATACCTCCATCCACTGGGCTAGGCACTGGTCCCATCATTACCACTAGTGCTATAGAATATGATGGCACTGTACTACCAACTAGTGGTGTAGGGCCACTTCCTCTAAGTTGTTACCCAAGCTGTACAACTAACATTATCTAGATTATAATTCTTGTGCTCCCATTCTATCTAGTCAAGCTAGTGCCCTAAGGTCTAGAGGTATCCTCACTTAGTTACTCATAAGGAAAAACTTGTTAAATCATAAAATTATGGGCTAAGTCTAAAACATGGTCAAAGTCTGGGTTGAAAATAGGGTCAATTATCAATCTTCTATCTTCCTATGAAGGATCCATCACATGAGCTAACACTATAGGTCCAAAGGAGGTAGGTGCATCTGACACATCTCTAATGGTCAAATTCTATATGGATTATGAGTATTATTCACCTATCAACTATGGATCTTGTTTTATGGCTTCAAGGTTTCCTTCTTCTAGGCATTGCTTCCATTCAAGGGATCCTTCCCCATGCCATTCCCACTCACTATAGCTCTTCTTAGTTATTCCAAGTTGTAGATATTTCATCAACCTATGCCTCCTCTTATTATAGTCCTATCTCTTGAGATCTCAAGTGTCAAACTACTCATCCCCTTCCATTACACCTTACCTACATGTCCCCTTCTTCCTTGCTATGTTGATAATACACAAGAGGACTTTAGCCTTCCATCCTCATAGTTTCAAAGATATAATCCACCATCAGCTTCTTGAGTTTGGTGCCAAAATCTCTCACAAACATGCCTCTTAGTTCACATAAGAATTGATATTCTATTTCTTTAGGGTAGGAGTATGTCCATAGTATGAATTCAAACACGTAGCTATTCAATTACCCTTTCCATCATTTATCTGTGGCTCTAGTCCAAGTGGTGTCTAAGTTCTTAATATTTTCTAGGCATTATTTCATCTACTCAAGGTTCTATCTATAGCTTTGACTTTTATGTGTCACATAAGTAGCCAACCATTGGTACACCTACTCTGGTAGTTTTCAAAATAAAAATTTGTATAGGGCATCATATAAGTGGGTTTTGACCCACTTCCTTGGTTTCTATCCTCTATAAGTTAGATGCCTTAGTGAAAAGTTATCTTCCACTCATTCTAGCTAGTAATTAATGTTATTGAGGGAGAGTCAAAGCATCATTTTAGTGCATTATTCCATCAACAAAATTCAATAGTTCCCATCAATGAAACCAAAATGTTGTAGAAAAGTAGGGGTCTTATTCATGGGCCTTGTTAGGCACTTATCTAGCTATCCAAGTCAGATCTAGACTTGTTACAACATGGTATAAGCCTTGAATAATCCTATAACACTTAACAGTTATCACTCGACCATTTTAGCATCACTTCACATAAGGCACAAGCCTTATGAACTCACCTGAAGTACAACAAAGAAAGGACCGGGCCCCATTTTGGGCTAGCTATGCCATGGTGC
Source organism: Torreya grandis (assembly GCA_037957365.1). Classification (NCBI taxonomy): domain Eukaryota; kingdom Viridiplantae; phylum Streptophyta; class Pinopsida; order Cupressales; family Taxaceae; genus Torreya; species Torreya grandis. The sequence goes on from JARHVA010000369.1 coordinate 5,507,628, forward strand.
AACTCTATCCTCTAGGAACTTTGGTTAGTGCAAAGTGGTGGTTTATTCATGGGTGTAAGCCATTATAGGGAGGATCCAATTATTTGTTATGCACACGCCCATGTGAATCAATTTTAAAGATTCATAGGCACAATATTTTGGGTTCCTTAACTTAGCACCATTCAAGTACTTGGAGGATTCATTGGGGTACATAGATGAAGGACTTAGGTTTAGGCTCACACTTTGTCACAAGTATCATTTTGAGGCATGAGGTTTTTCCTATAGTTAGATCATTTTATATCTAGGGTGTTGATGCCACCATACACTACAAAAACACCATGAATGGGCTAAGCCAAAGGCTTATATGATCTCAACATACATAATATAAATCTAAGAATTTAATATATTAAAACATTGTGTAACCCATTCTCATTCTAAACCTATACTTATAACCATGTAAACTAGATTAAAATTTATTAGTCATAAAATTATCCATAATTGATAGGGTTCAAACACATTGTAATATACATACACACACACACACACACACACACACACACACACACACACACACACACACACACACACACACACACACACACACACACACACACACACACACACACACACACACACACACACACACACACACACACACACACCCCAATGGAAACTGAGCAAATGATCCTCTTATAACTGCTAAAGGTGTAGAGGCTCATAGGTGAGCTTGGGTATTAAAATGGGGATCCTCAAAGGCATCCCAAACTAAACTCTAATCTTTAATGGTGAACACAGCATTTATAACAAATCCTATAGGGCTTCGCTACTCCAATCTCCTCTTTTTCACTAACTAGGTTTAGCTCAGCTTTATAATGTTTTGGGGCATCTTAGTGCCATGGTGAATAGAGTAAATTAGTTTTTGAGATGGAACCAGATGTAATCATTTTTCCAACTCCACTACCCTACTTCCAATGAGCCTTGGTTTTCGCATGTGTTTGCTTCTTGATGATGATTAAGACAGAAGGGAGTTAGTTATCCACCTACCAGCTAGCTCCATAAAATGACAAAACATCAATCATAACAAGTGATTGCCTCGTACCCAAGGGTCTATTGTGTTGGAATAAACATATACTTAGAATTATTTGGGTCCCAACACCTAAATTGGTCATAAATTGGTTGATTTATTGATCATCATCAAAAACTTGAAAATTTTCAATATTTTTTGGCACTAATGAAAAAGGTACCAATTCAATTGATAACTTATATACTTTTGACTCCTAAAAGGGTGCCAATTTTACTAACAAAGTGGCCAGTGAGTCATTATCTTGGTTTTTTTACTTGGAATGGCCACTATATTGAAAGCCTCAAATGGCTTTGTTAAATCCAATACTCTATGTTTGTATTTATTTAAATATGATAATTTGAATTGATACTTATTCTTAACTTAGTTAATCATTGATTTTGAGTCTCCATATACTAGCATTTCCTTGAAACTCTTAAGGACAAACTACAATCCCAAAATTGGGGCCTCATACTCTAATTTATTATTGGTGCATACAAATTGAAGCCTATACACTGATAAGTATTTATTTTCTTATGGATCAAACAACTCGATACCAACACCTAATCCTTGCTTGGATCTCACTCTATCAAAATGGAGGGTCCGTAATTGGGAAGGGCCTAAATTTATTCTTGTGTTTCATGCTTCATATTAAATGTATAAATTCAAAGACAAGGCAACTTGTAACTTAATTCTTCATTATTGGTGTTGTACTCTGTAATAGGGTGCTTCATCTTTGTCTCTCGATCTATTTTAATTTGGTTAGAAATACCCCTCCATGATATCCAAATGTGAGAGAAGTCTATGGAAAGATATCCATTGATCATATTAGACCAATCTTTACTTAATAGTAGCCCATATCCCTCTAAAATATATACTATTAGTATGTCGATAGTCATATGTACTTAAGGTTCTGATGCAACCTAGACTCTTACATCATTAAGTTCTATCATAGGCACTACTATTTTATCCATCTATGAGATAGTCCTCTTGGATGGACTTGGGGTCAAACTAAGCTTCTCTCAAATGGAGGCTGGCATCACCATTGTTGAAGCTCTGGAGTCTACCAAACAATTATGTATATTTTTTCTAAATGACCGAATGGTTAGCAAGAAAGGGGGGACATCAGGATTAATTTTGTATATCACATTTATGTTAGCTATTTTGTAATTTTATACAATATAATTGACTATGATAGAATTCCTATTGTAGTGTTGAATTACACCCTGTGAAAGGGTTATTTAATATCTCTCATTCTTAGATACACTATTAGAGTAACCTCAGGCTGTGGGTATCCTGTAATGAGGTTGAACCCCTAGAGAAGGTTGGATTCTTCTTGGTAGATCACCTAAACTAATATTTATTCTTGTAAAAGGGATAAAAAAGAGATATGGGATGATTAAGAGCACTAAAAGAGTGATGTACCAAATTAAATGACACTCTAATAATCTTGAAACAAGAGCTAATTCAACATAAGATAATCTTTGCTCACAATCTCCCAAAGTAGATGATTTGTATCAATATTTATGAAAATAGGCTCACTAAGTAATAGATGAATCAAAGAGGGGTTCTAAAACTCACACTAAGCATCCATTAATGGAAAAAAATATAATTTGAGACCTACAAATAGCTTGAAAACACCTAAAAAGAGGCAAGAAAGAAGGACAAAACCCATGGAAGAACACTTATTCACAAAGCCATCATGCACAAGATTACTAAGAAAAAGTTAAAGGTAAAGAGATAGGTGAAATAATAGTATTATTTCTTCAAAATATAGTTCTTATAAATTTTGACATAGTTTTCCCATGTCAAATGAGTGTACATTTTCTATAAATGGGGAAGAAATGGGAGATATAGGAGAAAAAGGAAGAGAGAGGGGAGAAACAAACTCTCATAATTCAATAAATTAAGCTCAAACAACTTCCATGGAGTCTCAAACACATTTATATTAATTAATAATTTATCTTCTCTCAACAAATTAACCTCCAAAGGTCAAAAGGGTCTTCAAGCCTTCTCATTGGCATAAAAAGGCAATAGAAGATGAAAAAATTTGAGGATGATGATGTCACATTCCACTCACATAAATAAAGTATTCAAAGACTATAAAACACATTGATTTCTCCAATGTGATCTCCCAACCTCAAAACTATCCCACTTGCACTTCTATGCCCCATTCCTCTTACACTTCTAGAATCTACTTGGCACATGGTTAGTGATCTTGACACTTTATGTTTAACTGACCTTGAAGGTTATATTTTAGTGTTCACTTTTTAATGTTTTATTTTATTATCATCTCCTCTTTCTCCTCTAATCTACATAATACTCCCAAAAACTTGAAAATTTCATAGACTCCATTAATGAAGGTCTTCAAGTTTGAACCATCTTCAATCGATTGTGCAAGAACTTGCTTTCAAGGCTATTTATCATCATGAGGACCAATTTTAAACCAATAAAAATATTCCATACACCCATAAAAATCTTATGAGTAATAAAATTAAGATTTAGATAACCTTTGACACCTGCAACAATGTTAGAAATCACCATTAAACTTGCAACCATTCACAAAATGTCAAAAAACTTAGGTTTTTGACCCTTTAATGAAGGCAACCTAAAAATCCTTGATAAGGGTTCCAAGTGACATATAATGGTGATTCATGTCCCATTAGGCCTCTTATAAGCATTTTACCATTTATTTCTTTGAAACCCTACAAAAAAGGCATTTTAAAACCATTTTGGGCCTCTTAGGCACCTACACATGCCAATTTCTTCTAAAAAAAAGGATATACACGAGATTGAGAGAGTAATATACATGTTAAAGGTGGTTTAAAATTTATTGTAGGCCATTTTATGGGCCTATGAGTCCAAAAACCCAAAACTGGTAAAAAAGACTCTTTTGGTAACTCAGATAGGCCTATCTTCTCAGTGAATTTTTATAAAATGTATACCTCCATTATAGAATTTATTGACATATATATTCATTAAATATAAACCTTCAACATCCCTAAAATTTTTGGGCTCCCATGTGGAAGGTATGCAAAGATACATATGTAATAACTTTGCTTATGGGGTTCTGCATGAATTCTAGGCCTCCTTAGAGTCTTAACAATTGTTCATAAAATTTATGATCTTAAATAAAATTAATATATAATTATTTTCAATTAAATATTGGTATTGTCCTAAATCCTTATGTAGTGAAAGATATGAGCATCTGAAGAGGTGCTCAAACTAGGTGTCTTTAGCATGAAAAGCTTAAATTTATCCTTGGGGAAAAAAATGACCATAAAATGTTTCTACCTGATATAAATAATCATTTGTTGACCTTTAATATATCATTACACCTCTTCATGAAGTCACATTGCATTGATAGTGTTTGAATGTGCCTTAACATGACATAGGCCTTCTAGGCCTTAAGACTAGCTTCTAGGCATAAAAATGAGTTTCAAGGCTTACAAAATTTTCAATATGGTATTAGTGACTAAAAAAATTATTTCAAATTAATTTCCATTCCTTTTTATCTCTTTTAGATTCTCAATTTTCACATTGTCTTCATGGTCTCTCAAGACTACTAATGGGAATGATTGTTTGCCCACTTGTTCTAGCCTTCAAGGGCATGGTTTTCATTAAAAATAGAGTGTGATAATATCTAAATATGTGTATATATACTTATAATAATATTATTAATCTTATAAAACACTCCCATGATGTCCAAAACACTTTGTATACATATAGATATCAAAAATGCCTTCGAGTTTCAATGATGGTTGCCAATGGACATGAGGAGGAATGTGTTAAAACAAAGAGTACTTACACTCTTATTTACACCCAAAAAATATGTTATGAAGTTATAGGGACTCATAAATAACATCCACACCAATTTTTATACTTGGATATCACATATTAAGGTATGTAGATGAATTTTCCTTAAAATTTGCTTAAGTTGCCTACTTACTTCATGCCTAAACTTGCTCTCAAGGAAATTTTTGATTGAAACCTTAAATTTGATCAAATCCATAGATAATATGATGTTACCAATCATAATATTTCAATTTTTTAAAACTTATCCCTAACTTAAACTCCTTATTGGTACTCAAACCTGATAAAGCTTCAATTGGTCTCCAATGGCTACCTTCTTGACTAGGGTTTGACTGTGACATAATAGTAGGAAATTTCAACATAGGTATGGCCCTAAAAATATAATTTTAATATTTAATGTGTAATTAATACTATCATACCAAGTTTTAAGTTTTGACTTGACCCATAGATGCCCCAAAAACCTTAAAATCTCTCAAAAAGTCCATTAGGTGTTGATTATGTCTGATAGTGGATGACTGTGCTAAAATAGTGAGTAATTACACTATTTATAAGACCTTAAGGATAGAAATATAGGATTTATATGGTAATAATTATTATTTTTACCAAAAATTAATGCATGACTCCACTGTTTGATACCTCAACATCACTAAGTCTTCAAAGACAAGCTCTATGAGTTGATTGAGTTTGAGGACTACGTGATAGGTATGAATGCATATGAATTAAATTATCATGTTGTTATTTAAATACTCCAAATACATATTTCCTTGATAGTATCCATTTTACATTATAATATAACATACTATTATTCCATTAGACTCTCCTTCACAACTTTGAAAATAGGCATGCTTGCTTGCATAGATGTAGATGGGGGTTTAAAGGTGTATGATTATGTATATTTTGAAATAGAATGTCATATTGATCTCATTTAAATATTTATTTATCTTATGGACCCTCCATGACCATGATAATCATATCATATACTATGCTTTCATCCTCTTTAATAGATTTTAAAAATAGGGTTGGTTATATTAAGAAAGCTTAGGATGACCATGTGTGCTTGTATGGACTGTAGCAGGATCTAAGGATGCTTAGGGAGTTTGAACAAAACCTAAAGTGTCAATTATTCCTTATATATCATAATTTATTGATATCTATTAGTCTCAAAAACCAACATGAAGGTTAATTTAATGACAGACTCCCTCAGTAGCTTTGTCTACTTTAGTTGTGCTTATTCTTGAAGGGTGACTATAGGAGTATTTTTGAGATATTTAAGCCATTCAAGACATTAATATTTAATTCTTATTGATCTCTCCTACTGAGGTTATCCATATTAACCTTTTAGTTCACTTTGTGGGTTCCAACTAGCCTCCATTAGGTTTGATATTGAGTCTACCCAAGAGATAGGCCTATAGGTGCCTTGGATTGTGCTTGAGCTTGCAAGGATGGAGTTAAGATGGTAGATACCCCTTTTTAGGTCCAAATAGATCCCATTATTATGTATAACACCTCAAACATGAAGCCACCATTCCAACCCTACATCTAGATAACCCATTCCACAAATTTTACCTCTTAGACAGTCCATTCCCAAATGATATGGGTTATACTTTGAGACAACCATATATGTGGAAAACCAATTCCTTATTTTTTTTCCATAAGGTTTTTATATTTTCACCTTGAACATAGATTTAAAGGATTTTGAAACCCATAAAACATATTTGGTATCTTCCTCTATGCTTAAGACATAAAACTCTCTTGAAAAGGCATCTTGGTTGCACCTTAGCATGACTATAATGTCCTTTAGTTGTATGTACAGATTGGGATCATAATGTTAGAGTGTGTGGAGGTGAGAAACAAGTGTTAGGATTTGAATTTGGTGCTAATAGACCCCTTAGGTCTCTCCATTGCTTTCACTTTCCCTTGAAAATCTCCTTGAGTTCCACTAAAACCTTTTTAGACTACCATTAGTGACTTTGATGTGCAATAAATGCACTTATATGGACTCTAAGGACTCCATTACAACTGGAGGTTATCCTTCATGGTTCATAATCCAACTTTGATTTTTATACCAAACTAATTTGATGAATTCCATGGATTATATAGCCAATTCTTTACTCTTAGGTTACTCTACATACACAGTCAATTTGAAAACCAATGGTTATATTTTTTGAAAAATAATGACTATTTTTAGAATCTAAAAGTTGATGGTGTCTAGCCCATCATAGTCTATTATAGAAGGTTTGGAGGCTTGTAACTTGAACCTGGGATCTTCTCAAGACACAAAATTTTTAAGGGAATTTTTTGGAACTATAGACAACATCTCCATGGAAACCTTTGACCAAAGTTCACCTCATAAGTACAACCAATAAATTCACAAACTTCCTAGCTTGGGAGGATTTCCATGATGTCCAATGATGGTATGGCTTCTTTGAGCTACAATGGTATACTTTTCTCTCTCCAAAGATTAATTAGAGATGCCAAAACCTCACCAAGACACCTATAAATGCCTCAAAACATTCTCCTTTCCCTCAAAGACTTGAACACATGCCATAAACGCCCCAATCATCATGAAATATCTTCAATTCCTCTGTATACTCCATTTCTCATGTTTAAGAAGCTTGGCTCACAAGCCTAGTTTAAACCTAGATTTGAGTTTTAATCTCTTCCACCTAAAATAAAGTCTAACCCACATCTATAACATCCCATAGGCATGGAACATACCCTTTTAGTTCACTGACAAACTGAAATGGCCATCAAATGACCTCTTAGCATCTTAATCACTCTTTACCTCATCTTCCAAAGTAGGAAGCCTTATAAGTTTTAGGTGATATTATGATGTTTTTCGGTTTGTATATGCTCCTTTTAGGTGATGAGAGTGTGTACTAGGTCTATAGGCACTGAATCCAACTCCTTGGCACTTTGAACAAACATCTTAAACCCATTTTCTTTACTCCTTACACAAACCTTCCTCCACAACTCTACCTCTATACATTCTTATCTCCAAAATTCGAGCATAGTTCTATATATTTAAAACCAATTCCTTTATTTGTTTTTTATAAGGTCATTATATTCACCCTAGTCACAAATTTTATCAACTCTATTCTCTTCTACACACCTTTAACCCCTATAACCACACCATTGTGTTTGTAACCTTTTTTTATTACATTTTCTCTTGGTTTAAAGATTATATATGTTGGATAACATATATAAAGGAATTTTACATCACCCTCTATCTTTTCACAATCCCTCATAAATTTTTAGGGTCTAACTCCACCCCTAGCTAGTACTTCCTTTGTAAACCTTATCTCAATTAGGCCTATTAAGCCCTATCATAAACCCATAGTACTAGTTCTATATTTTATGTTCCTCTTACCAACTCAAAAAATTCAAAATATTGTATAGGACACTAAAAAACCCTAGAATATGAAGTTTCAAATAATTTGGCCAATTAATTTGCAAGTTATGGGGTTTTAGGTTTTGAAACCCTAGGTAGGTCAAATGCACAGGCTTGTAATGGCCAAAAGCCTTAAAAAATCATTTTCTTGAGCTTGGGGAGGTTTCAAAGGAAACCAAGACCATATCCAGGTCTTTACTAACCTCCCCCATCTTTACAACTAGGTTAGAGGCCTTATTCAATCCATCTAATTCTCATAAACAATAAAGCATAACTGAATACATGCTTTTTTAAGATTGTGTAAGGATTTCAAGAGGTTTGATATTTATTTCTTTGGTTATAGGCCATTGTACACCAAATAAGACCTATATAAGGTCTATATTACCCTCATCCACCTTTCCAAATGCATTTATGGACCTCATTCAATCTTAACTCCTTCCTATTCTTTACACAAGCTTTTCTTCCACAGTCTTGCCTTCATTGTCCATCTCCAAACCTTGAACATAGGTCTCCTATAGATGAAAACCAATTCCTTTATTGGTTTTCAATGTTTTCATTGATTTCACCTTGGTAAAAAACCCTTAATGACTCTATTCTCTTTCCAAACAATTTGAAACCACCTTTAATCTCATAACACTGTTTAAGCCAAAAAGGTGGCTATAGGTGTCTTTTAAGGTAAGTGACTGTGTTTATGGATTTGATTACTTTTATTTCATATCTTTCATAATATTTTTAAGTAGATGATTATTCCATATTAATATCAATAATATCTCCTATTTCTTATCACTCCCCTCAACCCCTTCATAAAAACTCATACCTCTATCTTCATATAGCTGGCTATACTTGCTCATTTGGTTCATTGTAAGTGCTGATTTGGGGAATTCATTGTTTGTGTTAAGAAACTATTGGTATTATGAAGAAAATTATTTATATTTCCTTGAACACTTTATTATTTTTCAATGCCCCATAGACCCTCTTCAAAACATTTGTGATATCAAACATACATACCACTGTCCAAAATAAACCATGGCTATAAGTGTCTAATTAGACTATGTATTTAAGGGAGGTGAGGTTTATTTTTATTTTTTTAGGTGTATGAGTCTTTTATAAGATGTTACTACCTTAAATTGGTACTCAAATAATTCCATTCCCTTCAAGATATTCTTGGATCCACCTTTGGCTCCACCTCACTAATACCACTTTCTAAGCCCCAAAAGGATGGTTGTAGGTGGTTGTTTAAGATATTTGGTTGGCTGTAAGTGCTGATTTGGGGCATTCATTATTTGTGTTAAGAAACCATTGGTATTATGAAGAAAGTTATTTATATTTCCTTGAACACTTGATTCTTCTTCAACACCCCATAGACCCTCTTCAAAACATTTATGATATCAAACATACATACCACTATCCAAAACAAACCATGGCTATAAGTGTCTAATTAGACTATGTATTTAAGGAAGGTGAAGTTTATTTTTCTTGTTGTAGGTGTATGAGTCTATTAGAATATGTTGATACCTTGAATTATTACTAAAATAATTGCATTCCCTTCAAGATATTCTTGGATCCACCTTTGACTCCACCTCACTAATACCACTTTCTAATCCCAAAAAGGATGGTTGTAGGTGGTTATTTAAAATATTTAGGACTACTACCTTGTTGAAATAACCTTCAAAAGATGTATTTTTACCTTTAATCCACTAATATACTTTGATTCTCCCCATAAATATCCTAGTGACCTTATTCATCATAAAACTCTTACTTCACCTTCACTTCACTTGTTAAAACCAAACCATGATGGTTGTAGGTGACTATTGGTTATGTGTAATGACTGTGTGGACTATTTCATGACTTCAATTGGTTTTAAAATTACCTAAATTCTCCTCCAAGGTTGGTGACATCAACACTTCCCATCACTATAACCTATTTCTAGGCCATATAGTAACCAAGACAAACATATTCATCTCCCTCATACCGTATAGGCTACTACATGAACTATGGTAGGGTACAATATGGTATGGGAAGTTTTGAAGCCTTGAGGAAGATTCATGATGTGCATTAGAGTTTGAGACTTTCTTCATTCACTTTGTAGACCTCCTCTACTCACCAATACCCTAGATGTCAAAATATTATTTTTCCATAGTCCTCCTTAAGAACATATTCTATACTCAGTTATAGGTGTGGATTTTCACCATTGTATGGACTGAAGGCTCATAAGAGGTTGGCTTGAAGATATTTTTTGTTTCTTATGAACTTGATTGATCCTCCATGTTCAAAATTATATTATGGAAACATAAACATGTCATAATGAAAGTCTAAATAGTATGAGAACAAGGATGGCCCCTTACCTTGAAAAACACAAAAACACCTTAACAACTCTAAATAAGGAAAATGGTAACATTATTTCCCCATCAGACCTAACTCTTCATGATTAAAAACTATCAAGATTTTAATGTTATCTTGGATTGGTTAATGTGGCATCAATTGGGTGTTCTTGAACACTTGATTGGGCTTTTGAAACCAATGAAAACCTCTTTTGACACCTAATACATGTGACTATTATAGGTGTACATTTGTCATATATTTTGACATCACCTGACCTACCAACCCCTTTCATGAGCTTTCTCACCTTAGAGCCTATTCACCTTGGTTGATTGATATGTTTTAGGTATAATCACTAAGAGTAGGGGGTGAATGAGTGATGCCATATATTTCAAACTTGAATTTAGATTGCTTCAAACTCTTAATAAAGTAACATATATCAACTTGATCAAGCAACATAAATAGAGAGCTCATACATTTAAAGCATACACAAGATCAAACACATAACACATTATTCCTATGGAAAACCCTCATGGGGAATAAAACCCACTCTCAAGCCCACAAACACATGGACTACTTATCCTATACGATGATCACAAACAAGAGACCCTTTTAATGAATCACCCACTTCATAAAGGAGTACCCACTACTAAGTATGAACAAGCACCCACTTACTCTAGATGTTGAGCACCCACACAACACCTATGAAATCAACATCTCTATAACTTTGATTTCACTTCAATCTAATGGAGACATAATGTATAACACCTCTCTTTCACCCTTCACAATTTCTCAACCTTGCTCACACAAGTAATGCATCCAAATCAACCTTTTGGACACCCTAAGCTTCTTCACTCATCCTAAGCCACAAACCTAAAAAATTCTATAATAACAACATAGACATGACCAAAAGGTCATACACACAATCCTCACTTTGATCTACCTCTTTTCTCTATCTTCTATACTCTCAAAACATGCTCTACTCACACATGTGTCTATTAGTATCTCAACACTTATTCCACAAGTCTAAAAACCATCATATTTGGTTTCACATTTTATAAAGTCTTCATGAATATCATGTTCACAACCTTCCTTATCAGATAAAACATGAATTTACTCTTAAGCCATCTAAATGGTTCACCTTTAAGTAGTACCCTCTTTCAAATAGGCCTAAGTATCCTTTTAGGTCCTATGGAGATCCATCCACCTCTTTGACACTTCTCTGAGAAAACTTATAAAACAATAACACTTTTACCATACATATACCCATTCCATATGATATATAGGTCCACCTTAAGTGAAAACATCCATCACAACACCCTTATGCTATATAATAATTATCCCAAACATCATTTTGTACATACGATCACCAATAATAAACACACAGTGAACTTAAAAGCCTTTGATAATACATAATTTGGATTGTTCAAACCTCTATAATCCACATAGATGGTCCTAATGAAGTATACAACACACTCTAACACTTAGTTCATCTTAAAACAACAAAATACCATTAAGTACAACTCAATTACCCTTCTCGGGTTACTTGTAGAGCATGAACACATACATAGTCAATTTTGGATCTCAATAACTTTGATTGTAAAAACATTCATACCTTAAAATAAATATTAATGGATGTGATTTGAAGTCTCTAGCCCATCATAGTCTACCAGAGCAACTTCAAAGCTTTATAACATGAGAAAAAAATCACTTCAAGACTCAAAATTTTTAGGGTAGCTTCTTGGTACTATAGAAAACATCTCCATGTAAACCTTTGACCATTATTGATTTTATTCATACCTAAATTAAATTCAAACACTTACTAATTCATACATATTTACATGATGTGTAGTGATACTCTAGCTTCTCTTAAGCTATAATATTCATTTTGCTCATTCCAAATGCTCACAAAACAAACCAGAGCTTTGTCAAGACATCTATGGATGCTTCACAACCTCTTATTTGTCCTTAAATATCTACACAAGTGCCATATATCTCCAAGCTATCTATTTGATTGCTTTATCATTAAAGCATTAGTACCACATGCTCTATTTGACATCAATGACAATTTAAGACATCAATGACCATGCTCAACAATCTCCCCCTTTGTCATTGATGGAAAAACACCCTCATAATGACTTCTTATATTTGAACATCCTCATCAAACATCATTCTGATCTTTCTCCCCCTTTGACATTAATGATAAGGGCCTCTTAGCTCAAATGCATTAAAAACTTTCTTGCACAACTTTATGCTAAATCTTATCAATAATATTCATTCAAGTACTATTTAAAAAGCTTAGGATACTTACATTATATCAAGCATATAAAATAATTACTCCCCCTTTGATATGCACCAATCTAAACTTGGAATTTTGATTCTTGGACCTATCTTCCTTTAGAACACACCAAATCCATTTTTTCATGTATGAAGATCCAATAACTTGTCAAAACACATGACTTGGTTAGATCAAGTCATAATTTCAAACTTCTTTGAATTCACAACTACAACAAACTTCTTCCATACTTTCACCAAGGCTGGAACATCTCACATATGCTCCCCCTTACATCATGCACATCTCTTCAAGCCACTCAAGCTAACTAAGTTATCTCCCTCTTAGCCTAACATTATATTGATTTGTAGAAAAGTATATGACTCATAATCTTTGTCTTAGATACTCAAATGTTGCTTTTGTTAATGGTTTGGTCATAATGTCTACAAGCTATTATTTTGTAGGCATATATTTCAACTTAACACATTGATTCTCACATGTTCTCTCAAGAAATGCTATATAATAGGAATGTGTTTAGTTTTTGAGTGAATTATAGGATTCTTTGGGATAATAATTGCACTAGTATTATCATAAAAGATGGGACAAGGTTCTCTTTCCATTACCATATAATCTTCCATGGTTTTCTTCATCCATATAGTTTGAGTACAACATGAGGTAACAACTATATACTCATCTTCTATAGTGGATAAGGATACTGAGTCTTACTTCTAACTTAGCTAAGATTCCAAGAATTCATCCAAGAAAAAAACACCACCACTGGTACTCTTTCTATCATCCACACAACCAGCCCAATCTACATTAGTGTGTCTTTAGAGTGAATTATTTATTCCTCAGATACCATAAACCATATTCTATGGTACCCTTAAGATACCTTAAGATTATTTTGACTGCTTTCAAGTGAGATTCTCTAGGATCATCTTGAAACCTACCAACAAGTCCTACTACTTACATGATATCAAGTCTTGAGGTAGTGGAGTACAAAAGACTTCCAATCATGGATCTATACAAGGTTTAATCAACCTTTGGTGATTTATCTTGATTACTCAACTTGAAACATATAACCATTGGTGTATTCATTGGATTACAATCCATCATCTCAAATTTTCTTAGCATATCACTGATATATTTAGTTTGTGAGATGAATATCCCTACATCTAGTTGGTTAATTTGCAATCCCAAAAAGATTGAAAGCTCTCCCAACATAGACATCTCAAATTCAATCTTCATGACATCTAAAAAATATTTACTCATATTGTCATTATCAAAATCAAATATTATGTCATCAACATAGATAACTGCAAGTAATTGATGACTACCTTTAGTCTTGATGTATAAATTGCTATCAAATACCCCTCTTTTGAAACCTTGACTCAGAAGATACTTGTTTAGTCTATCATACCAGGCTATAACAACTTGTTTAAGGCCATATAAATCCTTATTTAATTTTCACACATAGTTTTGATTATTTGAAATGAAGATTCCTTTAGGTAACTCAATGTACAATTCTTATTCTAAGTTGTAATTCAAAAAGATAAATTTCACATCCATTTGGTATACATTAGAATTTTTAAAACTAGCATATGCCAAAAAGAGTTTGACTACTTCCATTCTTGCCATTGGAGTAAAAGTATCATCAAAATCTATCCCTTTAACATGAGCATATCCTTTACACACCAGTCTAGCTTTATTTATTATGACCTCTCCTTTCTCATTCATCTTATTTTTAGACCCACTTAGTGCCTATCACATTCTTAGTTTTTGGTTTAGGATATAGATCCCATGTTTCATTCTTCACTATTTGTCCAAGTTATTCATCTATAACACATGTCCAACTTTCATCTTTGCTAGATTCCATGAAAGTTTTGGGTTCAACCTTGGATAATAAGGCTATGTTTTATTGATTTTGATTTATCAACCTTCTTCTCCTAGTTTGAAAACTATCATTCACATCTCCAATAACTTGGGAAACATGATGATCATTATATTATATCCTAGAAGGGGCTTTAGTATCCTATCTTACTTCTTCCTCTTCATCATTTGATTGATCAGGTATGCTTTCATTATTTGAGATAACATACTCAATAGTGTTAATTATCTGCAATCTGGGCTTCTTGATATCACTTACCTCTTTAAATATCACATTAGAGATTTCAATAACCTTTTGGAGTCTTTTATTAAAACATATATAGGTATAAATTATGGAGGAATACCCCAAGAAGATGCCCTCATTAGATCTTGAGTCAAATTTTCTAAGATTTTATTCATTTCTCTTGATAAAACACTTGCTCCCAAATAATCTAAAGTGTTTAACATTAGCTTTCATATTTTTCCAAAGATCGTATGGATTCTTGTAACCATTTTCTCTAAATTGACATCTATTTAAGATATAGATAGATGTATTGGCAGCCTCTTCCGAAAAACCATCTAAAATTTTGGAATCTTGAAGTATGGTTATAGTCATCTCTTAGATAATTCTATTTTTCCTCTCAACTACCCCATTCTGTTGGGGTGTCCTAGTAGTAGAGTATTTTCTTCTAATGCCTTCTTCCTCACAAAATTCATCAAACTCATAAGACCAAAATTCACCTTCTCTGTCTGATCTTACACACTTGATTCTTGAGCCTGTTTAATTTTCATTAAGAGATTTAAATTATTAAATTTTCCAAAAGATTATGATTTTTATTTAAGAAAAAATATCCAAGTCATTCTAGTGAAGTCATAAATTAATAACATAAAGTATCTATTGCCTTGAATTCTTTGAGGTCTCATAAGTCAACAAAGGTCTGTGTGGATCAACTCTAATGGTACTATGGTAGAGTTCTCCTTGGATTTTATCTTCTTTTGACTTTATTTACATGAAGGCATGCCTTGAAAAGAGTATGATAAATCTTAGTGATCTTAGGCATATGCCTCACTAGTCTTTTTAAACTGATCCTTAATAAATTATCAAAGTTTAGGTGTCCAAGTCTTTTATGCCAAAGCTACTTTACTTCCAATTGATTCGTAAAGCACCTTTATTTATTGGATTCATGGAACACATGAATTTTTATCTATCTTGTGAATGTTTGAAAATAATTTTCTAGATTTGGAACTTCTCACTTTACACCCTTTGCCATGAAAAGTTACAACATTTCCTTATTTACACATTTGGCTAACACTTAGAAGATCATGTTTCAAAACTTTTACATATAGAACATTTTAAATTATAGTATGACCATTATCCAAATTTTTTAAGTCTTTTCCAAATATATTAGCAAAGTTTTTGTCATCAAACCTTATTGAACCTAAATTGTGTTTTTTGAGATAAATGAACTTACTCTTATCTCTTATGATATGACTTGAGCATCCAGTGTCTATGTACCATTTCTCATTTTCATCCTCTTGAGTATGTAACACAATTTGTAAAAGCATGGATTATTTCTTTGAGTCTTGATCCTTCATTCTTTGAATCTTGGTTTTGTCTTTATCAAACCATTTAATGGTGTCAATAACTTGAAATTCCTTTTTCTAATAGTCCCTTTTACAATACTTGGCTATATGTCCCTATTGATTGCAGTTATAGTAGATAACCTCATTTGTTTTTCTTGAAGAGTAAGTATAGTCCTCATATCTATGACCATATTCATTACAAGTATAATAGTTCCCATTGAAAGCATAACTATAGTTTTTCATGTTCATCACCCCTTTTGTTTGATCAGCAATACCCCAAGACATCTCATCTATAGGTTTTTTTGTAGAGATGGATTTCTACTTGTTTCTAGATAACAAAGCATCAATATAAGTCATAAATTTACCTTCCAATTGAAACATTCTTTGATTCAATTTTATATCAACCACAATATGATTTTTTTTTAATTTCTTATATTATTCCTATTTGTGTCTTTACACTATCAATGCTTATGAGAAACTTATGATATATAAAAGAAGTTAGGTCTGAATTTTTACTTTATTTCATGTTTTTCAATATTTTAATCTCTTCTTTTAGACATTTAGTTTCTTACCTTTAACACTTGAGATCAGATAAAGCACATATTAGTTCACCTTGAAGAAAAATCTTAGCCTCTTTGTCTTTCATTGTACCTATGATCACATTCAAGTGGTTAAACTTGCAATGAAGGTCCTTGCTCTAATACTAATTGTTGGAGGTACAATCACTAAGAGGGGGGTGAATCAATGATGCTAGATATTTAAAAATTTAATCTAGATCCTTTCAAAATCTTAATAAAACATCATATATCAACTTGATCAAGAAACATAAATAAGAGAGCTCATACATTCAAAACATACACAAGATCAAACACATAACACATGATTCTTGTGAGAAACCCTCATGGGGAATAAAACCCACTCTCAATCCTATAACCACATGGACTACTTGTATTATAAGATGATCACATACAAGAGACCCTTTTAGTGAAATGCCTATTTCATAAGGAACACCTACCCCTAATTATGAACAAGGACCCACTTTATATAGATGTTAAACACCCACACGACACCTATGAAATAAATATCTCTAGAAATTTGATTTCCCTTCAATCTAAGACATAATATATAACACTTCTCTTTCACCCTTCACACTTTCTCAACCTTCCTCACACAAATAATGCCTCCAAAGCACCCTTTTAGATCACCCTAAGCTTCTCATACTCAGCCAAAAACCTAAAAAAGCTCTATAATAATAATAGAGACATGACCAAAAGGTCATACACATAGTCTTAACTTTGATCTACCTCTTTTCTCTATCTTCTACACTCTCAACACATGCTCTAATCACACGTTTCTACTAGTCTCTCAATACCTATTCTAAAAGTCTAAAAACCATCATATTTGGTTTCACATTTTATAGTGTCTCCAAGAATATCATGTTCATAACCTTCTTTTTTAACCAAAACACATTCCTTCACTCTTAAGGCATCTACATGTGTCACCTTTAAGTAGTACCCTCTTTCAAATAGGCCCAAGTGTCCTTTTAGATCATATGGAGACCCATTCACCACTTTAACACTCCTCAAAGAAAATTTAGAACATAGGAATAATTTAACAGTAGATATACCCATGCCATATAATTTATAGGTCCACTTTAAGTGAAAACATCCATCACAACACCCTTGTTTTATAACACTATGAGCCCAAACATTATTTTGTACATACGATCACTAAGAAAGAACACATAGTCAACTTATAAACCTTTGATCATATAGAATATGGATTGGTCAAACATCCATAATCCACATAGATGGTCCTAATGAAGTTTAAAACATGTTCCAACACTAAGTTCATCTTAAAACATTGAAATACCATCAATAACATCTCAATTACCCTTTTTAGGCTATTTTTAGAGCAGGAACACATACACAGTCAACTTTGGATCTCAATAAATTTGACTCTAAAAAAATTAAAACCTTAAAATAAATATTTATATATGAACCTTGAAGTCCTATACAACTTTTATTTTTACACCATGGTTAAATTATGCATATATCAAAAGTTATAGCAAAAAAACTACATACTAGTCTTCCTTTGCAAATTCAAATATTTGAATTCCAATGGTCACTAAGAAACTGTTAAACTTTGAACATGTTGACCTCATCTCATGCACCTTTAAATATTGAAAAAATACACACCATCAATCTCCTTGGACCATCTGGGTCTTTATCTTACAATGCTCACCATTAGATCTTGATCAGAACTCCCATGATTATGACACTTGATACCCTCGCATGCCTTCTAAACACTTTGTTATCAGTCCATGCACTTGTGCCACTTGGTATTCTCACATTATTTGTTGTCTCTTTGACTTGTCCCAAACCATTAATCTTTTGTTAGATTATCAATCTTGTGACCCTTATCACCAATTCATGCAACCTTTGACATGTTGACTTCATACGCATTATTGATCTCAATATGTATGATTAAACATTCACTGTTGTATCTTCTAGACCAATGACCTTAGAATTCAATGTGATTAAACTTAATGGTCTCTAGCCCATCATAGTCTGTTAGATAAAATTTGAAGATTTATAAGTTAAGATATAAATCACTTCAAGACTCCAAATTTTTAGGGTAGTTTCTTGGCACTATAAATAACACCTCCATGTAAACATTTGACCAAATTTATTTATACCTAAATTAAATGCAAAAACTTACTAGTTAATACATATTTTCATGATGTGTAGTGATTTTCTAACTTCTCTTAATCTAGAATATGCATTTTTCTCATTCCAAATGCTCAAAAAATAAACAAGAGTGTTATTAATACATCTATGGATGTCTCACAACCTCTTCTTTGTACTTACAGAACTGCACAAGTGCCATATCTCTCCAAGATATCCATCTAATTACCTTGTCATTAATGCATTAGTACCACATGCTCTCATTGACATCAATGACAATATAAGACATCAATGATGATTCTCAACATGATATTCCATATGTACTGTTCAAAATTTTTTGAGTTATCTCATGAAATAAACCATTTCCTTTTTATACCTCTGATACTACCCCTATTTGTTGTAGGTGGTCATTTGACCTTAACACCTACCAAGACCTCCTTGAATGTGTTCACTTGATCCCTCCATATAGTTTTCAATGATGTTATGATGATGTAGAGGGGTTAAGTGAATGTTATCAATGTTCACATATGATTATTACTAGCTTCATGATCATACCTATACGTCAAACTTGCTCACCAAGATATGGAGATGAAGGTACATTACTAGACCTCAAAGTGTTCCTTGGTATCTTGAGAGAGTATGGCTTCTTGAACCTCATTTGAAATTAATTCCAATATTTAATTAGACTTATTTATTTAATTTGAGAGGGTATGATCATGATTACATAATTTTAAACCATTCAAACACTCAAAACTCATATCTATAGTTGTACCTTATTGAAGATACTGAAATGCCAAAATCATCTCAAAGGAGAATATTATAAATATGGAGGATTATGAATCTTTAATTGGATGAACAAATCATTAATTTAATTAAAATTTGGATTGAGAACCTCTATATATAAATTAACTTGCTTTCCAACCCATGTCCTACTCCAAAACTGATAAATGGAATGTTCACAAGGATAATATAGGAAATAGGTTTTATGCCATAAATTACTTAATATAAGGATTTATCTAATGAAACCAATTTTAATATGTCCTATTTGACCCTAAAATAAATCCCCTAAAACCATTCTTCCTAATTGAGTTGTGAAGTGAAGAAATAGAAGAAAAACTTGGACCCTATCTAAATGAGTAGGCCATCTAAACACCCCTACATTGTAAGAAATTGTTTATAAATATGGGAAGATAAACTAGACCAAAAATTACAAAAAGTTTAAGGCTAATATATTCCATATCATTTACCAAAATATTCTAACCCAAATCTCTCTCTCTTGATCGTACCAAGTGAAAATTGGAGGCTCTTTTAGAGTTGTCCAAGATTGACTAATTTTTTTTCATTAGCATGAACAACCTGAATCATGTATATGAATAAAAAACTTGGGAAATATTTTTTATGCTTTAAATTACCTTTCCTTACATAAATCTTCTTAAGTGTTTGAACCTCCATTAATGGCATAAAACTTGTTTCATGTCGAGTTTACAACTAATAGGTTTTTATTACCTTTATTGGTTCTTGTGATTAAATATAATTTTATAGGCCTAGGAGAGGATTTTAAGGACATTATGGATTCATAAATATGATACTTTATCCCTTTTATTAAGTAAAATATTCAAAAACATGTTCAACTAAAGCTCCAAAAGGTTCCAAAATGCATCTTATTGCTCCCAAACACCTCTCCTCCACTCCAAATGGATTTAAATGGAATTTGACATGTATAAATAGGTAAAAAACTCCATAAATAGGTGTAAAGAAGTAAAAAAAATTTGACTTCCTCAAAAGTCACTTTTTCACTTAAGAATTTCTATTTTGAAGGTCCTCAAGTCATATAATGCACTTTTGGGGGTATTTTGGGCAAATTAGCCTCGTTAAACCTCTTTTTTGACTTGTTATAATATATGACACTTTTTATAAACCTACCTCCTACCCCTAATGCTCAAAAACCCCAAAGACCTACTAGATCCTTCACTTCTAGTTCAAGACCCATTTTTAGGCATTTTCCTTAAAATCCCCAAATTCACCTTAAAACTCCCTTAAAGTGTTTCAAAATCTTGAAAGGAACATGAGGTAGGGTCATGAGGTTTTTATTATCTTACACCATTAGATCATCCAATTTATAAGGACTCTACTCAACTCCTCACACCACACAAGGACCTTCAAGGATACTATACTGCATCATCACGTCAAGACTAGAAAGAGAATCATCATGGGGGTAAAAGGTTATTGAATGGTCTAAGAGAGTGGCCTGATCCATGTAGGAAATTTTTTCATATGTAGTCTAATTTTGGCCAAAATTTATGGTGACCTCCTAGGATTGCATGCCCACTATGTAATAGATTAGTGGCTTGAATCCTATTCATTGGGATTACATGGTCACAAGACTCTCTTTCCTAATTGATATGAAATTGATACAAGTTTGTCCACTTCTAAAAAATTCCTCTTTAAGTATCAAGGACAATAAGAAATAAAACCAACATTATGTCCAAGGTACTTAAGGAAGGGAAACACACAACTAAAAAGGATGTGCACAAGACACTTAGAGGAAAACATAAAAAACTATAAAAAATCTTTAATATATACAATGGCTACAAAACTCTTCTAGTAACAAGTCTTTAGATGAATCCAATTGATTGGGATGGGTAATAAATCTCTATACATCTTGGCAAGCTAAAAATCATTATGTTATTTACATCTATGGATCAAATAATGCTTACTCTACAAATTATAAAATTTAGTATGGTTTTCTAACTTGACCTTATTTGAGTCCCACTTGAGGACCAGATCCCCATCTTTGAAGTCCCTTGCTATGGCTCTCTTGTCAAAGAAATTATTGACTTAAGCTTGATGTGACTCTAGTTACTTTATTGCAGGGTCCCTCATCTCTTCAAGCTTCATGAGCTCTATCATCCTCACACTCATAGGTTCACTCTCCATCAACTCAAGCTGATGTGATAACTTTAAAGTAGGTAACTCAAGAGAGATGGGCAACTTGGATTCTCTCCCATATACTAGAACAAAATGCAATTTTCCAATGACAATGTTAGGAGTCATTTTATTATCCCATAAGGTTATCCTTAACTTCTAATGCCATACTCTTTGGTTCTCTTCCATAGTCATCTTGATTATTCTAATAAAGTTCCTATTCATTGATTCTTCAAGTATATTACCTTGGGGGTAGTAATTGGATGATGTTCTAAGGTATATGGCTAGTTGAATTTCCTATTCACTCATTTTCATGATAATAAATGCTAAGGTATTATCTAAAATAATTATTGTTGTTACATCAAACCTCATTACTATACTATCGTAGAAGTCCAAAACTAATGTTTCATTGGATTATTTTAGAGCTATTATTTTCACCCACCTAGTGAAGTAATTATTGGAAGTGAGTACCCACTTATGTCCTACACTGGAAGGTGGATTGATCATTCCTATAAAACCAAGGTCCCACTACATGAGGGGCTGCTCTACCTAAATAGGATTAAGAGGAAGGTCTACTAACCTATGATTTCCTAAAAATAGAGTGCACTTTTAGCACCTTCTCACCCATGTATATGCATCCTTGAAGAGGCTACACCAATATTAACCAACCCTCATCACTTTTACATCTATCGTTCTTAGGGAAAAATGACCTCCTATAGGTCTGATAGGATTTCTCCAAGAGTCTAATCACTTGATCATCATCAATGCACTTGAGTAATAACCCATTGAGGTATTTTCTGAAAAGAATATCATAAATCAAGGCATAATGTAAGGACTAAATTTTGAAGTATATTCTCTTTTTTCTATCCATGCCTTGAGGATACTATTGAGTTGTGGAGCTAAAAGCTTCCCTAATGAGTGAATGTGGAGGTTGTTGGGATTACACAGTAACTGGCATCGGTCAAAACCAACCAACATTAGTTAGGGGTCAATCGACATCGGTTAGGGGTAAGCTGGCATCGGTCATCTTCAGACTGACATCGACTTCTGTGCATTTCCAGAATTGTTATTTTTAGACACTGACTTTTGTGCATTTCCAAAAGTGTTATTTTTAGGAGAACAGATTTGAGCCTTTAATTAAGAGGTGGATCTAAGGGTGGCAAATGCATGACTCATGAACCCTAGTGTTGTAGTATACTATATAGTAGGGTTAGATCCTCATAACATGTACAATTCAGTAATTGAGTTGATTGTAATTGATAGAGAGAGAGAGAACTCTTGAGGGAAAATTATTGTACATCTATGAGGTGTGAGGAGAGAGAGATTTCTTCATTGTATTTCCTTTTGGAAGAGTTTAATACAAATTGGTTGTTTCTTGTATCTCCTATTATTTGTTGTTTTTGATTTCTAGTTACTTATTACTTCTGGTTTCAATTCCGTGTTTAGTTGCTTATACAAAAGTAATCAATTATACTCTAAGATCCTAACAATTGGTATCAGAGTGTGCTAGTGTTTGTTGATTATAGAATTCACTCACAGGGGTTTTTGATTGAGTGGGAGCAAAGCAATGGTAGAAGAAAGTAAACTAAGAATGGAAAAATTTAATGGCAAGAATTATCAATTATGGAGGATGTAGATTGAAGATTATCTGTATCAGAAAGATCTATATTTATCATTGGGTGGGGTTTCAAGGAAGCCCACAGATATGGAAGATGAAGAATGGAATGTTCTTGATAGAAAGACTCTTGGATCTATAAGGTTGAGCCTAGCATTTTCTGTGTTTTCCAACTTATCATAGGCAAAGACAATGGTAGAGTTAATGGATACTTTGGAAAATTTATATGAAAAACCCTCAGCTTCGAATAAGGTATATCTTATGAAGCAATTATTTAATTTACAAATGCAGAAAGGTGGATCTATATCTATTCATCTTAATTATATCCATACAATAGTAAATTAGTTAAATTCAATCAAAATAGTTTTTTATGATGAAATTAAGGCTCTCTTAATCTTATGCTCTTTACCTAAAAGTTGGCATAGTTTGGTAATGGCAGTTAGTAATATTGCATCTTCTTCAAATATCTTGAAAGTTGATGATGTTGTTAGTGTAATCTTGAATGAAGAAATTCATAGGAAAAGCACAGGGGAAACATCAGGTAATGCTTTAAGTGTTGAAAGTAGGGGGAGGCAAAGAGAGAAGGATAAGTAAGGGAAATCAAGGTCAAAGATGGGAAGTAGATCCAAATCCAGAAATGGAAGAATAACCTGCTAGAATTATGGAAAGAAAGGGCATGTAAGGAAAGATTGTTGGTTCAAAGATAACAAAGAAAATCAGCATGAAGGTAATAAAGAAGCAAAAGTTACAGGTATTGTTGCACAAGATGCTCTTATATTTTCTTTAGATAATAAAGTAGAATCATGGGTTTTAGATTCTAGTGCCTCTTTACATGCAACCCCAAATAGAGAAATTTTCAATGATTATGTCCATGGAGATTTTGGAAAAGTTTATTTAGGTGATGATGAGCCTTGTAAAATTATTGGTAAAGGAAAAGTGTAGCTAAAATTGTAGAAAGACAACACATGGGTGTTGAAGGATGTCATGCATGTACCCATCCTGAAGAGGAATCTAATTTCTATAGGAAAGTTGGGTGATGAGGGTTGCATAGTAACTCTCACAGCTAAATCTTGGAAAGTTTCCAAGGGTGCACTTGTATTAGCAAAAGGTAAGAGAGTAGGTACACTTTATCTATCTACTTGTATTACTGATTATCCTCCTTTTATTTTATCTACTTCAGATGTAAATGCAAAGTTGTGGCACTGTAGGCTTGGTCACATAAGTGAGAAGGGAATGAATGTTCTTAAGTCAAAAGGTAAGCTTTCAGATTTGAAAAGCATAGATCTAGATTTCTATGAGCATTGTATTTTTGGGAAACAGAAGAAAGTGAGGTTTCTCAAAACTGGTCAACAAAGAAGAAGCACAAGTTGGAGCTTGTTCACACAGACATGTGGGGACCAGCTCAGGTAGTTTCTATTAGAGGATCATAGTATTATGTTTCTTTCATTGATGATGCTATAAGAAAGGTATGGGTTTATTACATAAAGAGGAAATCTAATGTTTTTGACACATTTAAAAAATGGAAAGCTTTGGTTGAGAATGAAATAAGTTTGAGATTGAAGTGCCTTAGATCTGACAATGGTGGTGAGTACTACAACAATAAATTCAATAGTTACTTTTCTATGAATGGAATACATAGGGAAAGGATGGTTCCAAGGACACCTTAGCAAAATGGAGTTGCTGAAAGGATGAATAGAACAATAATGGAGCGTTCATGGAGTATGAGGTTGCATGTTGGTTTGCCCTTATAGTTTTGGGTAGAAGCTATAGATACTGTGGTTTACTTGATTAATAGAGGAACTTCTACTGCATTGGATGGTAGAATTCTAGAAGAGGCTTGGACAGATAAAAAGGTAGATCTTTTATTTCTTAGAGTTTTTAGTTCTCAAGCTTTTGTGCACATTGATAAAGAAAATAGAAAGAAGCTAGATGCTAAATCTATGTGGTGCACTTTCATTGGTTATGGTTTTAGAGATTTTAGATTTCAGTTGTGGAATTTAGAAACTAACAAAATTATTAGAAGCCATGATGTAGTTTTCAATGAGAAGGTGATGTACAGTGATCAGCTCAAGAGGTTGAATAATTTTGAGCAGGGCAATCTTGATTTGGAAGAGGTTATGATCCAAAATGAGCTCGCAGGTAAAAATCATCACTCACAGAAAACATAGAGACTGATGTCAATCAGGTGGAAATCAACATCGATCAGGTGGAAATCAACATCAGTCAGGTGGAAATCAGTGTTGATCAGGAGGAATTGACATCGATTAGATGCAGACTATCATCGATCAGAGATGATCAAGATCGGTCACTGTCAAAAGAAAATTTGGGCAGACAACAAGCTATAAATGAGTCTCAAACACCCATAAGGAGGTCTAAAAGGGTAAGTAAACCTACAATTCATTAATCCCCTTATTTATACTACTTGTTGCTCATTGATGGTGGAGAACCAGAAAGTTTTGATGAGGCAATGCAGGTAGAATCCAAGAAACAGTGGGAGCATGGCATGAATGAGGAAATTGATTCCTTGGAAGAGAACCATACGTGGGATTTGGTTGAGTTACCAGTCAAAAAGAAAGCACTAATAAACAAATGGGTATACAGGTTAAAGGAAGGAGAGAATGGACAAATGAGACATAAGGCCATGTTGGTAGTAAAGGGATTTACACAGAAACCAGGTATTGATTTTGGTGAAATTTTTTATCCTGTAGTAAAGATGACTTCTATTCAGACTGTATTATCTTTAGTTGCTATTAAGGATTTGCATCTTGAGTAGCTTGATGTTAAGACAACATTTCTTCATGGAGATTTGGATGAAAAGATATATATAGATCAACCAGAAGGTTTTGAGGTCAAAGGTAAGGAGAAACTTGTGTGTAGGTTGAAGAAAAGCTTATATGGTCTTAAGCAAGCTCCAAGACAATGGTATTTGAGGTTTGACAGGTTTATGATAGAGCATGGCTTTAGTAAATGTCAATCTAACCATTGTGTTTATTTTAATAGATTAGATAATGGTAGTTATATTATCCTGTTACTGTATGTAGATGATATGCTTGTTGCAGGTTCACACATGCAGGAAATTACTGAGCTTAAGGTAAAATTAGCTCACACATTTGCCATGAAGGATTTAAGAGTAGCAAAGAAAATCCTTGGCATGAGTATTAAGAGAGACAGGAAAAATCATAGTTTGATTTTGTCTCAAGAGGATTATGTGAATAAGGTGTTGGAGAGGTTCAATATGCAGGATGAAAAATTGGTAAGCACACCTATGGATGGACACTTCAAGTTGAGCAAATAATAGTGTCCTAAATCACATGATGAGGTTGAGTACATGATTAGATTTCCATTTGCTTCAGTAGCTGGGAGCTTGATGTATGCAATGGTATGTACTAGACCAGATATTGCCCAAGCAGTGGGAGTTGTCAGCAAGTTTATGGCCAATCCAGGAAAGGAACACTAGAAAGAAGTTTAGTGGATTTTCAGATATCTGAGAGGGACCAATAGTAGGCATTTATGCTATGGAGGGTCAAACACTTCTCTACATGGGTATGTAGATTCAAATATGGCAGGTGACTTGGATGGTAGGAGAAGCACCACAAGATATGTGTTCACTATTGGTGGAACGATGGTTAGCTAGATTTCAAAGTTGTAGAAGGTTGTTGCCTTGTCTACTATAGAGGTAGAATACATTGCAGTCACATAGGCTAGAAAGGAAATGATTTGGATGACTTGGTTCATGGAAGAGTTAGGAAAGGAGTAAGAGAGTTGTAGATTATACAGTGATAGTCAAAGTGAAATACATTTGGCAAAGAATTCAGCATTTCATTCAAGAACCAAACATATACAACTTAGGTACCACTTCATTAGATAGTTATTGGAGGATGGACAGTTGAAGCTAGAAAAGATCCATATGGATAAGAACCCTGCTGATATGTTAACAAAGCCAGTAACAAAGGAGAAGTTGAATCTTCATTCAAATTTTGTTGGTCTTCAAGATTGAACTTGAAGAGGGAAAAATAAGCTAGAGATGTTTAGAGGATGTTGCTATATAGGTACAGGTGTAGCTGTTTATCTCCAAGTGGAA
The DNA here is from genome assembly GCA_037957365.1 of Torreya grandis. Classification (NCBI taxonomy): domain Eukaryota; kingdom Viridiplantae; phylum Streptophyta; class Pinopsida; order Cupressales; family Taxaceae; genus Torreya; species Torreya grandis. Next base: position 5,535,220 of record JARHVA010000369.1, read on the forward strand.
GATTGTTGAGTTATGGAGCTAAAAGCTTCCCTAATGAGCTAATGTGGAGGTTGTTGGGCTTAAAAAATAACCATCATCAGTTAGAACCAACTGACATCAATTAGGGGTCGATTGAAATCAGTTAGGGGTTGGCCAACATTGGTCATCTTTAGACTGACATTGACTTCTGTGCATTTCTAGAATTATTATTTTTAGACAACGACTTCTGTGCATTTCCAAAAGTGTTATTTTTAGAATAGATTTGAGCCTTTGATTAAGAGGTGGATCTAAGGGTGGCGAATGCATGGCTCATGAAACCTATTGTTGTAGTATACTATATAGTAGGGTTAGATCCTCATAGCATGTACAATTCATTAATTGAGTTGATTGTAATTGATAGATAGAGAGAGAACTCTTGAGGGAAAATTATTGTACATCTGTGAGGTGTGAGGAGAGAGAGATTTCTTCATTTTATTTCCTTCTAGAAGAGTTTAATATAGATTGGTTGTTTCTTGTATCTCCTATTATTTTTTGTTTTTGATTTCTAGTTACTTATTACTTCTGGTTTCAATTCTGTGTTTAGTTGCTTATACAAAAATAATCAATTGTACTCTAAGATCCTAACAGATACTCACCTATTAGTAATAAATTTGTCATATATTGGACCCAAATAGTGTGAGGTAGAGGTGCAATTGTTTTTAAGTTATCTTGTGTCACCAAGATAACCTCTTTATCTTTATGAAGGTCATCAACCATGTGTTCACATAAGCCTTTACCTATTACTAGATTAGTGACTTTGATTTCTATGTCATATTGTATGACTCTTGTAATCTAACCAGCCCTCTTCTCATTTAGGTATTTATTGAAAAGGAAGTCTCTCACTCCAGGATGAGACACCATAAGATACATTTTTCTATTGGATAACATAGGCCTAAATTCTTTTAGACTTCTCACAACTATAAGGACTTGCTTTTCTATGAAAGTGTACCTTTCTTCATACCCTTCAAGCCCTTGGATAAAAAATGCAATTGGTTGTTAAATTCCTTCTCCATTATTTTGCATCAACATAGATGATATGTTTTCAATGTTGGTAAAGGCATACAATATGAAATATTTTGAGAAATCAAGATTCATGAGGGTGGGTGATTGAGCAATTGACTATTTGATATATTCAAATCCTACCTTACCTTCTCTTTTTTGAGTAAACACATAATTATTATTAAGAATAGAAATGATGAGTTTAACAAAGCTTGAAAAAATAGGTATAAACCTTCTTATGAAGTTTATCTTTCCAAGGAAACTCTGAAGTCCCTTCTTACACTTGGGTAGGGATAAGGCCAATATTGCACTTATTCTATTAGGATCAATGGCTAGTCCCTATTTTGAGATAATACACTCCAATATTTTTCCCTCATGGAAATAAAACACATAGTTTTTGGGATTCATTGAGATCCCATACTCTCTGTATCTTTCAAATATCAACCTTAATTGGTCCAAGTGTTCAATAACCGTCTTAGAGAAAATTGTTATGTCATCTAGGTAGATAAGCACCATATGATTGAGTAAACCTTGGAAATCCATATCCATGAATCTTTGAAAATTATATCCAATATTTGAGAGGACAAAATTTATCTTATGATAAGTATAGGTGCCCCACTTTGTGGTGAAGGTAGTCCTGTATTGGTCTTCTTCTCTTACTAGTACTTGGTTGTACCTTCAGTACCCATCCAAAAGAGAGAAACATTATAAAACAAAAACAATTTAATTATTTTATTTATGGATGGTAAGGGCTAATTTTATTTAAAAGAGACCCTATTTAAGTCTCTAAAGTCCAAACTTAACTAGATATCACCATTCTTTTTTCTCATAGGCACTAGGTTAGATACCCATGAGGAGTGCTTGATAGGAAAAATGATATTAGACTCGATCAAATTAGTTAATTATTTTCTCATCATCTATTAAATATTTAGTTTTATTTAACTTTGTTTCTACCTAATAGGATTTTTCATTGGCCTCTAACTCTATGGTGTGTTAGGCTAGATTAGGGTTAAAACCTCTCATATCATTGTACTCCCAGGCAAAGATATCTGAGTACTCCTTACAAAGCTCAATAAATTCATGTTTATCTACCTCATTTATCACCTTTCCAAGCTTTATAATCTTTTCCTTGATGATGAGTAGTCTCTTATAGTTTTATTCATCAGTAGACATAACTAACTTGTCCTTCCTCATGTGATCTCCTTCATTGAAAAGACCTTCAAGAGTAACCAACCATTTAGGAAGTTTATTTGAATTTAGCTAAAAAATTTAGTCCTCATAATATTATTGAAATATACATTGGTTCATTGAGGAAAACTTTGCTTATTATTTTAGGAAACAAACAATCTACTTGTCACTATCACATACTTGCTAGTGAGCCTCATTATCTAGAACTGATGGTCTCACTACCACCTTGACATGTGATTATGATTTAAACTTTTTCAACTCATTTTGGATGTTAAAATAAGCACCTAAATCTACCAACCTATAAGCATGTTGTTTTTTCTCTCTTGGCACTATTTGGATATTAAAGGCTTCAAAATATTCAAATATGTCCCAAACTCTATGCTTGTAGGACTTCATTAAGGGGTTCTTAGTTGTGTTTTGACCTCTCACCTGATGTACTATCAACTCACTATCTTCATACACCTACAATTTATGTATTCCCCTCTTACTGGCCTATTAAAGACCATGAATAAGGCCATCATATTTAGTTGCATTAAAAGAAAAATACAATTGGAACCTGTATGATGAAAATTATTTGTCATTAGAGGGAGATATTAGCTTTACACCTTCACCTACTCCATGATTTCTCCATGAGTTATCAAAAAACATATTACATAATCCACTAGTATCCTCCTATGGCCTAGTGAGGGATACCATGAACTAGTTCTCTTCATGTAGGTAATAAACTCCCATGTCTATTTCTTTAACACCTCCCAAAGGATTAAGTAGCTTATTTTCACTCCATAACTAATCTAAGAACATATAAGGTATCCCCTTATGATGAGTGTTTAGTTCTTGACCAACAAGGTGGTCATCTTTATCTATAATGGTATAATTTATGTTTGAGATACTTGGCCCATAAGGCTCAATGTGAAATTGGGCAATAGGTTTAGCCTTGATAGACACTTTAGTCTCATACCTTGTCCTAAAATCCATATAAGACCAATTTGATGCTAGGTAGCCCCTAATTTTATATATGAATTCTATATATAAGAATAGATTAAAGTGAGGAGGCACCTCTAAAATAACTACATCCTAATCCACTAAAACACTAGGACAAACATTGAGGGTTAAGTTTAGACCTTTGATAATACCATTTGTTTTGGTATAATATCCATCAAGCTATAGCACCCCCTTGGATTGGGGTTCATAATTCAAACTAGGCTGATCTTATATTGATTTTGGCATCATTAAAGTACTTGCTCCACTATATAACATGAATTTGTGTATCGAGTTACCAATGATTACATAAAGGTATAAGGGAATAGGTTTTACCACCTTGTTAGATTGTCTTTCATTTCATTTGGTTGTATTTGTGAGAAATACACTCTCCTTGCTTGGTGGCTTCTCTAAAACATTGATATTTGACAAACCCTCTTGAAGGATATCCACTTGACCAGGTATAAAAGTCATGTACCACATTGTAACTCTCACATTTTACTTCTTCATCTACTCAAAAATGTTGATGGACAAATCAACAACCTTTTCTTGTGCTTTCAAAGCCACAACCATGTTTTAAACTTGTGAATTTTGGGGTACAAAGGTGTTTCCTTAGTTCTAATTATTATAAGTTATTGGAAATTTTAGGGTATAATTAATCTCATTAGACATTGATAGTAATGGAGTTAGAGTATGAGCCTCTTTGACTACTTCTTGGTTGCTCTCCATGTTACTTCTCTTGAACCTTGTGTTGGCTATCACTATAATGTTTATTTGGCTAGAGCTAGCTTGATGATTAAAAGCATAACATTCTTTGTGTTCATAATTAAACATTTTATCACCAAAATAGTTTTTCCTTTAATTAGGCCCTTGGGCTTGATTAGTTTATTTTGGTTTGGTCTTCATATGAACTTCTATATTTTGAGCCATAATAGCTTTATTGAAACCATAAATAACACCCTACTACCACTAATCATTGAAGACCTAATTGAACTTGGTGTTTAGAACTATGGCTTAATTGAATGAATAACTCCAAGGCATATAACCCTCACCTTCTTATGAAAATTTGTTATAAATAAGCATTAAGGTATTGGAATCACTCATAACATTAATATTTTAATTATTTTGCCTAGAATAGTTGGATTATCCTTATCTTTATCCTTGGAAATTTCCTTTGAAGGGTGGCCTATTTACTTGGTAAGATTTTTGGGGCTGATATGGGGCCTGATAAGGTCTATTATATTGCACTTGATTACTCCTCAAATTAAAAATTAATTTCCCAAGGTTTTAAACATATTCTTGAGTTCTTGGAAGTTAATATGCTCTTGGGAATCACTAGACTAACTAGTTGAAGCCTTTTCCTATTTTGGTGTAGGTATAACAACAAGTGTTAGCAAAGGATGAATGGAAGAAATGGGAGGAATGATAGTAGTAGGTTGTTGAATATTAAGAAACAAGGGAATATGTGGCCTAAATGTGACCTTTCCAGTCTGTGTCAAGCTATTTTTTGCTCTAATTACCACCTCATAAGAATCTAGTAGTGTGTTTACCCCCATAGACTATATCATCACTGCAATGTCACTATTGAGAGATCTTAGATAGTATACGAAAGCATAGTTAAGATTAGGAATAAGAGATGTTGGAATCCTATCCTATGTCTTTTTAAATCTATTATTAAAATCTTTCATAACCTCATGAGGAACTCTCTTCATTATAGTCAATTGTTCTACTAGTGAAAAATGGTCATTCTTATCTTCAAACCTCTTAAACAAAGCATCCCCTAACTAGTCCCATGATGTGATGAAGTTAGGATCAAGGTTTATATACCAATCTAGGGACCTTTACTTGAAATAAATGGCCAAGAACTTGATAGCCACATTTTATTCATTGATGTCATGGATATTACAAAAGTTGGCTATATCTTTGATGTGCTTAGAAGGGGTTGTAGAATTATCTCCTATGAATTAAAACACACTCTTAAGGGCTACCATTTGGATAAGGGTAATATTGATTTAGGTCCAAAGGAAATTTATCATTGAAATCCACAAAAGGCAAAGATCTAAGGGAATCTATGGTAGTGAAATGGCCAAACAAAGATCTTCTTGTAGAGGTAAACATGGAAACTGGTTTAGGAGGAAAGTTTACTTTATAGGTATGAGTGTTATAAAACCTCAATATTCTTGATGAGTTGAAAGGTAATGCAAAAATTTCAAAAGGAATACATATAGAATATTATCTTGTAGTCACCTTTGGCATGAAATATAGGTACTGTTCTACCACCAAAATGTTTAGTGTTCTTTGGAGTTGGTAGATGCTAAGAATGTGGATGCAACAACTACTATAAATGGATCAAGACCAACATCAATATCAATCAATTTTATTAGAACCTAGTCCCATAGGTCATGCTAAAAACCATTGTACCATATAATTACACCTTGTGAGAGGGTTCTTCAAGCTCTCTCACTCTTATCTACACTATTGGAGCAACCTCGGGCTATGGGTATCATTTAATGAGGTTTAACCTCTAGATAAGGTTGGCTTCCTCTTGATAGATCACCTAAACTGATATTTATTCTTGGAAAATGGATAAAAAGGATGTATGGGGTGACTAAGAGCACTAAAGGGGTGATGCACCAAATTAAATGACACTCTAATAAGCTTGAAACAAGAACTAATTTATCATAGAGATAATATTTGCTCACACAATCTCCCAAACTAGCCAATTTGTATCTTTATTTTTGAAACTAGGCTCACTAAGCAATAGATGAAGAAAATAAGGGTTCTAAAACTCACAATAAGAATCCATTAATGGTATAAAATCTCAATTTGAGACCTACAAATAGCTTGAAAACACCTAAAAAGAGGCAAGAAAGAAGGACAAAAACCATGGAAGAACACTTCTTCACAAAGCCATCATGCACAAGCTTACTAAGCACAAGTTAAAGGTAAATAGATAGGTGAAATAATAGTCTTATTGCTTCAAAATGTAGTTATTAAAAATTTTGACATAGTTTTCCCTTGTCAAATGAGTGTATATTTTTTTACAAATGGGAAAAAAATGGGAGATATAGGATAAAAGATAAAAGAGTGAGGAGAAGAAAGCTCTCACAACTCAAGAAATGAAGCTCAACCACCTTTCATGGAGTCTTAACCACATTTTATTAATTAATCATTGATATTCTCTAGACAAATTAACCTCCAAAGGTCAAAAGAGTCTTCAAGACTTCTCATTGGCCTAAAAAGGCACTTGAAGACAAATTTTTTTTAAAGATAATGATGTCACATTCTACTCACATGAAAAAAGTATTAAAATAATAGAAAAAACATTTAATTATCCAAATTTATCTCTCAACCTCAAAACTCTCCCACTTAAACTTGTATTCCCCATTCCACTTGCATTTATACAATCTACTTGACACATGGTTAGTGATACTGACACTTTATGTTTAACTAACCTTGAAGGTTATCTTTTAGTGTTCACTTTTTGATGTTTTCTTTTATTCTCAACTCCACTTAATCATCAAACCTATAAAAAAAATCTATGAAACCTAAAAATTTCTTAGACTCCATTCATGGAAGTCTTCAATCTTGAACCATCTTCAATCAACTGTGTAAGAACTTGCTTCCAAGGCTTTTATCATCATGAGGACCACTTCTAGACCTATAAAAATCTTCCAAACACCCATAAAACTATTATGAGGAAGAAAATGAAGATTTAGATAACCTTCAAGACCTAAAAAAATAGTGTAAATCATCATTAGACCTGCAACAATGGTGTAAATAACCATTAGACTTGTAACCATTCACAAAATGTTAAAAAACTTGGGTTTTTGAACTTTCATCTTATCAAGGCAACCTATAAATCCATAAGAAGGGTTAAAAGTGACGTATAATGTTTATTCATGTCCAATTATGCCTCTTTTGATAATTTATACCATTTCTTTATTTGAAGGCTTGCAAAAATAGGCATTTTAGACCAATTTGGGCCTCCTAGGCACCCACACGTGCCAACTTCTTCTAAACAATAGGTTATACATGATATTTAGAGAGAAATATACATGTTTCATGTGGTTTAAAATTTATTATATGCCATTTCATGGACCTATGAGTCAAAAAACCCAAAACTGGTCAAAAAGGCTCCTTCAGTAGCTTAAATAGGCCTATCTTCTCAGTGATTTTTCATAAAATATAGACCTCCATTCTAGAAATTATTTCCATGGATATTTATTACATATACCCCTCAACATACCTAATTTTTTTGGCTCTTATGTGGAAGGTATGCAAATATACATACATAATAAGTTTACTTATGGGGTTTTGCATGCATTCTGGGCCTGCTTAGAGTCTTAATGATTGTTTATAAAATTAAAGACCTTAAATAACTTATATAAATAATTAATTTAAATTAAATAGGTTTACTCAAAACAATAAAATAATCTAGCCCAACTCCTTATGTCGTGAAAGATATGAGCATCTAAAGAGGGGTTCAAATTGGGTGTCTTAGGCTTAAAAAGCTCAAATTTCTCCTTGGGGACAAACATGATCATAAATAATTGAAATAATACTTTAGAGACATGTAAAGTCTCATTACACCTATTCATTAATCCACATTACATTGATAGGGTCTGAATGTGCCTTAATGTGACATAGGCCTTCTAGGCCTTCAAACTAGCTTCTAGGCATAAAACTAAGTTTTAGGAATTGAGACACTTGTAAGTGTAATGAAATTAATTATATGTTCACATATAGTGATTTTATATCACACAAAATAATTAGATATGAGAGATCACATAGTAATAATTGATAATATAGCAGAATACATGAGAATATAGTAGAGCTACTTCGAGGGGGAAACCTCCACAATAATGCACTAAGAGTAGAATAATTAAAATAATTATCAAAGAATAAAAAATACCTCCTATATATAGTCTAATTATCCATGTTTATTCCATAGGCTGACCTAATTAAGAACATAGAGAAATGTATCAAAAATTTAAAAGAGGTATGTAAGCCACAAGTCGGTCACACATATCCCAAGACATGCCAAAGGTTAAGGGCCTAGCATGCCCCTTACCTTAAAAAATCATTGTCCTCAAAATTTAGTGAAGTCTAGATGTTTCTATATAAAATATTCATCCTCTCAAGTAACATCTTAATAGGGTAGATTCTTCCATTTGATGAAGTACTCCTTAATTGCTCAAGACTGCAACTACTTAGTGCACATTTGAAGGATTGCCTCAAGATCAAGAACAAATATTCCTTCATCATCCAATTAGGGTAACTTATTTTGGGTAGATTATTTTTTTCCAATGAATTTATTTAGGCATGACACATGAAATACTAGATGTATGCGAGAAGAGGAAGGAAACTCTAACTTGTAGGCCATACTACTAATTTTCTACAAGATCTGATAAGGCCCATAATACTTAGGGGATAACTTATTATCCTTTTTATATTGATTTAAGAACATATAATTATATGTATTTAAGTGAAAAAAACCCAATCACCAATGTCAAATTTCCTCTCACTCTTGTGTTGATCTACCTATTGTTTCATACGATTCTAGGCCATGGCTAAATTTTCATGCAAACTGACAAGGACCTCTTGTTGATGGTGAATATGTTCTTCAACTACATGAATCTTAGGATGGGCCTTAAAATTTTAAGTGATGGATGGTGGGTGGTATCCATATAGTGCCAAAAAAGGAGACACTTTGGAAGAACTATAAACATAAGTATTATACCACCATTCAACAAGTGGAAACCAATGAACCTATTTATCTTTTTTTATCAAAAATAAAACAATGGAGATATCTTTATAGACATTTGTTGACTACCTCAGTTTGTCTATCAGATTGAGGATGATATGATGAACAATGAGCCAACTAGGTGCCCAAACATGAAAATAACTTAGTCTAAATATTACTAGTGAAGATGGGGTCTTGATCACCGATAATCATCTTAGGGGTACCATGTAATTTATAAATTATATTAAAAAAAGAAGCTACTGTACTAGCACAAATGTCTATGATAAAGAATAGAAATGAGAGTAGTTACTAAGATGATCTACCATAACCATGATAATATTTTGACCATTAGATCTCAATAATCCTATAATGAAATCCATAGACACCTCTTCCCAATGTTGACTCATGATGGATAAAGGATGCAAAATACCTGGGGTTTTGATGGTTTCTCCTTTATTTTGTTGATAGATCATACATTTAGCCACATATTTCTAGACATCCCCCTTGATACCTCCCAAAAAAATATTGCTTGATTCTATGATAGGTTTTCAAAAATATTGAATGACCCCCAAATTAGAGTTGCATGAAGTTCCTGAAGGATTTTTTGTTTAAGAAGAGAATTCTTACATAGGTATAATCCATCTTTATACCATAATGCATCACCCTTCCAAGTGAATTTTTCAAATCCATCCAAACCTTGCTAAAGATTATAAATCAAATTATGGGTATAACTATCCTTATCCCATTATGATTATGATTCCTATAGCTAATCTATCTATAAAATGGTCATAGCATATAGCAAGGCCTCAACTTATTCATCCTTCCTAGATAGTGCATCTGCCACTACATTGTCCTTTCCTTTCTTGTAAACTATTTCAAAATCATATCCTGACATCTTAGTTACCCATTTCTATTATTATTTAGATGATAACCTTTGTTCTAAAAAATATTTAAGACTGTCATGATTAGTCTTTACCTTAAAGTGATGACCCATTAAATAAGGCCTCCATTATTTGACTGCAAGCAAAATGGCCATCATTTCCTTCTCATAAATGGGCTTGTGCTGATTTTTACCCTTCAGTTGACAACTTTCAAATGATAGTGGTATGCCTTGTTGCATGAGTACAACACCCATACCATACCTAAATACATCACATTAAATCACAAATGTCTTGAAAAAATTAGGAGTAGCCAATACTAGAGTGGTGCACATCACCAATTTCAATTGTTCAAATGCCCTAGTAGCTATATCAGTCCACTAAAAGGAGTCTTTAATCAAAAATATGTGAGTGGGAATACAATTCTACCATAATTTTTGATAAACCTATGATAGTAACTAGTTAGCCCCAAAAATCCCCTTAGTTACTTGAGTGTCTTAGGAATCAACCAGTCCACCATTGGTTGACTTTTTTAAGATCCACTTTTACTCTTGTATGTGAAACTAGATGACTCAAATAATCAACCTCACAAGCTCAAAAATTACATTTGGAACATTTGGCATACAACTAATGTTGTTCCAAAATTGAGAGTACCTATTTCACATGATGCAAATGGTCTTCTCAATTTTTACTATAAATAAGGATATCATCAAAAAATACCATAATAAATGTCCTCAAAAATGACTTAAAAATAGTATTCATCAAACTCTAAAAGGTAGATGGTGCATTTGTTAGCCAAAAAGGCATAACTAAAAACTCATAATGGCTCTCATGAGTCCTAAAAGTAGTTTTGGGTATGTCTTCATCATGAATCTGAGTTTGATGATACCTAGAACACATATCAAACTTTGTAAAATAAAGAGCACCATTTAATTCATCTAGTAAATCATCAATGATAGGAATAGGAAACTAATCTTTGATAGTTTACTTGTTGAGTTCCCTATTGTCAGGGCACATCCTCCAAGTGTCATATTTCTTTCACACCATCACAAATGGTAAAGAATATTCACTTTAGTTATGGTGAATTATTTTTACATCCAACATTTCTTGTACCATATTTTCAATTTCACTTTTATAAGCATAGGGATACCTATATGGCCTAATTTTGGGTGGTGTACTACCAATAATAAGTTTGATAGCATGATCATGTGTGAGGCTAGGTGGAAGTTCTTTCGGTATGTAACCAAAACCAACCAAATGGGCATCAATCACTTATTTTAGATTAGGAGGTGTAGATGGCCAAGTTGGATGAACTTTTATGGAAAATAGGAGAGCTACAAATCCTTCATCACCCTTTCAGATAATATTTGTTATTTGATGGGAGATAAAAAGTTGTGGATATTTAGCCCTTAATCCCCTTAACTTAAATGTCTTTCCCTCAGAATGAAAATGCATGAATAATTCCTATAAATTCATCTCAATAGTGCCCAAAGTGGTGAGCCACTATACTCACAGAACAATATCAGCTCCCCCCATGGGAATATCAAACATAGGAGAATCCAACAAGTAGTCTCCCATAGCCATCTTAATACTATGGAATTTTTCTTGAGCAGCTGATAATACCACCATCTACAATCATGACCTAAAATTTTGGAGTGGGATAAATGAAATAATTTAAGTGAGTAGCCAACTTATTATTGATGAAGTTGTGTGTGCTCTTGAAATCAATTAGAATAGTGACCTTCTATTTTTTTAGGTTACCCACCACCTTAAGAGTTTGTTGAGTAATAATACCTAAAAGGGCATGATAGGAAATAATAGGCTGAGAGTCTTTAGATTCCTCCTTAGGACCTTCTTCATCCTCACCAAGTGCCTCATCATCATCATCCTCAGAAGGCACCTTCAATGTAAAACAATTTTTCTTATCATAATGATGGTATTTTCTCCATTTATTGTCACAACCATAACACAACCCTTTGGCTCGCTTCTCCTCAATTTATCGAGGTGTTAGTTTGGTGGGTTGAGGATATGATGGTGCTAGAAAGGTGTGATCATGACTAGTAGTGAAGATTTTCCATTTGAACACCTCTTTTTCCTCTACCATGTGTGCCCATGGGATAACTTTTGATACAAATGTTGGATTAAACATTTAAACCTTCAATTTGATGTTATCATTAAGACCACCCAAAAATAAATCAATCAAATTTTCCTCAGTGATGTCTTCCACCCATAAGGATAGATTCTAAAACTGATGAATATAATCCTTCATAGTTCCCATTTTCCATAATTTGGCTAACTAGCTGAAGTAGTTCTCAAATACATTATTTTGATAATGATTCAATAACTCATTAGTGAAAATAGACCATATAACAAGAGAACTATTCTTTTTATTTTGATCACATAACCAGTGATACCAAATGAACTACTCAAGTTCTAGATATAGAGACACCATGATCACCTTCTGAGAACTAGGATTTTGATGTAGATCAAATAAATTATCAAGTTGGGCATCCAAGTGAGAGGATCCTTACCATAAAAATTATACATGTCCACTTTGGGCAACATCAATTTCACACCAAAATTGGAGTTTTTATTATTGAGAGGACTTAAATGTTGAAGTGGAGGGTTGTTTAACTGTAATTGCGATGAAAGTGTAGCCAATGAAGTAGTGATCTAATTCAATTGATTTTGAACCCCATTAATCTCTTCACACATCCCTAAAACATAAGTTTGAAATACAACAAATTAATCATGCCACACAAAGTCTTTTATGTCATCCTGAAGTTGAGAAATAAATAGATTTGAAGTTCCAAATTCCATGTCACCAGTAGGAGTCTTAAGAGTTTCCCCCCCTTTTCATCCTTGTGTAGAAGGACCGACCATATATAAACCCTCAGAGGGTTTTTTCCCCAAAAAAAGTGTACTAGGGGATGGTACAATTACAATCACCTCACTAAGATGAATCTAATGACTGCCTTTGCACACTAAGGTAAAAAATGTTAGCACAAAAAAATGGTACCAATGGACTATACCATTGTGATAATCTCATTAAGATTAATCCAATGACTGAAAATGTGTAAGGTAAAAAAAATCTAGACATTTTTTTTTCTAATTTTTTTTTCAAAAAAGCATTTCAAATAATACTACACTGACAAAAAAAATAATTCTTCCCAGATTTCAAGTTATGTTTTTTTTTTTGTTTCTTCCCCTCATAGAAGTCACACCTTGCTAAATCCAAAAAAACAATGCCATAAGAAGATTTCCCAAATCTAAGCTTTGATACCACTTGTAATTAAATTACTTAGATGTTCACACAAAATGATTTTATATCACATAGAATAAGAAGATATGAGAGATCACACAACAATAATTGATAGTAGAGTAGAATATTAGATAATATAACAAAACCACTTCAAGGGGGAAACCTCCAAAATAATGCACTAAAAGAAGAATACTTAACATGATGATCAAATACTAACCACTACCTCTTATATATAGTCTATTTAGACATGGTTATTCCATAGGATAACCTAACTAAGAACATAGAGAAATGTAACAAAAATATAAAAGAGGTATGTAAGCCACAAGTCAGCCACACATATCCCAAGACATGCCAAAGGTTAAGGGTGTTTCAGTAAGAGGGTATGAGGGACTAAAAAAAAATTCACATTCATTTCCATCCCTTTTGACCTCCTTTTGATGCACATGTTTCACCTTGTCTTCATGGTCTCTCAAGATTGCCTATGGGAATGATTGCCTTCTTGTTTGTTCTATCCTTTAAGGTAAATTTTTGCATTAAAAATAGAGTGTGATCACATTAAAATATGTGTATACATATTTATAATAATATTATTAATCTTCTCAAACACTCCCATGAGATCCAAAACAATTTTTATACCTATAGTTCTAAAAAATGCCTTCTAGCTCCAATGGTGTCTACCAATGGACATGAGGAGGATTGTGTTAAAATAGTGAGTAATTAAACTATTATTTAGACCCAAAAAATATTTTATAAAAATATATGGACTCATAAAAAAAATCCCCACCAAGTTTCATACTTGGATCTCATATATTAAGGTCCATAGATGAATTTACCTCAAAATTTGCTTAAGTTACTTGCTTGCTTCCTTTGTGCCTAAACTTTCCCTCAAGGAAATTTTTGATTGAAAACTTAAATTTGATAAAATAAATATATATTTATGTTAAAAATAATTATATTTAACTATTTTAAAACTTTTCCCTGACTTAAGCTCCTTATTGGCACTCAAACTTGATAAAGCTTCAATTGGTCTCCAATGGTTGCCTTCTTGACTTGGGTCTATTTGTGATAGAATAGTGGGAAATTGAACCATATTTATGAACCTAAATATATAATTTTAAGACTTAATGGTTCATGTAGAAAATTATTACCAAGTTTTCATTTTTGACTTGACTTGTAGATGCCTCAAAAACCTCAAAAGCTCTCAAAAAGTCCACTAGGCATTGACTGTGTCTGACAATGGATGACTATGCTAAAATAGTGAGTACTTGAACTATTTATATGAAAATAGGATAGAATGGGAAGATTTATATGGTCATAATTATTGTTTTTACCAAAAAATAAGGCTTGAATCCACTGGTAGATACCTCAAAATGACCAATTCTTCCAAGACATGCTCTATGAGTTGACTAAGTTTGAGGATTGTGTGATAGGTGTGACTGCATATGATTTTCCTTCTCATAACTTTATTAAAATATTATAAATCCATTTTTCCTTGATAATATCCATTTGACATGAGACTCCAACATACTATTATGTTATGAGACTCTCCTTCACAACTTTGAAAATAGGCATGTTTGCTTGCATTGTTGTAGATGGAGGTTTAAAAGGTGTATGATTACGTACCTTTTGAAAAAGAACCTCATATTGATCTCATTAAAATATTTATTTCTATTATGTACCCAAAATTACTATAAGACTCCTATCATATACTATTATTTCATCCTCTTTACTAGATTTTAGAAAGAGTCCTGATTACATTGAGAAAGCTTAGCATAACCATGTGTCCTTGTATAGACTGTAATAAGATCTAAGGATGCTTAGGAAATTAAATAAAACCCCATAGTGTCCATGAGTCCTTATGTATCATGATTCCATAATCTCTATTAGTCTCAACAACCAACATGAAGGTCAATTCAATGATAGTCCCCCTCATTAGCTTTATCTACTTTGGTTGTGCTTATTCTTGAAGGGTGATTGTAGGAGTGTTTTTGAGCTAATTGAACCATTCAAGACCTTAATATTAAATTATTTCTTATCTCTCCTACTGAGTTTATCCATCTCATCCTCTCAGTGCACTTGGGAGGTTCTAACTATCCTCCATTAGGTTTGATACTAAGTTTTCCCAAGAGATAGTCCTATAGGTGCCTTGGATTGTGTTTGAGATTACAAGGAGGGAGTTAAGATGGTAGAGACACATTTTTAGGTCCAAATATACCCCTTTATTATTTAAAAAACCTCTAATGTGAAGCTACCCTTTCAAACTTGTATCTAGATAGCCCATTCCACAAATTTTTCCTCTTAGATAGTCTATTCCCAAATGATATGGGGTATAATTTTAGACAAACATATAGGTGGAAAAATAATTCCTTATTGGTTTTCCATAAGGTTTTTATATTTTCACCTTGATCATAGAGTTCAAGGAGTTTGAAATAAATAAAACATGTTTGATATCTTCCTCTATGCTTAAGACACATAACTCTCTTGAAAAGGCATCTTGGTTTTACCTTGGCATGACTATAGTGTTATTTTGCTATATGTACAGATTGGGATCACCATGTTAGAGTATGCAGAAGTGGGGAACAAGTGTTAGGATTTGAATTTGGTTCTAAAAGACCCTTTAGGTCACTTTGCTAATTTCACTTTCCCTTAAAAACCTCCTTTAGTTCCACTATAACCTTTCTAGACTACCATTAGTGATTTCGATGTGCAATAAATGCACCTGTATGGACTGTAAGGAATCCATTAAAATTGGAGGTTGTCCTTCATGGTTAATACTCCAACTTTGTTTCTACACCAACCTGATCTAACCACTTCCATGGCTTCTATATCCAATTATTTTCTCTCAAGTTACCTTGCATACATTGTCAATTTTAAACCCAATGGTTATATTTTTTGAAAACCAATAGCTATTTCTAGAAGCCATAAGTTGATGGTCTTTGGCCCATCATAGTCCATTATAGAAAGTTTAGAGGCTTGTAACTTGAACCTGGGATCTCCTCAAGACAAAAAATTTCTATGGGACCTTCTTAGAATTGTATAAAACATATCTATGAAAACCTTTGACCAATTTTGACCTCATAATTACACCTAATAAATGTAAAAACTTCCTATTATGAGAGGATTTCCATGATGTTCAATGATGGTTTAGCTTCTTTCAGATAGATCAATGTACTTTTATCTCTTTAAAAATCAATTAGAGATGCTAGAAACTCACCAAGACACCCATAAATTCCTCAAAACATTCTCCTTACCCTCAAAGACCTAAACACATTCCATAAGCCCCCAATCATCATGAAATCTCTTCAACTCCTCTACATACTCCATTTCTCTTATTTAGGACTCTTGGCTCACAATCCAAATTTGACCCTGGATTTGAGTTTTAGTCTCTTCCACATGAAATAAAGGATTTATCACATATATAACATGCCTTAGAAATGGAAAACACTCTTTTAGTTCATTGACAAACTAAAATGACCATCAAATGATCTCTTAACCTCTTAAGCACTATTTACCTCATCTTCCAAAGTAGGAAGACTTAAAAGTTATAGGTGTTATTCTTATGTCTTTAGGTTTTTAAATGATCATTTTAGGTTATGAGAGTATGTAATAGTTATTTAGGCACTTGATTCAACTCCTTAGAACTTTTTACAAACATCCCAAACCCATCTTCTTTACTGCTTATACAAACCTTCCTTCATAACTCTACCTCTATACATTCTTATCTCCAAAATCTAAGCATAGGTCTCTTATAGATGGAAAACCAATTCCTTTTTTGGTTTTATATAAGGTCATTTTATTCACCTTGGTCATAAAGTTCATCAACTCTATTCTATGATACACACCTTGAACCCCTATAACCACATCACTAGGCTTGTAGCCTTTTTTCTTATGTTTTCTTTTGGTTTGAAGATTCTATAGGTTGGCTAATAGATATAAAGGAATTTTACATCACCCTATATTTTTTCACAAGTCTTCATAAAGTTTTAGGGTCTAACTCCACCCTAACTATTACTTCCTTCATAAACCTTCTCTCAATTAGGCCTATTAAGCCATATCATAAACCCACAATATTGGTTCTATACTGTATGGTCCTGTTACCAAATCCAAACCTATAAAATATTGTATAGGACACTAAAAAACCATATAATATGAATTTTAAAGTAATTTGGCTAGTTAAAATGCAATTTATGGGGTTTTAGGTTTTGAAACCTTAGGTAGGCCAAATGCACATCCCTGTACTGGTGGGAGGCTTAAAAAATCATTTTCTTGAGCTTGGGGAGGTTTCAAAGGAAAAAAATACCATCTCTAGGTCTATTTTGACCTCCCCCATCTTTACAAATAGTTTAGAGATCTTAATCAATCCATCTAATGCTTAGAAATAACAAAACACAATTGATTACATGTTTTTTAGGACTATGTAAGGGTTTTAAGAGGTCTAAGATTTATTCCTTTGGTTATAGGACATTGTACACCAACTAAGACCTATATAAGGTCTATATTATCCTCATCCACATTTAAAAATGCATTTATGGACCTGATTCAATCCCAACTCCTTATTCTTTACACAAGCTTTTGTTCCATAGTGTTGCCTTTATTATCCATCCCCAAACCTTGAACATAAGTATCCTATAGATGAAAACCAAATCCTTTATTATTTTTCAATTTTTTCATTGATGTAATCTTGGTAAAATAATGAAAATTACTCTATTCTCTTTCCAAAAAACTTGAAACCACCTTTAATCTCATACCACTTTTCAAGCTAAAAAGGTGGTTATAGGTGTCTTTCAAGGTAAGTAATTGTGTTTAGGGCTTTGATTAATTTTCTTGGCTATGTTTCATCATATTTTTAAGTATATTATTATTCCATATTAATATCAAATCATATATCCTCATTCTTATCACTCCCCTCAACCCCTTCGTAACAACTCAAACCTTTATCTTCATATTATTGGCTGTACTATCTCATTTGGTTGGCTGTAAGTGCTAATTTGGGGAATTCATTATTTGTATTAATAAACCATTGGTATTATGAATAACCTTAGTTATATTTACTTTAAAACTTTATTCTTATTCAACACCCAAAGACCCAATTCAAAACATTTGGGTTATCAAACTTACATACCACTATCCAAAACAAAACATGGTTGTAAGTTTCTAATTAGACTATGTATTTGAGGGAGGTGAGGATTATTTTTCTTGTTGTATGGGTATGAGTATTTTATAATATGTTTATAAATTTAATTTGTACTCAAATAACTTTATTCCCTTCAAGATATTCTTGGATCCACCTTTGACTCCACATCACTAATACCATTGTCTAAACACCAAAAGGATGGTTTTAGATGGTTATTTATGGTATTTAGGACTTCTACCTTATTTAAAGTACCTTCAAAAGATATATTTTTACCTTGATTCCATGAATATAAATTTATTATCCACACAAATATCCCAGTGACCTTATTTATCATAGAAATCTTACTTCACCTTCACTTCACTTGTTAAAACCAAACAATGATGGTTGTAGGTGATTATTGATTGTGTGCAATGATTGCGTGGACTGTCTCATGAATTTAATTGGTTTTAAAGTGACTTAATTAATATTACAAGGTTGGTGACATCAAAACCTCCCATCACTATCACCTATTTTTAGGCCATATAGATACCAAGACAAACATCTTCATCTTCTTCATGCCTTATAAGGTACTGTATAGACTGTGGCATGGTAGAACATGGTATGAGAAGTATTGAAGCCTTGAGGAAAATTCATTATGTGTATGAGAGTTTGAGACTTGATTCATTCACATTAAAAACCTCATATAGTCACCAAGAACTTTTTTATCAATTTTTTTTCCATAGTCCTCCTTAAGAGCATCTTTTATACTCAAACGTAGGTGTTAATTTTCACCATTATACGGATTGAGGGCTCATAAGAGGTTGGCCTGAAGAGAGTTTTTGTTTATTATGAACTTTATTGATCATTAATGTCCAAAATTATATTTTGGAAACATAAAATTTCCATAAGGAAGGTATAAATAGTAATGAGAACAAGGATGACCCCTTACCTTGAACAACACAAAAATACCTTAACATCTTCAAATAAGGAAAATTATGATATTATTTCTCCATCAAAAATAGCTCTTCATGATTGAAAACTACCAATATTTCAATGTTCTCTTGGATTGGTTAATGTGACATCAACTAGGTGTTCTTGAACACTTTACTAGGCTCTTGAAATAAATCAAAACCTCTTGTGACACCTACTCCAGATGACTATTGTAAGTGTACATTTGTCTATATATTTTGCCATCACCTGACCTACCAACCACTTTCATGAGCTTGATTACCCTAGAGCCTATTCACCTTGGTTGATTGATATGCCATATGTATTTTTCAACAAAATATAAGTTGTCTCATGAAATAAATCATTTATTTTTAGACCTTTGATAATACCCCTATTTTTTGTAGGTGGTCATTTGACATTAACACCTAGCAAGACCTCCATGAAGGTATTCATTTGATCCCTCCATCTAGTTTTAAATGATTCTTGGATGATTTATAGGGGTAAATTGAGTATTATAAATGTTCACATATTATTATTACCAGCCCCATGATGATACCTATAGGTCAAACTTGCTCACCAAGATTTAGAGATGAAGGTACACTACTAAACCTCAAAGTATTCCTTGGTATCTTGACAGAGTATGGCTTCTTGAATCTCATTTGAACTTAATTAAAAGATTAAAGTATATATATTTAGGAAATTTGAGAGGGCCTGATCATTTTGAAATAATTTTAAACCATTCAAACACTAAAAGCTCATATATATAGATTACCTTGTTGAAGATACTAAAACACCAAAATCATCTCAAAGGAGAATATGCTCAATATAGAGGCTTATGAATATTTTATTGGATTAATGAATAATTAATTGACTTAAAATTTTTATTTATAACCTATATATATGAATTAAATTTGTTTCCAACCCAAGTCTTACTCTAAAAATGACCAAACAGATAGTTCACAAGGACAATATAGGAAATAGGTTTTATCCCATAAATACCTTCCTTAAAGGAGTTAGATGATGGAAATTTTTTTTTGGAATATTTAATATTTTAAACTTAGATAATTAACCTAAACCATTCTTACTCATTGAGTTATGAATCAATGAAATAAAATAAAACCTAGACCCTTTTTGGATGAGTAGACCATCTAGACACCCCTACACTATTAGTGATTATTCATAAATATGGGGAGATGAAATAGACCATAAATTACACATATTGTAATAAAAATATGGTCCCTATTACTATTCAAAATATTATAACCCAAACATCTCTCTCTTGATTGTACCAATTAAAAATCTGAGGCTCTCTTAGAGTTGTCTAAGATTGTCCAAAATGGTTTTTCATTAACATTAAGAGCTAAAAGCCTGTCTATGAAATAAAACACTTTGAAAATATTTTTTATGATTTAAATTACCTTTCCTTTCTTATTTAATACATTTGAAGTTCTTGGACCTCCATTAATTGTAGAAAACCTATTTCATGCCTAGTTTGTAGCTAATAGGTTTTCCTTACCTATACTAGTTCTTGTGATTGAATATAATTTTAGAGGCATAAGAGAGGATGTTAGGTACACCATGGATGCATGAATATTATATTTGATCCCATATATTAATTAAAATATTTAAAAACCTGTTCATCCAAAGCTCTAAAAGGCTCCAAAATGCATATTTTTACTCCCAAACAGCTCTCCTCCACTCCAAATAGCTTTAAATGGCCTTGAAACTATAGAAAATGGTAAACCATGTCATAATGAGGTGGAAGGATTAAAAAACAATTTAAATTACTTAAAATTCACTTTGTCACTTAATAATTTCTATTTTGAAGGTCCTCAAGTCATCTAATGCACTTTTGGGGATCTTTTGGGAAAATCAGCTTCTATAAACATCATTTTTGACTCATTAGAATCTATAAAACTTTGAATAAACATCCTTCCTAACCCTAAATATTGAAACAACATAGAAACCTTTTGTATCCTTCACTTGTAGTTCAAGACCTATTTCTACACCTTTTCTTTAAAATCTCCAAATTCACCTTAAAACTTGCTTAAAATTTTTCAAAAGATTACAAGGGACATGAGGTAGGGTTATGAGGTTTGTATTATCTTCAAAAATTAGATCATCCACTACACAAGGACTCTAATCAGCTCCTCACACCACATTAGGACCTTCTAGGATACTTCACTATGTATACACATAATATTTTCAAAGTGTTATCAATTACTGGTGTTCTTTATCTTACAAGAACTAGTTGAGTCTCAATTTGTCTGAGTGCACACCCTAAGGAGTGTACTAGGAAAGGGGTGGATATACCATTGGTTCTTTGTAGGATTTTTTTCCCTTTTTCTACTTATTATCTACACACTTGTCTCTTGAAAACCATTTCCCTAAGCTTGTTTTTCTCTGTTATACACTCCTTAGTTATTTCCCACCTTTCATCACCCTTTTCCTAGCCTAAAACCCCTTTTAATATTTTTTAGTACTAGGTCAATTGGGTTGACCCTATACTCTTATGGATGAAATTCATTTAGGGTCTGGGTTGGCTCTTTGCTGACCTATCTTGTGACCTAGTGAATTTTTGTCTATAACAGTACTAGGTTAACTAAGTCAACCTTATCAGCCAAAACATTCAGAAAGGCTTAAGTTTAAATATACCTATATATAAAATATGATTTATCCATTATTTAGAGAAGATAATAAGAAGCAAGAGATATTACATATTTGTTTATCCACCATTATACTTGAGGATCAAGCTTAGGGTTTCATACTTTCTTTAGAGATACATATCTTATCTTGTGGAGAAGTATTTTAGAAGCATTGATAGGTTGTGTAGCCTAGAGCTGATTTATCCTTGTCATCCTTACATACCACAACAACCTCTTGTGAATCACCTTGTCCAAGGGAAAGATTAAGTCTTAGTGGGTTCATCTTTAAAGGTAAGTATTCCTAGCTTTGTTCCTCATTTATAAGAATAGATAGATTTACATTTGTTCTTCTCTTTCATGCATTAGAATTTTGTATACATTGACATGTGTATATGTCTTCTATGCATATATATATATATATATGTATATATATATATTATTAATCCCACTTGGTGCCATAAGCTTAGGTGATCACTAGATTAGACTTTACTTTACTTGTTATTAGTTTAGTGAATATGAAAACATAGGGCTTAGTTAGGGTTATTATGTGATTGTGCTTGATTGGAGGATTTGGAACCCTCCCTAGTATGGTTTATTATGATAAGAGATCCCCTAATTGGGTTTAATAGATCCACATATTGGTCATGTTCTCAATTATCTAATGTATCCCCAATCAAAAGTGTAAGTATGATCTATCTTCTTCGAGCTATGATTGATTTATAGACATTATGAATTTATGATTACATACATTCTATTGAACCCAACATGAATCTAACCCTTACAAATTTTATTTCATGTTTTTCATTATTTTATAATTTTATTTATATTTGTGATACTAGGTTGATAAGGCTGGTATAATTTATAATTTTTATGAGTATGTTGCACACACAATTACATCAAAACAACTATATTATATTTGTGTAGGTATTCATCAAATATAGGTTATTGGGTTGAACAAGTTGACATAGTATAGGTTTTTACTTCCAGATAGGCTATTGGGTCAAATAGGTCAACACAATACTCTTATAGGCTTCCATAGAACATACTAGGTCAACTAGGCTAGTATAGTCAACTTCATAGACTTCCAAACAACATACTAGGTTGACCAGGCCAGTATAGTCATCTTTATAGGTTTTAACAAATAGGAAATTATAGAACTAGATCAACCCAATTAACACAATTGGTAGAATTTGAAAGTAAAAATCAAGGCACTTCAACAACAATCTCACATTCCTCTACTTCTTCCAACCCACCAAGGTTCCTTTCTCTCTTTCTTTGTCATTTCAATCATTCTTTATAGTTGTATTTTCAATAGTTTGTAGTCTTTAAAACTACCCTTATACAAAAAACAAGGTTGACTTAGTTTTGTATTCTATCTTCTATCTATATTACAAGGTCAACACTACTAACATAGTTCTTAACAGACCCTTACTTCAATAGTATAATAGTGACACTGTCAACTCTATACTATAATTTTTGCATACACTATCATCTAAACCAACACTATACTATGTTTCAAACTTGCAATTAACATCTATATGCTAGTAATTACTTAACACTTTCACTTTTAGTTACTTTCATGATTAGAATAGATCACATAGTCTAATTATGTGGTTTTTCAATATACCATTTAGTTTCACTATTTTTCTCTTTCTTTCAAATAATATTAAAACATATTTAAACATTTTTCTACCCAAGGCCTACCTACTTGGATTTCATCACCAAAGGGGAATCAGACTTGGTTTTTTGGCCAAGTATAAACACATGGTTAATGGTATATATTGGCAAAGCACTTGACACCCATATCATTGTAGGATTTTTAAGTGAGGGGGTAGACCCCAATACCATTGGCAATATAGATCCCTTTCATCCTAAACATCCTAAAGCCATCCATATATTTATTTCTAGTTCCTTAATTTTATCCAAAATCCTTTTCATACCTAATTAACACTTTATAATAACAAGATTTAGGATGACCACTTAGTTATCATTTAATTCCAAGTTGAATGATTGTTCTTTTCTCATTATATGTTGTATTAAAAAAATTTGCATTGGCTAGCATTGGTGCAAGGTTTTGTGCTATGTGCCTCAATTGGTTCATACTCATTAACCTAATTGATTGTGTGTTTCCTTTCATTTCTTACTTTCAAAATACTTAATTTTTTTTCTTGTTTCAGTACACTATCATTTTATCTGACATGGTCTCTTATAGACTATTTGTTTCCCTACCTACAATACTTAGTCAACCTGTTCAACCCAATATTATTTTTTGCCCCTCAAGACATAGTAATAAGTTGATTCTATTGCCTCTATATCCTTATCTGACTATTTTTTGTCCCAAGCTACAATACTAAGTTGACCTTGTCAATGTTGTATCCTTATTTTCTTAGTTTTTAGACCTTATTTTTAGTACTAAGTTGACTCATTTGACTCTATACTCTCATCTACTCCTTTGTATTTCCTTGATTTTGAATCACCTTTAGATTTCCCAATCTCTCTCCCTCATCATTAAATTCCTATTTATAGACAACATTAAGTTGAATTTAATAAATATGAGTCTTATGAACTCTCATAGGGTCTTCCATAAGTAGATTATGGCTCCTCTCTTGGATGAAATTAAATTTGATATAGCCACTCACACAAAAAACTATGGGACCCCTCCTCATTCCTCTTTGATTTATAATTCTCTATTCTTAATTGAAGGTCAACTTGAATTAGAGTATAAATCTAAAATACACTTCTTTATATCTAAATTTCATCAACATCAAGGAAAATATCTTTCTGCCATTTACCATCTCATGATTATTGGTCAAACTGAAGAGCTTTATTCACCTTCTCCTACATTCTCACATGGATTTTGAGATACTAGATTATTTTCTTCTTAGCCTCTTCCCTCTATTTTGACCCCTTATCATACCATGAATTATTCTTCTTTGACTTCTTTTACATCCATGCCTAGTATCTCTACTAACATGGTAGGTTCTACGTCTAGTGGTCCTCTTCAAAAACCTACTCTTCTCAATTCTTCCACTAGTGAATTGTTTGCTACCCATGGTAATAATGATTATAGTATTGCTTCTTCTCATCCCTTTTCTAGTCCATATTTTTCCACATAATCAAATTATGCTACTAGTGCCTCACATTCTTATAGTTCTTCTCAAGCTCCTACTAGCACCCATAATATTACCCAAGCCACTACTTCCAATTCTAATGCTTCAAATAATGCCAACAATGCAACTCAAATACATGAACTCCTATTAAAAACTCTTAATAAAATGAATGATTTTCAATCTAACAATGAAAATCAAATGATGTAAATGCAAAACCACCTTATCCATCTTCAAACCCACCCTCAATTCCATGGGGCATGCATAATAAAATTTCCCCCCACATCCTCTTCATGATTCCCATGGTAATTTTATCCCTAAACCTCTTCTTGTCAAAAAACAATCAAGCATATTAAAAATTAAATTCTTACATCTCAAATTTCTAATATTGATATAATATGTATCACCCCTACCATTTCATACAATGGGTCAACTGATCGTACACTTCATCTAAATTCATTTGTAAATCTATATAAAGACTAGGTTAAATTAAATACCTTTGTTTCTACTAAGATGTTAGCTAAAAATATCATGGTTTATGCTTTATATTAGTACAACCAACTTAAAACTCATTTTATTACTAGTTTGAAGGATTTAGTAATTGCTTTAATCTAAGAGTTCCAAACTAGTGATCTCTTTGAGAATACCTTGGCCCATTTTATCAAATGTAAGCAACTTGAAACTGAAGCAACCAAAGCTTTCATTAAATAATGGAAAAACTTTTATAACAAATGTGAACATAATATGGCCAATGATAACCTTTTTCATATTTTTACCAATGCTCTTTTTCCCAAGTTACAATATCAGGTCTAAATTTTCTCCCCATGTACCTTGGAGGAGGCCATTGACAAAGATAAATGTCAACATTTCCTTATGCATCAATTTGATCCATACCAACCTTCTACAGGTACTCCTATATTACTCATAAATAATAATCATAATGCTACTAATGATGGTGTCATGAACTCTTATGATAGAATTTACACTATTTAAGATATTGTTCCTAACCAAACCTCAGAACCAACTCCCCCTTCTAACTAATTTATCAATCCTCATTTATCTTCACCTAATAACATCAATGTTCACAAAACTTTATCCTCAAAAAAATTATTAAAACATCTACCCAGGCCTCTCCCACAAGAAGTTGATCCCACTCATCCTATAAAATCTTGGTATGATCCCAATAAATTTTGTCGGTTTCACACTAGTTAGGGTCATTATCATGAGACTTATAGGTAAATTCATAATTTGGATATATATTTTCTTATTGGTCCCAATTTTTACCATGATTTAGTCATTCAAAAATGACAACAAACCTATGACATTTATTTCAAATCCCATGAAATAAATACTAACTATTAATCTTTGAATCAAGATAATTCTCATTTGTCCATCTATAAATATCTTCTTCCAAATCACCAAGATACCAAAGACAAGTCCACCCCCTCTACCAATAATGTAGAAAGTCTTATTGATTTAAATCCTAAAGAGAATGTAGTTAGTATGACTAATATATGAATGGTGGTTACTTTCATTGATCTTCAACCTATCTAGACACCTCCATTGTTTCACATATTTTGTGTTATCCAAGATTCTTCTCTAACTCACTTAAATGAGCTAGAGAAATATGACCTTATAAATTTTGATGAACCAATTCCAACTCCACCCTTGGATAACAAATCCCATTCTATTTCTACCATCCCTCTATATTCTTTACCTAACACTAATGATACTCAAGCTTCTATTAACACTTCTTTTAATAATTCTCAACCTATGCCTACATCACCTGCTTCATCTTCTCAACATAATCTACAAACTTGTCCTCTAAATCAACCTTCTACCTCTTATCAGCATAAATTTGCATGTACTTTGGCTCCTCCCTCTGAGGTCCTCTTTCAACACTATGCACCTCTTTCTAACAATCTTCTTATGGGTTATGATGAGTGGGATCCTATAATGAAAATCACTAATATCCCATCCTAAATCCCATTTATTGAGCTTATGAGGACATATCCATGTCACCATAACCATATTATGTATCGTTTGTTTGAAATGAACATCCCTCATCCTCCCCTAGTAGTACACAAAGCAACCTTATCTAGATCTAAAGATAACATATTGTAATAATGTGAAGAGATGTCCATACATGTTGATGAAATAATGGACACTTATTTTTCCCTCAAACTTCCCATTGTATCCATGATCTTCAATGAGATTCTAATTCATTTGGATGATCTTCATTTTTTCATTAGTGTCCAAATTAGCAATATCCCAGTCAAGCATGCCTTGAATGATGAGGGTTATATCACTTGTGTTTCCTATCTTGATTTTATTTAAACCCTTGGATATTATGAATGCAATATCAAGTCCACATGTAACACATGTGAAGGCTATGATCAAAGGCAAATTCCTCCTTTAGGTTTTGTGTGGCTCCCCATTACCATCCCACCTATCACCATTCACATGAAGGTGATGATATTTAAATTTCCTCTATCTTATAACATTTTTATTTATATGTCGGGGACTCATCATATGAGAGTAGTTGATTTTTCCACTTGCCAGTGCATCAAATTTGCTCATAATGGAGACATATTTATGCTTTAAGGTGACACCAATCCTTAGAATTTTGAATAATTCTAAGACTTAGGTGTATTAAATACTTCTACCCTTGAACCCTTTCCAAGGGTTCCATTTCATGAGTCTTAATGATTTAACTTTCCCATCAATTAATCTTGAGGTTACAACAGTCATCCCAAACTCATTGGGAAATTCTCCAACCTCATAGATTTTGATGATGATGAGCATGATGAGATCAATCTCAAGATTAAAACTTTCAATCTCTCACCTCATCTCATATCGTAGATTCTTACTTCTTTGTAACCTCATTCTTTCAAACCACCTTGTGATGACATCCCCATTATCTTAACTAAGACTCAACATTCCATTCATTACACCTTATCAAATGAAAATATCATCCATACCTATGCCATTAATATTCATAAGCCTGATTATGATGATGGTTATATCTTAGATGATATATTCTTAGGAGGTCTAGTTCAGGACTATGATGTTGAGATTATCCATTATCATTCCTCTTTGCTTTAGTCTTTTATAATATATTCCCATGATCCATCATATTTAATTCTTAATTTTTTAAATTTTTCCTCTTTATCATAGGGTAGATATAGTGTGAACACCTCCATTTTTTAAAGAACCTCATAGGAGTATGTTTATGGATCATTCTATGAATTGGACCTATCACTTTGCTAGGTACCATGAGCCCTATAGCCTTATTATCCTTGAGATGCATGTAACACTCTTTCAACCTTTTATAGACCATGCCCCTCCCTTAGTAGAGACCAATTTGGATCTTTTTCCTACACCCTCTTTAGATGAGTCTATTCTTGCCTCTAATCTTATTGATCTTATTATTGAGCCTTGTCTTATCTATCCACCAAC
The DNA here is from genome assembly GCA_037957365.1 of Torreya grandis. NCBI lineage: Eukaryota > Viridiplantae > Streptophyta > Pinopsida > Cupressales > Taxaceae > Torreya > Torreya grandis. The sequence continues at coordinate 5,563,561 of JARHVA010000369.1, forward strand.
ACCACCTTCTCTTGGTGATGGTTTGATTCCTTTACCATAGATGGCTCCTTTGTCGACCAAATGGGCTAACATGACTTACTAAGATCCTTCCACTTTTGTTACACCTCATCCTATGAGTACACTTGCCAAGACTACTCACATGTGTATCTATTGCTTCAATGACATAGATAACCATTCATCCATACATTATCACAAGTTATAATAATATATTGACACTTTTCATCCTACTACTCTTTAATCCTTAGACAAGACCATACCTCCCATGAAGGTACTACCTAAGTATATTCCTAAGTATGGAGAGGTATATTGTCTCTAACACTAATGTGGTACCCATCACACTGATCATTGCTACATCCTTCAATAACATCTTGAAAATCACCTTTTAACCATTCTTGCACCTTTTACTATTCCTCCCATAGGTCATTCTCATAAGAAATCTCCCCCTTCTTCCCCCATGGTTCCACCTCCTATGATTCCATCTCCCCCTATGATCCATTCTTCAACTATTGTTGCTCCACCTATAAATTTTACACCCATAGATCTTCCCTCACCTTTGGATCCTTCTCTACCCATGAGTCCCTCACTTGTGGACATTTCCCCAATAGTTATCCCTTCATCCCCCATCAAAACCATTCTCATTAATTCTCATAACAATCCCTTATTTGATATCCCTCCTCAACATGATCCATCAAGCATTCCTACCTTTTTGTTGAGGAGATTAGATGTGAAGTATTTGCCCAATTTTTACTGAAGATGAATGAGACATTAGTTGTAGTTCACATTCAAATACATATATATTTATCAAATGTTATAGATAATGTGTTTGGATAAATCTATTAGTACTTTTGAGCACATGTATGGTATTATTACATTATTATTTTGGATTGGACATGTTTTCCAAATTTATCTTTATCTATTGTTATATCATTATATATTGTGTCAAAATTCTTATTTATCTTACAGAGTGATTTTTTTTTCACACTTTATTTTGATTATTATGTCATTATGTTCTCATATGGATTTTCTTTTTCATCATTTACTTTTTCTTGATTTCATTTCTTATGAATCCATAAAGCATATAAACTAGTTAATGAAATGAATAAAAAACTATGCAAGATCAACACTCATGACATGTGGATTATGTGGGAAACCCTCATGGGGGATAAAAACCATTATTAATTATACAAAAAATTAGACTACAATCATATAAAATATTTACAAACAAGATAATTTAATGAATCACCCACTTCATAAGGAGCACCAACCCCCATGCATGAATAAACACCCACTTATCTTAGATGTTGAGCACACACACAACAGTTTCTAATATAAACACCTCTAGAGCCATGATTTAATTTAAATATGATGGATAAATAGTGAATATAAATTATCTTTGACCTTTAACACTCTTCAAACCTTCACATACAAGTAATGCATCCAAAACACCCTTTTGATTCACTTTATACTTCTTCACTCATATTCAATTTTTGACCCTAAAAGAACACTATTATAACATAATAAATATGACCTTTAAGTAATTAAAATATTCATAAACCTGATATTATATTAAATATATCCACCAATCATACTCACACTTTACTATACTTCACATATCAACTCTAGAAACCTTCACATTTGTTTGTTTTCTTTATAGAGCCTCCATGAACATCACCTTCTTAGTCGGCCATTAGACATGACTTAAACCTTAAGGATTATTTTTAAATTATAATAAGGTAAAAATCAACCACATATTTTTAACATATCTTTTATACACCACCCTTTATAATCAAAACCTTTCAATTAGGCCTAAGAATCCCTTTTAATTCTATAGAGCTCTATTCACCCCTTTAACACTTCACTGAGCAAAATTAGGAACACAAGACCCATTCAAATCATATAGGTCCATGACACATGACCCATATTAAAATATCAAATTATTATTATAATAAATAAACACATCTACATATTCAATAACTATCAAATATTTGCCTTGTGCATGAAAACACTATGAACGAACCAAAAGTCAACTTGTAAGAAATTGTTCATACTAAATATGGATTGGTCAAACCTAAAAAATATATACAAATGATTCTTAGGGAGTATAAAACACTCTCAAATATCTAATTCATATTTAAACATCCAAACACCATCAATAAAAACTCAAAAATCCTTCTCAGGTCATTTATAGAAGAAAGTCAAACCCTTAGTCAACTTTGGACTGCAACAAATGTAGGTGTATGACTAGTCAAACCTCCAAATCATTTTTACTAGATTTAAATTGAAGTTATACACCAATTTTATTTTTATATCACCATAAAATTAATCTTACATAAAATTTATTTTCAAAATAATGAGGACTAGTTTTCCTTTATAAATTCAAATATTTGAATTCCAAAGATCATTTTTAATGCAAATATGACTATGGAAACTAGTGAAATCTACCTAGGAGACCAAATTTGAAATATAATAAATTTTGATATACATCATGTAAAGACATAAAATTTTAAAAAAATTATATAGGCACAAATATCAATAAACCCATGTGACCATTTTCTTTTGACACCTCTACATGTGTAAATGCTAACATCATCAATTTGTTTACTCAGAAAGATCTGCCAAGTTGACTAGGATAACTTGGACCTTCAAAATACTAATCCAATGAATTAATTTAGATTAAAAAATTTCTCCAAGAACTCTTGAGCCGTCATGTTACCCTTCAAACATTTTCAACACATCACCAACATCTATCACCTTTCCAAACCAAGTAAACATATCAGGGTTCATGCATGATTAATAAGGCACACTTTGTCATTAATACCATGAAACATATTAAATCATTAAAAATATTGGAAAAATTATGAAATAATTTTAAAAACATCAATAATCTACCCATTTTTCATTGATTTCAACATTTTAAAATGTTTTCAAACCCAACAACAAAACTGTGCTCATACTCTTTATCCATTTACAAACACTTTCTCCCCCTTTGACACAATGACAAAGTGGGATAACTTGATGATATTGAGTAATTTTAAATGTTTTCAAAGGAAAAATAATGAAGGTATATCATTTGATATATATTATAAACTCCCCCTATCACTGTGCATACCAATCCTTACCTTGACTACCTTAAGCCTGCTCATTGACAACACTCTGCTTTGACCATGCACTATTATATGAACAAGAAATGAATAATATGGAAAAAATTAGAGTGATAAATCCTTTATAATATTGAGATATATTCCCCATAAGTCACTTTAAATTTATAACCCCTTGATCTCCTTTAGAAAATCTCCAACCATGAAGAAATTCCATAGTTACCTTCAAATTTTCTCTCACAAGCCACCCATAGAATGAAGAGTGGACATATAAGCTCTTTATAAAACATATATTATTCATAAATCCAACTAAGAAACATATTAAATGACAAACATACCTTTGTGTTTTGGATAAAATGACCAATAATCACTTTTCTTCATACCAGCCTTGCTTAGAAACCTAGTAGCCCTACTTGAACCTTGCAGAGCCCATAAATTTCTATGTATTTATCCTCATGGATTTAAATTTAATGTGTAGAGTAAAATAATATTCCCCCTCATTTATTCTAATAAACATCATCCAACTATTTTTTAGCACCATAGCTCCTTTACAAATTGACCTGCTAATTAGCCCTCCATTTGCATAAATCCTCAATCATAGGACAAACCATATACTGATAGGTGAATATGAAAAATTTTTTGAGTACCAATTTGGAAATTTTAATATATTAATCAGCCTCAAACCTCAAATCCCATGTGAAGGTCACTAACCCATATGGTGTAAAATCTAAGGTATAAAAAATAAATTTGGTTAACTTACCACCTTTTGATTGATGCCAGCTCCGAACAATTATCTCACACCTGGAGGTCATCAATGTACACTTTTGGAAAAAAAATTGAGGTTTGAATCCTAGGGGAACCTACATAACCATGAAATGGTGTTTGTCTTATTAGTCCATAAGCAAGGACTTTCATTCTTGAGAGCCTTCAAAATTCTTCAATTTTCACTTAAAGAACATTCAAAGCCTAAAACCACTTAGAACATGCCTAAATGAAATTGACACACATTTACATGCCACAAAGTTAGCTTGACCATTCACCATTCTTAATTTTACACCTCAAACTAGTCATTCTATGCATATAGACCCTATGAATACCCTTATTACTATGCCAAAATACCTTAAAATGATCATGGAATCCTTCTGACAACTCCTCAACTCCTTTAACATATGGACATAAATTAAAATAGGAATATACCTTTGGTTATATTCATAGACCCCAAAAACACCAATTTTTAAAGATGAGCTCTTACTAGGTAGTAAACACTAAGCAAAATGGTCAAATTAAACAAATAATCATTAAAGCTACTTGTGACAAATCCAATACATGAAACCTCATGGAATAAACTTAGAAAAGTCCTCTCCACATTCCATACCAACCTTACCTTCATAATTCATGATTTGACCTATCAAACCAAGCCTCTAAACTTGATTAAAATATACCTTTAAGACCAATGTCCTTGAATAGAACTCTTGAAGATTTTCATCACAAACCTATGGATAAATCTCATGAACTATTTCTCCCCCTTAACCAATGATGTATGTACTAATTATAATCTTGTACATCATCTAAATCACACATACTTACTTCCTCATATAAAATATTTCTCCTAGGAAGCATAGGTAGAGACACCCACCTATCATAGATGAAATAAATGTCCCAAAACTTAAAAGACTCCCACATCTCCATGTTCTCACTTTAATTTCAATCCTACATCATCCTAAATTTAACTTTGACTATGTTCTTAGCTTCATCCTTTCCTTTTGACTTAGAATCTTGCTTGATCTTATTATCCCCTTGAGTAAATAAAGTTTGCTCTCTAACACTTGAACTTCTATCTTGTTATGTCATGACAAATAGTCCATTTTAAACATATTTCTCATTCACCTCCTTAGGTCTCTATTTGTTATGGCTCTTTTTATTCATGTTATGATAATTATTATTTAAATTAAAATATTGACAATTCCTGTAGAACCTTACTATGTGACCTCTCTCTTGATACTTGAAATAAATGAATTTTATCTAATTGTATATACCTTATGTATGAGCCATACAATGACTCCTTGAAGTTTAATTATCCCATTCATGTACCTAATTATTTGGTCTCCTGATGAAGGCATTGTAAAACCTTAAAATATGACCAATCCCTTGACACCTATAACACAATATGTCATGCTTTCCTTGTGGACCTATTGAATATCTTGAGTAATGATGTTATTCATGCTTGTAATTGTATTGGATCATAATTACATGTAAATGTCTTACTAGGAGCCTATATTTTGCAATCAATGATTCTATGACCAAACTAATGACAAGAGTAATATTAGACATTGAAGGAGTTTTCATATCTTATTGCATTACGTTGATTGATTTGATTTGAAATTTTTAATCTATTTAAGCTATCCTTCTTATTTAAATTATCATCCTTCTTATCTATATTAACATGATTAGTCTCCTAATTTATCATCATTGTCTTTTCAATCTTCTTATCCTTTTGAACATCTTCATGGAACCCTAGGCCTAATTTATCATTTGAGATCTTTTGACTACTCAATAGATCATTAAAATCAATTTTACTTTTCTAAAATTTATGATATATTTCAAGCTTACTAATATCTTGATCTAATTTTACTTGTAAAGACTCCATCTCTAATATGTATGTGACACATTCTTCATCCTTAATCTGTATCTCTTCATCAAGGGTAAAAACTTAAATTTCAATATGTTGAGTGATATCATCATGCTCTTTGACTTCATTTCTCAAACTTTCTTAAAATAAGCCAATTTCCTCCTCATAGGACTTGATAAGATGCTTGCTTTTTATTTTCACCTTGTAATAGCTTCATTTCTTCCAAGGTATTCAAATATTAGTCTTCAAGAGTTACTTTCTCATCTTATTCCTTTGATATATCTCCACCAAAGATATCTCTACCCAAATAACATTCAAATTCATCATCCCTAAGAGACATGAACAATATCTCTTTGTCTTCATCATGAGATGAATCATCACTATCAGATGTGTTTCTTTCTTCTTTAGCAAATGATTTACTATCTTCTTCATGATAAATACTCTTTCTTCCTTTATATGACTCCTTTCCATTTCTCTTATTAAATAAATTTATATACTTTCTCAGACCCTCATATTTATTATGCTTAGCCTCATGAGATTCTTGATGAGATTCTTTATGTTTAGACTTGCCTTTGTCTGGGTACTTAGTTGCAAAATGACAAACTTTATCACATGAGAAACATTTGAATGGAAGATTCCATTCATACTTACCTAATCCCAAATTCAATTTTATTGTAATCATGGATTCAATTTGATCTTCATTAAGATCAAAGTCTTCAAGAATTAACTTGCTCTTCTTACCTTTTGTCTCCTTCATCACCTTGAAGGTTATTTCCTTCTTTGGTGGTTTGTCCTAATTAAATCTCATCTCATAATTATTAAGGATGCCATGTAATTCATCCATATTCATTTTGGTTAGATCATGACTCTATTCTATAATATAAATCCTTGAATCAAACTTGAGGGTGAGAGACCTCATTACATTTTGTATAATAGTAGCTTCTTCAATCTCTTCTCCAATACCTTTGATCATGTTTACTACCTCATCAACCCTTAAAAGATAGTATGCCACATTATCTTCTTCCTTAATTATAAGGCCTTTAAATTGCCTTAGGTAGGTATTTAATTTATTCAAATTAACATTTGAACATCCTTCATAGATGATATGCAACTTATCCCAAAATTCCTTGGTAGATTTATACTATATTACCTTGGTGAACTCAGCCTCTGATAGGCCATAAATGATAGAATTCATAGCTTTATAATTTTTCTCACTGAAATTCTTGTTAGTTGTACTAGTTTTAGGAGTATAAGGTATGGAATAATCATCCATAATATATTTCCAAATATCAAAAGTGAGAGACATGATGTAGGTCTTCATCTTTGCATTCTAAAAATAATATTTGGATCCTTTGAACAATGGTTCTTGCTTAGTAGAGAAGCCACCTTGCATTTGATGACTTCCCATTGTACCTAAGATCACCTTAAAGTGGTTAAACTTACATAGAAGGTATGTCTCTAATACCAATTTTTATAGGTAAAATAACTAATATGGGGGAGTGAATCATTTATGCATTCAATTTAATTCCAATTTTAAAACTTCAAACTCTCAACTATTCAACATAGGCATCCATGAAGCATATAAACTAGTTACTATAATCAACAAAGAAAATATGCAAGATCAAAACTCATGACAATTGAATTATGTGGGAAACCCTCATAGGGGATAAAACCAAATATCATGTATATAAAAATGTGGATTATATTCCTATAAAATATTTACAAACAAGATACTTTAGTGAATCACTGACTTCAAAAGGAGCACCAATCCTATGCATGAACAAGCACCCACTTATCCTATCTATTGAGAATCCATACAACACCTTATAATATCAAAAATTATATATCCATTATTTACTTTAAATGTGATGATAAATAATGAATATAAATTCTCTTCAAGCCTTAACACTCTCTCAAACCTTCACTTATAAGCAATGCATCCAAAATACTATTTTGTATCACTTTATACTTCTTCATTCATATTCAATTTTCAACCCTATAAGAACACTATTGTAACATCATAAATATTACATATATTTCATGCACATATTCATAAACCTACTCTTATCTTCAATCTATCCACCAAGCATGCTCACATGTGACTATAATTCACATATCAACTCTAGAAACCTTCACCTTTGTTTATGCTCTTTATAGAGCCTTCATTAACATCACCTTATTATTAAACTATTAGACATGAATTAACCATTAATGATTATTTTTAACTTATAATAGGATCAAAATAAACCACATATGTCTACAATATATTTGTTATACCACCCTTAAGCACCAACACCATTCAATTATGCCTAAGAAGCCCTTTTAGGTTTATAGAGATGTATTCACTCCTTTAAAAATTCATCAAGAAAATTTAGGAACACAATACCCATTAAAATAATATATATCCATGAAACATGAACCTTAGGACACCCTCAAGTGATTATATTCATCACTTCACACCACTTCATATGCAAAACCTATCAAACATTTGTCTTGTGCATGAAAACACCATGAACAAACCAAAAGTCAACTTGCAAATAATTTTTCATATTGAATATGGATTGTTAAAACCTATAAAAACTATAAATATAATACTCATGGATTTTAAAACACCATCCAATATATAATTCACCTTGAAACATCTAAATACCATCAATAAAAACTCAAACATCCTTCTTGGGTCATTTGTAGAAGAAGGTCAAATCCTCAATCAAATTTAAACCATAATAAATGTAGTTATATAAACTTGAAAACCTATAAATAATTTTTATTGGATTTAAATTTAAGTTTTCTACCACTTATATTTTTATACCACCATAAAATTCATCCTAAATCAAAAGTTATAGGTAAAACAATGAGGACTGGTTTTCCTTTGTAAATTCAAATATTGAATTCCAACGCTCATTTTTAATGTAAATTTGACTATGGAATCTAGTGAAATATACTTGTGATACCAAATTTACACTAAAATAATTTTTTATAGACTTTATGTCAAGACATTAAATTTTAAAAATATTATCTAGGCGCAAATCTCAACAAACCCATGTGACCATTTTATTTTGATACCTCCACACGTGTAAATTCTGGGATCATCAATCTGCTTACTTAGGAAGATATTCCAAGTTGAATAAGATAACCTAAACCTTCATAAGACTAATAAAATTAATTAATTAAACTTACGTAAGTTCCCCAAGCCCTCTTGAGCCCTAATATGACTCTTCAAACATGGTTAACACATAACCAACATCCATCACCTTGCCTAACCAAACAAACATATCAGGGTCCATGTATGATTACTAAGGCACATTTTTTCATTGAGAACCATGCATAAATATTAAATAATGGACACTCTTGGACACATTAGGACATAATTTAAAACACCTCAATAATCTCCCCCTTTGTCATTGATGTCAACATTTGTAAATGTTTTCAAAGCCAATAACAAAATTGTGCTCATACACTTTCTCCTTTTACAAACACTTTATCCCCCTTTGACACAATGAAAACGTGGGATTACTTTCTGATATTAAGGACATATAAATTTTTTCAAATCCAAAATCATGAATTTATCTCCTCTAAGAGATGATATAACTTTGCATACCAATCCTTACTTTGACTACCTCAAGCTTGTTCATTGACAACACTTTGTTTTGACCATGCATTGCTATATGAACAAGAAACTAAAAATATTAAACAAATGAGAGTGATAAATCTTTGATAATACTAATAAATACTCACCCTAAGTCACTTAAATTTGGCACCCCTTGAGCTCCTTTAGACCATCTCCAACCATTAATAAATTCCATAGTTACCTTCAAATTTTCTCTCACAAGCCACTCATATAATGAAGAGTGGACATCCTAGCTCTTTCAAAAACATAAACAATGCATAAATCCAACTGAAAAACATATTTAAGGACAACCATACCTTTTTATTTTGGATAAAATGACCAAGAATCACTTTTCTTCATACTAGCCTTGCCTAGAGGCCTAGTACCCCTACTTGAACCTTGAAAATCTCATAAAATTTTATGTATGCATCATCATGGATTGAAATTTCATATATAGAGTACATGCATATTACCCCTCATTAATTCCAAGAAACATCATCTAAATCTTCCTCTACACCATATCTCCTTTACAAACTAACTTGCTAATTAGCCTTCCATTTACACAAATCCTCAATCATATGATAAAACATATACTTATATATGACTATGAAATACTTTTTGAGTACCCTTTTATACGTTTCAATATATTAAGTATCCTTAGAACTCAACTCCCTTGGTAAGGTCACTAACCCATATGGTGTAAAATCTAGGGCATCAAAAAGAAATCTAGTCAACTTACCACATTCTAATCAATTCCATCTCTTGAAACATATCTCACACATATATTTAATTAATGTACACTTATAGACCAAATTTTAAGGTTTGAATCCTATGGGAACCCATAGAACCATGAAATGGTTTTTGTCATGCTAGTTCTTAAGCAAGGACTGTCATACCTGAGAGCCTTCAAAATTCTTGAATTTTCCATTAAAAGACCTAAAAATCCCAAAACAAATTTTATCATACCTAAATGAAGTTAAAAAAACTTTGTATTCCATAAATTCAGCTTGACCACTAACTAATCTTCATTTAACACATGAAACTAGTCATTATGTGCATACAGATCTTGTGTATACCCTTGTTAATATGCAAAAACACCTTAGAATGATCATGGAATCCTTATGAAAATTAATCAACTCCTTTTGAATATGTACATATCAGTTCCATAGGACTCTACCCTTGGTTAGCTTTAAAAACCCCAAAAACATCAATTTTGGAAGATGAGCTCTTACTAGGTAGTGAACACTGAGCAAAATGGTCAAACTAAACAAATAATGATTAAAGATATTTGTGAATATTAAAATTCATGAAACCTCATGGAATACACTTGGGAAAGTCCTCTCCATACTCCATACCAATCGTACCTTCATAATTCATGATTTGACCTATCAAAACAAGCATCAAAATTTGACTAAATCATGCCTTTATGACCAATGTCCCTGAATAGAACTCTGGAAGCTTTTCATCACAAAACTATGGAGTAAGCTTATGAAATTTTTGTTCCCCCTTAATAAATGAACTCTATACTAATTATCATATTTTACATCATCTAAATCACACATACTTGCTTTCTCATATAAAAGATATCTCCTAAGAAACATAAGTAAAAACATCCACCTATCATAGAGGAACTAAATGTCCCAAAACTTAAGAGACTCCTACATCTCCATGATATCACTTGAATTACATTCCTACCTCATAATAAATTCAAATTTGACTATGTTCTTAGCTTCATATTTTACTTTTAACTCAGAATCCTACTTGATCTTCTTGTCCCCTTCAGTAGATAAGGCTTGTTCCTTGACACTTGCACTTGTACATTGTTTTGTCATGACAAATAATCCATTTTGAACCTATTTCTCATTCACCTCCTTGGGTCTCCATTTATTATGGATCCTTTTATTCATTTTATGATAATCATTCTTTGAAGTATAATACTGATCATTCCTACAGAAAGTTACTATGTGACCTCTCTCTTGACACTTGAAATAAATGAAGTTTCTATGATTGTACATACCTTGTGTATGATCCATATGATGATGCCTTAAAGTTTCATTATCCCATTCATGTACCTGATTATTTGGTATCCTAATAAAGGCATTGAAAAACCTTTTAATATGACAAATCCCTTGACACCTATAACATAAGATGTCATGTTTTCCTTGTGGACCTATTGACTATCTTGGGTGATGATGTTATTCATGCTTGTCACTGTCTTGATTATAATTCCATGCAAATATCTTATTAGGAGCCTTTATTTTACTATTAATGATTCTATGAACAAAATGATGATAAGAATAATAGTCACTGTTGAAGGAGTTATAATATACTATTACATTAGGTTGCTTGATTTGATTTGAACTTTTGTAATTATTGAAGTTATCCTTATTTAAATTATCATCCTTCTTTTCTTTATTATCATGATTACTCTCTTTATTTATCATCATTATCTTCTCAATCTTCTTATCCATTTGAACATCTTCATGGAACCTTAGGCCTGATTTGTCATTTCAGATGTTTTGACTACTCAATAGATTATTAAGATCAATTGTAGTTTTCTCAAATTTCTAATATTTTTCAAGCTTTCTCATATATTGATCTAGTTTCACTTGCAAAGACTCCATCTCTAATTTTTATGTGGCACATTCTTCATCATTACTCTTTTTCTCTTCATCAAGGGTACAAACTTGAGCTTTAATATGTTGAGTGATCTCATCATGCTCTTTGACTAAGCCATTTTGATCTTCATAGGACTGATCAAGGATGTTTTTTTTCCTTATTGTAGCTTCATTTATTCTAAGGTATTAAGATGTTGGTCTTCAAGAGTTACTTTCTCATCTTGTTCCTCTAATCTATCTCCACCATAGAGATCTCTACCTAAATAACATTCACCTTCATCATATATAAGAGTCATGGATAGTGTCTCTTTGTCTTCATCATGAGATGAATCATCACTATTAGATGTGTTTCCTTATTCTTTAGCAAATGAGTTATTATCTTTTTCATGATAATGACTCTTACCACCTTTATATGACTCTTTCTTTCCATTTATCCTATTGAAGAACTTTTTCTACTTGTTAGGACCCTCAAATTTCTTATACTCAACCTCATGATATTCCTTATAAGCTTCCTTATGTTCAATCTTACCTCTAGCTAGGAACATAGCTGAAAAATTACCAACTTTACCACATGAGAAACATTTGAAAGGAATATTCCCTTCATACTTACCTAATCCTAGATTCAATTTTCTTGTAATCATGGCTTCAAATTGATCTTCATTAAGATCAAAGTCTTCAAGACTTAACTTTATCTTCTTTCCATTTGGATCCTTAATCACCTTGAAGGCTACTTCATTCTTTGGTGGTTTGTCCTCATTTACTCTCATCTCATAGGCAACAAGGATGCCATGTAATTCATCCATTTTCATCTTTGTGAGATCATGACTCTCTTCTAGAGCAAAAATACTTGAAATAAACTTGAGGGTGAGAGACTTTAATACCTTTTGTATAATATTAGATTATTCAATATCTTCTCTAATAACTTTGATCATGTTTACCACCTCATCAACCCTTAGAAGATAGGATGGCATATTAAATTCTTATTTCATCTTGAGGCTTTCAAATTGCCTTCGTTAGGTTTGTAATTTAGCCAAATTAAACTTTGAATATCCTTCATAAATTATCTACAACTTATCCAAGATTTTATTGGTAAATTTTTAATGGATTACCTTGGTGAACTTAGCCTTTGATAGGCCATAAATGATAGAATTCATATCTTTAGAATTATTCTCCCTCAACTTCTTTTTAGCTACACTAGTTAGAGGAGTACGAGGTGTGGAATAACAATCCATAATAGATTTCCAAATATAAAAACCTAGAGACATGATGTAGGTTCTCATCCATTCACTCTAAAAATATTAGTTGGATCCATTGAATAGTGGTGCTTGCTTAGTAGGGAAAACACTGTGCATTTGATGATGACCCATTATACCTAAGATCAATTTTAAGTGGTTAAAATTAAAAAGAAGGTATGGATATGATACCAATTATTATAAGTATAATCACCAAGAAGGGGGGTGAATCAATGATGCAAGTAATTCAATTCCAATTTCCAAACTTTGAACTCTCAACTATTCAACATAGGCATCCATAAAGCATATAAACTAGTTATTGAGATGAATAAACAAACTATGCAAGATAAACACTCATGGAAAATGGATTATGTGGGAAACCCTCATGGGGGATAAAATAAAATTGGACTATGGTCCTATAAAATATTTATAAATAAGAGACTTTAGTGAAGCACCCACTTCACAAGGAACACCAACCCTTATTCATAAATAGGCACCCACTTGTCCTAAATGTTGAGCACCCACACAACACCTTCTAATATCAAAACCTACATATCCTTAATTGTATTTCAATATGATGGATAAATAGTAAATATAAATTATCTTCAACCCTTAACACTCTCTCAAACCTTTACATACAAGCAATGCATCCAAAACACCCTTTTGGATCACTTTATACTTCACTCATCTTCAATTTTCAACCCTATAAGACCACTATTATAACATGAAAAATATGAAATATAAGTAATTAACATATTCATAAACCTAATATACTCTTAAATATATCCACCAAGAATACTCACACTTTATTTTACTTCATGTATCAACTTTAGAAACCTTCACCTTTGTTTGTGCTCTTTATAGAGTCTTCATGAACATCACCTTCTTAGTTGGCTATTAGACATGAATTAAGCCTTAAGTCTTCTTTTTCACTTGTAATATAATAAAAATCAACAACGTATGCTTACCATAGCTTTGATAGACCACCCTTTAGCACCAACACCTTTTAACTAGGCCTAAAAATCCCTTTTAGGTCCATAGAGATCTATTAACCCCTTTAACACTTTACCGAGAAAAATTAGGAATATAAGACCCATTAAAAGATTATAGGTCCATGACACATGACACTCATAAAACCATAAATTGGTTACATTCATCACTACATACCTTTACATATGCAAAACCTATCAAACATTTACCTTGTGTATGACACCATGAATGAACCAAAAGTCAACTTGTAAGTAATTATTCATATTGAATATGGATTGATGAAACTTCTAAAATCCATAAAAATGATCTTAAGGGAGTGTAAAAAACTTTGAAATATAAAATTAACCTTGAAACATAAAAAAACAATCAATAAAAACTCAAAAATCCTTCTTGGATCATTTGTAGAATAAGGTCAAACCCTCAATCAATTTTGGACCATAATAAATATAGGTGTATGACCAGTCAAACCTCGTAGTCATTTTTATTGGATTTCCATTGAAGTTATATACCTCTTTATTTTTTATACCACCATAAAATTCATCCTAAATAAAAAGTTATAGGCAAAATAATGAGGATTGATTTTCTTACATAAATTCAAATATTTGAATTCCAATGGTCAATCTTTAATGCAAATTTGAATATGGAAACTATTGAAATATGTATGGAAGATGATGTTTACACTATAATAAATTTTTATAGGCATCATGTCAAGACCTTAAATTTAAAAAAATTGTGTAGGCATAAATATCAATAAATTCATGTGACCATTTTCTTCTGATACCTCCACACATGTGAATGTTGCTGTCATCAATCTGCTTACTCAAGAAGATCTGCCAAGTTGACTAGGATAACCTAGAACTTCACAAGACTACTCCAATTAATTCATTTCACTTACAAAATTTCCCAAATAAATATTTATCCCTTATATTACCCTTAAAAACATGGTCAACACATCACCAATATCCATCACCTTGCCTAACCAAGCAAACATATTAGGGTCCATGCATGATTACTAAGGCACACTTTGTAATTGAGAACCATGCATACATATGAACTCATGGAAACTCTTGGACACCTTAGGAAATCATTGAAAACACCTCAACAAGTTCATCATAAAGCCTAAGTGTTCTAGTTATTCTTGTCTTTGGGTACTTAAATTCCTTTAGCCTAATCCTAAAACCTCATTCATGTGTATCACTTTATCTCTCATGAATGTTCATTCAAGTCCATATGGAGGAGGAATCTTAAAATACATAAAAAAATTCAAAATACAAATCATTTAATAAAAGTTAATTATCCAAAAATGCAACATTCAAAATTCTCAAAACTCAAATCACACTAAAAGATGTGATTTTAAGCACATATCTTTTTTCTAGATGAAGCTCAAACTCCATAGTTGGATTTATGATAGATCCAAGGTCCATTGGGGTGCATTAGGCTAGTAGATTATAAATGGAGAATAAAATAATATTTTATTACTACCTACTTCCTCATGCAACTACCCAATCTTCATAGTAGATTGATGACTCTATAAGGGGTCATGAGGAATGGAGAACACATCATGGGAAGGTAGGTTCATTTTAATTTTCTTGTTCAAAAATACCTTCATGAGTTGATCTTAGTATCACACTTATCTACCTACATAGATTTGGGTATATAATAAACAAGTTTCCTTTGTACATTGATGGTCACTAGTCACTTAGTGTCTTCTCATACCCTTAGTATGCCTCATTTCTCTTAAGGTCTTCTCATAATATGCCTAAGTTATGATTTTTACATTCCCTTTTTCACTCCCTATAATCCTAATATTTTCCCTTGAAAAATATGGATTTGTTCACTAATCAGTCCCATAGGAATTTAATTTATGAGTTACATAATAAGACCATGAATATGACTTGGCCTTCCTCACAAATTACCAAAATTTCCACATTAATATTAAAAACATTCCATTTTATAAGATTTTCACATTAATTCCACCTCATTGGTGTTCCCTTTGTGAGTTTCAATGTAAGAACACATATAATACCTACCTTCCTCACAAAAATTTCCATTAATCCAAGTTACAACAAAAATTACATGTGTCAAATATGATATAAGACTTGATTGATTATGAAGCTACATGTCATTGAAATGCTTCCCATCTTGATTTAGTATGTTATAATGATTACTTTTTTACTCTTTCACTTATATCTTCTTATTTTCTGATTGCATGTAAGAATCCAACCATTTCTTGAATTTTTCACACTTCCCAACTTGAATTAGTATGATAAATTTAAGACCAATTTGTTCAATTTTATTTTTATTTTATACTTCCCAACATGATTTAGTATTATTGATTGACTTAATTAATTAATTTTTATACCATTTGTTCTTTTACTTGCTTTCCATTTTATTACATTGTTTTCATACTTCCCAACATGATTTAGTGTGATTTTACTTGGTTTAATTTGGTGCCAAATATTTTTCATGGTTTAAAAACAACCTTTTGACTTCTTGTTTACCACTCTTTAGTTACTTATACTTAGTCATATTTTTCTATTACACATTCCCAACATGGAATAGTGTGTAGTGCATTGATTGATTATACTTATCCAAGTCTTTTTACCTATTTCTTTTTAACCTTGCATGTGTCCTACATAATGCTAGAAAAGAAACCACAAACACATATATTTATTATATAATATACAACAAAATCTCAATGCATGTGATAAAAATAATAAGATCCATGCATCCAAAACCACACCCATAATACAAACATGTATTATCAACATCTAACTGTTAAAATAAGTTATCTATATATATCATGTGTTTTTGATACAAAGTACACAAATACATCACTTAGCTCTAAGGCTGGGCTATATCATGTATATCTTGTGGCCTAAACACACTTTACATAGATGACTTAGATATTCAAATATTAATATTATGCTATAAATAGGATATCCAAGATCTCAAACCTATCTCTTGCCTTGTAGGTTGGCCACCTAGGCCTGTACCTTTGCTAGTTGACTCATGGTAGCTATATGCATGACTCTCTCCTAAGCCCTGGCCTGCCATGCCTATGAATCTCATAATCCCACCCATAATAGTGGTTTTATCTAGTACCCACATTAATATAATCACCTCATGTCCTCTCTTACTAGTTTGAACTAGCTTGCCTAAGCTGGGGTAGATAGTACCATAAGATCATCCAATGTGGTAGGGTCATATGGCATCAGGGTCCTATCCAGGAAATCATGGAATGATCCCCTCACCATGGAGTGCCATATATTAACCTCATCCTATAAAATATATAAAAAATTCAAACCATATAAATATTATATTATAGATATATCTCAAAATCTATTTACCTATAATCTATCTCAAAAAAACTTAAGCAAATTTCAGCCATTTATCACCTGTCTGAAGGTCACCTATCACCATCTCCCCATTTGCATGAACATCAAGCATAATATCTCCATTGTATAATCCTATAAGTACCTCATCTATGGGATTCATCCCAACCAATCTAAACCCTAGGGTCACCACCCATTCCCATCTCAAGCTTCATCTTAATGGTGATTCTATAGACCAACTCTATCTTAGGCTGATTGATGGGTCATCTGGGATGACTACCCTCTATGCTCTCTCTCATCACTATAATCCACATCAATGGTGTGACTAAGTTGGTTTCCTATCCTCTTAATGTGATGTCACTTGTGGTAACTCTAAGACTCCTACATTCACATCCATCTCCTCTTTAGCTATTGGCCATCGTGCTCAACTTATCCATGGTATCTCATGTCATGATATAATATTTAGTCTCAAAACTATTGGTCCCAATCCTCCTCTCCCCCCTTGAAACTCTCTCATGTCTATCATAAAATATGGGAACCACTATCAAAGCCACTAGATGATTGATTCCAAACTATCTTGGTAAGTATGCCACTAGATGTGGCTCTATCCACTAGGTATAGTAGACTATAATCTATGCTCATGAAAACTCTAGTACCACCATCCTCCAACTCAACCATAATGTCATGATTTTCCCATATAGATGACATATAATATCTACTCATGTGACTATATATAATACTAACACATGGGGCATAACCCATGCCACTTGATTCTATCACCATCTTTGTACCTGAGGTAACCGATCATCAATCATATGGGGTAACCCAACTGGTCGGTACATCAAAAACCTCTTGTCTATCCAAGCACTTAATAAAATCACCAGCCCTATGGTATTCTACCCTATGGATAGTATCCCATTCATATCATTCATAAGATAAACATAGATGATATAACCCAAATCATATAGTTTATCCTTCTATAATATAGATTGGCATAAGGCTATCACATATAAAAATACCTTACCATCTAACTTGTGACACAACACCCATGTTGTCATAAGTGATATCACTTCCTTCCATATATCAATCATCTGATCGATATAAATGTCAAATTTGTTCACTCTCATCCTTGGATATATCCTATCCAAGCATATCACTCATCGAGCTAATGCTCATCTCTCATCCTACCCATCCAGTATCCCTATGATCACTGGTGTGCTTCCTATTAGAATTCCAAGTATAACATGGACATATTCTATTTTTATACCCACCTTGATGGTGTCCCCATCGACTACCCACCTAAAGTTACTAGTCAAGTACTCCTAGGATCTTAGGAATATGACTACTAGATCTATACTCAATGACACTTGGCACATCTTTATGATACCTCCTAGGCCCAGTGTGACTAACCTAGCTTAATCCTTCCCTATCAATCACTCTAATAGGTTTGGTAGCTATGCTACATCCACTAATCACTAGAATCATTGATGCCCCTACAACTATTAAACAAGAAAAGATGTATTAGACCTCTATGTCACTTATAATCAAATACATTCTTTTCAAATTTTAACAAAAACAAACATTAATTTACCTTAATCTATCCATTTTTTACCTATTTGATATATTTTTAGATTTTTTGGCCATTTCAGTACTTAATCAATCAACTTGGTCCTTACATGTCCTATTTCATCCAATTTCCTACATTTTAATACTAGCCACTTGGTCACATACTAATTTAAAAATAGTACTAGGTTGACCCTGTAGACTTAACAAACTAAGTCAATCCTTTCATTTCCCCCTTATTACTAAATTAATAGATTGGATTAACCTACTAAGTCATCACACACCTACTAATTCAGAAGTATGGAATCAAGATTTTCAATCTACTAGGTCGACTTGGTGAACCTAGTTAGTTCAAATTATTGATTCTTTCCCCTACTTTTAATAAATGCCTTTGGTAGTTATTACTTTGATTCCTTTGAACCCATTCCCCTTTTTTCATATAGTACCCTTAGAAACTATTTATATATTTTTTATTTTCTAGAATTAGTCTAAATTATAGATTTCAATAAAACACTTGATTTATATTAAAATATTCAAAATAGATTTGAAATTCATAGTTACCTACCTATGTTACACTCATTGCAGCCACTAGGCATCTTTCTCATTTTAGTTATCATCTCCTTACCATCTTAGCTCTATTAGATTTATTTCAGTCTCTCAGAGATATATTTTTCTCTCCAAATAAGTTAAATAATAACACATGACTTTTTTTCACCTTATTTAAACTTACTATTCATAATTCTTTACCTTTCAAATATTTACTATCAGATTCTTCATTTTGATCATAGCTTTCTTTTTACTCACTCATGTTTTAGACCATAAAAAGTTATGGAATCATGATTTTGTAGAGAATTTTTTCCACTACTATATGCCTATATTCCATTTTTTTAATTTTTCACTCTTTTTTACACTAATCTCTATAGGTTTGCCTAATGTTCTTTACATTGGACACCTTCACATATATTATAGTCTCCTTATTTATCTATATCACTAAGGTAAGTATTTATATATTTTTCAATTTTATCCTTTCATTTATCTTATTTTCTCCATATTTTACTTTACTTAGCATCATCATTATGTGTCATAATATTCTATTCTTGAAGCACCATCCCATGTTGTGCTTACGTGACATGTGATGAGCTTCGAATGGGGCATATGTAGACACATAATATTTTCAAACTTTTATCAACTATTTATGTTATTTATATTTTATGAACCTATCAAGTCTTAATCTACCTGATTGCATGCTCTAAGGGGTTCATCAAGAAAGGGGTGGGTAGACCATTGGTGCTTTGCAAGATTATGGTCCCCTTTTCCACTTGTTATATACACACTTGTCTCCTAAAAACCATTTTCCTAAGCTTTTAGTTCTCTATTTTATACTTCTAATTCATTTCCCACTTTTCATCCCCCTTTTCCTAGCCTAAAACCCCTTTTGATAGTTTACAGTACTAGGTCAACTGGGTCAACCCTGTACTCTTATGGGTGAAATTCATTTAGGGTCTAGGTCAGCTCCTGGCTAACCTAACCCATGACCTAGTGAATTTTTATCCATAACAATACTAGGTCAATTGGGTTGACCCTATCAACCAAAACCTTTGGAAGGTATTAAGGTTAAATATTACTATATACAAGATCATTTCACCATTATTTAGAGAAGAGAAGAATAATTAAGAGCTATTATGCATCTACTAATCCACCATTCTACTTGATGATCAAGATTAGGGTTTCATAATTTATTTGGAGATATGGATCTTGTCTTAAGGAGAAGTATTTTAGATGCATTGATAGGTTGTGTATCATAAATCTCATTTATCCTTGTCATCCTTACATACCACAATAACCTCTTATGAATCACCTTGGCCAAGGGAGAGATTGAGGCTTGATGGGTTCATCTTCATAGGTAAGTATTCCTAACTTTGTGCCTCCTTTGTAAGAGTAGATAGATATGAATTTTTACTTCTCTTCCATGCATTAGAATTCCATATAAATTGATGTGAGTATATGTATTTTATACATGTTTATTTTTGTTGTTTATTAACCCCAATTTGTGCCACAAGATTTGGTGAGCACTAGATTAAACTTCACTTTATTTGTTATTAGTTTAGTGAATATGAAAACATAGGGATTAATTAGGGTTATTATGTGATTATTATTGATTAGAAGATTTGAATCCCCTCTTTAGTATTATTTATTGTTATAAGAGATCCCCTAATTGGGTCTGGTAGATCTACATATTGGTCATGTTCCTAATTATCTAATACATCCCCAATCAAAAGTGTAATTATTATCTATCTTCTCTGAGTTAGGATTGATTTATAAAAGTGATGTATTTTTGATTGCATACACATTACATCATCAATTCAGGACTAGAAAGAGACCAATCATGGGGGTAAAAGGTTACTAAATGGTCTAAGAGAGTGGCCTGGTCCATCTAGGCAAAAGTTTCATATATAGGCCAATTTTGGCCAACACTTCCATACGACCTTCTACTCTATGATTTGTGCCAGTTCATGAAGAGTGATATTGGCCTTGATATTATTCATGTCCTCAATAATTCTACATCCTTCCTTACTCTTTTCTTCTCTATCCTAAGGTTGATCATTCCATTTTGGGGGAGGAGGATTATTATTAGCTTTAGGATTTGAGGGAATTATTGTAAAATTGGGAAGAGTAGAAGTGGTGAGAGAATATATTCATTAGTTTCAAGGACCATAGATTAACTTGGGGGGCCAAATTCATGAAGGAGATCTAGAGGATTCATTATGTGATCCTATCTAATAATTGCCCTTTGAATTATTTCAAAGGATATATAGAACTCTACACAATCTAATTCCCCATGATGTGATGCGTTATGAACTCTACACCACTTAGACAAAGTCATCTCCATGATATTGATTTTTGGTAGTTTAGTGGGTTGTTGTTGTTCTATAGTATTGGTGGGTCTATTTAAAGGCCTATTGTATCATGGAAAGATATAATTATAGTTATAATTTTGATTGGTGGTAATCACCCATATTTTTTTGCATATTCAAGAAGTCATTTCTTAACTTTTGGACCACTCTTTGAATAGAATACAATTTATCTTTGGTGGAGTCAAAACCCTAAGCAACTACTATGTTAGTGTGAAATAGATGTTGATTTTTTTGGTTCTATTGATGTCTATTCCTTTGTGCTTGATTGTTCAAGAAATTATAATTATAATTTGTTTCTTACTGTGTCATGGGAGGTAGAGTATACAACTAATTTTAGTTAAATGTAGGGACATTCTGATTAGCATGTCGTATTGGATTCAAAGATGGAAAGACATTATTTAATGTTTATCCACCTAAATTCTAAAGATTGAGTTTTATATTTAAATGCTTATCAATTTTAATAACTTATTGATATTCTAATGCTAAAGTATTGGCTTTGATATCTTTCTTCAAAAACATTATAATGATGTGGTCCAGAGCATTCTTGTATATCCTAAGTGTTATATTTATGTCCATATTGTATGTGGCATTCAACTGAGTGTATATATTATAAAATATTGCATTAAAGTCCCATATAACCCCATTGGGATCCCTCTTTATGTTGTTGAAATATTGATCCACCAGACTTGGATTAGTAACCTAATTAAATTATGAAAGAAAAGTATTTTTGCATTCATTCCATGTTGTGTTGGAACTTTCTTTCAAGTTAAGATACTAATTATAAGCAGAATCTTACAGAGTAAATGGGAAAAGACTACATTCAACATCTTCATAGGTGACATTCATTAATATTAGATAATCCTTCAAATATTTGATGCATTATTCTATCATACTCCCATTTAAGGGGGAGAAATTAGGCAAGTATTTCTCTGGGTTCCTCAATAGATCATGTTGGTCTATAGGGATGGCAATAATAGATTTGACTAAACAAGGTTGAGCCATAGGATTATTGATTAGTGGGAAATTTATTTATTGGGGAAGGTGTCCTAGCTTGGTGTACCTTAGGTATGATAGGTAATGTTTTAGGCCTCTTATGATTTGACAAAGGTGAAACTAAAATGCTAGTATTGTTGAGTATTATCATTGATGTCAAAGGTGCATCTTGTAAAGGTTGATGTAAAAGGGGATTAAGGAAAATTGGAAGTTTGTGATATGGCTAGGTTCATGGAATAATGTTCTCATGAGATATTTTTTCCATGAGATAAATATAAAAATATAATTTGAAGGTAACTAATGCCTTATGTCTACATAGAAGGCATAGGTCATTAATGTCAAGTGCATAGGAAGCCTAGTCATGACATGAAGAGGTATGTGCATGGTGAAATGAATGAACACAAGCATGTGAAGGTTTTATGACATTTTTTGAGCATGTGAATAAGGTATATAATCATTCATGATGTTTTCAAGGTGAGATTATAGGCGTAGATCCTTTAGTCTAAATCTACACCCAGATCATTCTTAGACCTTGCATAGCTTAATGAGGTATGAAGATAATATTTAATGGAAAGTATGAAAATTTGAGGATGGACAGAGGTAATAAAATTATTTTTAGTTATGATCATAAATTTTGAGGACAATATTTGAAGGAAAAGCACATGAATCACTATTTTAGGCCTTTTCAAGCTCATAGAATGAGGTATCAAACCTAAGAAGCACTTTCAAAAATTTGTTTGCATGTGTAACCTATACATGGGAGTATTATATATTAAATATAAATGTGTAAGGGTCCTATATATGATCTAGAATCATTATTTTTTACAAGTGGTAGTCCTTTATGAATAATTGTTAACACCAAAACCTATGTTAAACCTCCATAAAACCCTAATAAGGACATGATATGAAATTATTTTTTCAAAATAGCTCAAGATGGATTAAAAATACTAGATAATTTATTGGAGATATTATTCAACTCTCCCAGGTACCTCTAGGTGGTGGTGTTTAGTCAAATGAGAAAGAAAATGCACAAATATAGGCTTATTTATCAAGAAACTATTATAGCTCTCAAAAGTTAAATTGGTAAAGAAAATTAAATAGATGGTATAAGAAGATAGATAATCCTTTTTAATTGCCATGATGATTTTTGTATATGTTCTATAATTCAAGTATAAAACTAATGATGTGTGTTGACGCAAAAGATTGCACCCCTGGCAGGAGGCCAAGCTCTTGCCTTCTTCATACAACTATGGAAACTCCCCTCTCACCTATGGGACTAGTGAAGCTAGA
Source organism: Torreya grandis (assembly GCA_037957365.1). Taxonomy (NCBI): domain Eukaryota; kingdom Viridiplantae; phylum Streptophyta; class Pinopsida; order Cupressales; family Taxaceae; genus Torreya; species Torreya grandis. Next base: position 5,587,834 of record JARHVA010000369.1, read on the forward strand.
GGGGAGAGTCTCTAGATAAGGGCTAGCTCCATTTGATGCATCATATTCATTCCAAAAAGTGCTAACACACACACATATATATAGATATATAATGGGGGGGATGAAAAGGGAGAAAGATGCAAGAAAACAAACTACTCTAAAGAGGTGATGCACCAAAATAAGTCAACCTTATCACATCCACACTTTAAATCAGACATACACATACATACACTTTAGACTTGCTAGAAGGACCAGACTGTAAGAAACTTGGCAGGGAGGCTTTCATGAAAAATGCAAAAAATAGAGATTCACCAAGGTGCTGTGAGATGCACACTGAAAGTAATTTATTCTTTTCTACACTTCCAGATGTAGCTCTCCTTATTAGTTACAGAAATGGCACCTTGTAAACAATAGATATGTTGGTGTTGGACCTATGAAAGCATCAAGAAACAATGACCAAACACAAACTAACACTCAAGACATACACAAAAATATCTATCCAAGAGAGAGGTAAAAATGCATCTATTGATTCAGGTGAAATTTTTCCAGGGCTACGCCTTACAAATGTGGAAGATGATTTCTCAAATGAAAAGTCTTCAATATATAGGAGAAGAAAGGAGGCCTTTTTGGTGCCCCTTTTTACAAGTGGCCTATTTGCGTCCCCTCATTAGGAAGAGCATGCTACTTGAAAATTAAATGTTGTGTCGACCCTGGCTTTGACTTCAGGCACTTTTTGACATGGCCATGTTGTTTCCTCATTAACCGAGGCTACTTCTTGAAGGCACCTACCCAGCTTGTCTACTCATAAATATGAAATGAAGAAAAAAGGGTTGCACAGTTGGCCGTTCGCATCCTCTAATTACAATTTCCATCCATTGTTTCACCTACTAGAGTAACTTCTTAAATCAACGCTTCCCTTCACCACTTGGACAACATATTTTCTCCATGCTTAGCACTTTATCTTTTCCCTATTTTGTCTCTTCTGGCTCCTTTGGCCCTCAAGGGTGATCTTTTAGCAGGTCGTTGCATTTCTAGGCTTCCTTTCATGGTTAGTGCTCCTTCAGTTTGAAAGCAAATGGCTATTTCATTGTGTTAATTTTGATGTTCATTCAACCATCATCACTTTGAAAACCAATGACTAATTTTCTTCCTTAAATTTGATGGCTTTTAAGACATCGCCGCTTTGGCAATTTGTCATCGGGTCCCTCGCTGGCTTCTCTACAGGATTTGTCTTACTCGGCCCTCTCTGTGGGTCTTTTTGCTTGAATTCCCTTCTTAGCACCTTCCCAAAGGGAAGGTTCCCCTTCAGCCCTTGAAAGTACCCCTTTATTTTGGCTGAGAGTCCCCCGCAAGGGCACCTACCCTTTGGGGTCCTTTGGCAGGTCGCTATGCTCCTTTGGGTTGCTTCCTGGGTTCTCGTGGACTTTTGTCTGTGGAAATTTTCCCATGGACTTTTGTCTATAGAAATTTCCCACAGACATTTTGTCTGCGGATGTTTGCCCTGGCCTTTACTTTGAACTGCGGCCCAAATTCCTTTAGACTTTTTATCTAAAGGAATTCCTTCAGATGAAAAGTCTGAAGGAATTCAGGACTTTGCCTTTGAAAAATTCCAAAAGTTAAAATGTCCCTTTAAAGTTTTCCATTGAAGTATTCCATGCCCTTCACAAGGGCTTCTGGACTTAAGCTACCCCTTTACCTTTCAGGCATACCCTTAAACCAAGCCATTAAACCAAAATGGTTTAATGATTCAAGCAGTTCAATCATTGCACGCCAATGCCAAGTGAACTAAACCCGATGAATTTGAAGACAATAAACCATCCAGTTGAACCAAATGATTGAACCACTCACTTTGAACCAAGCTCGTTGAACCAAACCATTGAACCAAAATTGGTTCAACAGTTTAATGGTTCAACGCTGTTGAATTGAGATGTTTAAACTGAGCGATGAACTTTTGTTAAACTAAAGGTCACTAAACCATTTGAACTATGCTGATTGAAAAATGTTTTAAACTTAGCTAACTGGACCAAAGCTGAAGAACTTGCAGCTTGAACCAAGCACCTGTTGGGCAAAAAATTGGTCAACAAATTGGTGACTCCAAGGGGAAGCATGCTTGCTAAGCTTAGAGACCAATTGCCTTGTAGTCCATTGGGCCCAGAGTCAGATGGTAACTTAAAAGCCAGCAATAGCTCTGATAAATCTTAGAACCAAAAATGTAGATTTACCTCCAAGGAAATGAAAACACACACAAGGCTAAGAAAACTACTACTTATGCAACAACACTTAGGGAAAGCAGGAAAGAAAACAAGGGAAAATATATACAAATGAAAGGAGACTCAGTGGCAGTGCTTCAAATGTATCCCATTAAATAGGATATGCAGTTCATCACCATCCAACCTAGAGAGTTAGAATGCATTATGTTGCTTGCACTGAGTGATTATGTATGGGCCACTCTATAGGGCATCAATTTTTTCTGTTTCCCAGGCTTAGCTTGGTCTTCATCCCATTTCAAGACAATGTCTCCTTTAAATAAATCTTTTGATGAATATTTCTTATTGAAGTGTCTCTTTGTTTGCTATTGGTGACTAGTCATAGAAGCCATAGCCTGGTCCCTTATCTTTTGGAGCTCCATCAGCTCAAACAGCCTGACCTCCATGCTACTTCCTTCTAATTGCAGCTGGCGAGCGAGGTCTAATGCTGGCAATTCAAGTGAGATGGGAAGCCTAGCTTCTCTTCCATACACAAGCATATATGGAGAATTTATAATTGCTCTCTTTGGGGTGATTTGATTGGTCCATAGAGCTATTTTTAGCTTGGTATGCCAAGTCCTCTAATTTTCTTCTATGGTCCTCTTTATGATCCTAATCAAATTCTTATTGGTGGACTCAGCCAGCCCATCCCCTATGGGTAATAATTGGATGAAGTGTTGAGATATATACCATACCTCAGTGCCCATTCACTTGTTTTGGTTCCCAAAAAAGCTAAGGTGTTATCTAAGATTATGGTGGTTGGGACCCCAAATCTTATCATCAGGTCCTCATAAAATTCCAGGATTGCACTTTCATTTGCCTCCTTCAGAGCAACAACTTCCACCCACCTTGTGAAATATTCCATGGTGGTTAGGACCCACTTGTGTCTAGCACTGGAGGGAGGATTAATCATCCCTATGAAGTCTAGGCCCCACTACATGAATGGCTGTTCTACCTGAATAGGTTGTAGAGGCATGGTAACCAACCATTGTTTCCCATCAAAAAGTGCACACTTTTGGCACTTTCTTACCCAGGCATGGGTGTCTTTGAAAAGAGTAGGCTAGAAATACCCAGCTCTCATTATCCTTACTGCAATAGCTTAAGGAGTGAAACGACCACCTACTGGTCCATCATGGAACTAAAATAATACTTTATCAGCCTAGTTTAGATCAATGCATCTTAAAAGAACCCTAGAGAGATCCTTCCTAAACAATACTCCATCAACTAGAACATAAGGGAGAGACTGGAGCTTGAAGTACCTTCTTCTAGTCTTATCAAGACTCTACAGGCACTCACTAGTGAGAAGGGAATGCCTCAGGTCTGATGTCCAGTCCTTTATGATAGTTGGTTCTTTTGCTGTAGCTGCATTGTGATTTAGTAAGCTATCTTCCCCTTTCTACTTGAAGTCCATAGCAAGGTGTTTGCACATGCCTCTACCCCTCACCAGCTTGGTGATCTTGATGTCTATGTCACACTCCATCACCTTGGTGATCCACCCCACTCTCTTCTCATTTAGGTCTTGATTGGTCAAGAAATCCTTGATGTCAGGATGCGAAACCATGACATGAATCCTATTGTTAGACAACATATGCCTGAACTTCATTAGACTCCACACTACTACCAAGACTTGCTTCTCCACATACGTGTATCTAACTTTGAAATCCTCTAGCCCTTGGCTAAAAAATACAAGTGGTTATTTGAGGTCATCACCATTTGCTTGGGTAAGCATGGCAGAGATCACCTCTTCATTGCTAAAAGTGTAGAGGTTGAAGTCTTTGTTGAAGTCAGGGCTGATCAAAGTAGGAGCCCAGGTTAAGGCCTACTTGATAACTTCAAAGCTATCTTTCCTTTGTGTTGTCCACTTAAACTCCTCACCCTTCCTCAGCATAGAGGTCAGTGGCTTGCATATCTCTGCAAAATTTGAAATGAATCTTCGAATGAAGTTTATCCTGCCAAAGAAGCTCTGTAGGCCTTTCTTGTGCTTAGGTAGCGACATCTCTAAGATATAACTCTCTCTCTCGGGGTCAATAAATAAGCCCTCCTTAGACATGATGTGTCCAATGAGTTTCCCCTCATGAACAACAAACACACATTTATTTGGATTAAGAGAGATGCTAAATTCCTTACACCTTTCAAAAATCTACCTGAGGTGTTACATGTGTTGGCTCACTTCCTTGGAGAATACCATCATATCATTGAGGTATACCAACACATTGTTGTTTATCAAGCCTCCAAAAGCCATGTCCATGGCTCATTGAAAAGTAGCACCAGCATTAGCCAGCTTGGATAACATATTCTTGTACGTGAATGTTTCCCATTTAGTAGTGAAGGTTATTTTGTGCTAGTCACAGCCTTACACTAGAATCTAATTATACCCTAAATATCCATCCAAGAGGGAGAAATGCTCGCTGCCTGTTACCTTCTAAAGAATCTGCTCCATGTTCAGGAGGGGATAATGATCTTTTAAAGAGACTTTATTAAGGTCCCTAAAATTGACACATAGCCTGATCTCCCCATTCTTCTTTTTAATAGGAACAAGATTGGCCAGCTAGAAGGAATGTTTGATTGGAAATATAATCTTGGACTCAATCAATTTGGCCAGTTCCCTCTGCATGAGAGGCTCAATTATGAAGTTGATAAGTCTCTACTTTTATGTGACTGGCCTGGCACCTTCTTCTAATTTGATGGTGTGTTGGGCAAGTCTTGGGTTGAAGCCCTTCAAATCACTGTAATCCCACTCAAAAACATCAACAAACTCTTGACACAACAAAATGAAAGCCTACCTTTCTTGAACCATGCAGACTTTTCCAAGCATAAGCAACTTGTCCTTGAAGATCTCAACCCTTTCATAATTCTCTTCCTTAGTTGTGATGCATGCCTTATTGTTTCTTAATTGGTCATCTCCATTGAAGATGCTCTCAAGAGTGACCAGACCTTTGGGGAGCTTATTGTTCTTCAATTGAACAATCTGGTTTCCATATTGTTGTTACAACTTTGCCTAGTTTTATGTTGCAAACTCAGCTTCCTCTTGTAAGAAGAAAGCTATTTGTTGGTCATTTTCAAAAACCTACCAATTTGAAATGTTGTCAGGGACAGAGGGCCAAACTACCACCTTCAAGTAACATGAACCATAGTCTTGACTTATCTCTCTGGAAACATCAAACTAAACACCAATTGCTGCTAGCTTATCTGCTTGTTTGTTCTGCTCTCTGGGAATGGAGGCAATATTGAAAGCGAGGAAATATTTCACCAAGTCCTAGACCTTATGCTTGTAGGACTTTAGCAAGGAATTCTTGGTTAGATTCAGGCCTCTCACCTAATTTACAATCAGCTCACTATCTCCCAAAACTTGCAACTCCTTGATCCCTCTTTTTCTTGCCCATTCCAGACCATGGATAAGGGAATCGTATTCTAAAACATTGCTTGTGCAAGAAAATTAGAAACAAGAAGCTAAAAAATATCTCTCCTTTAAAGGGGATACTAGCATCACTCCACCACTAGCTCCCAGCCTACTTTTGGAACCATCAAAGTACATCTGCCATAGGCCTAGGTCCTCTTGGCTTGCTTTCATTATATTTGGTATGAAGGCACCCTCTTCGTGTATGTAGTAGACTCCAAGGCCTGCCTCCTTTATGAACTTGTAAGGATCATGCTTGAAGTTATCATTTCCCCACTCATCCAAGAGTAAGTCTATAACTCCTTCAAGAGCAGAGGATGGAGATTGGTCTGTTTGGGACTCTTCTGGGTCGATAATGGTGTAATTAACGTTCGCTACCTTAGGCAAATATGGTTCTAGATGGTCCTTGTAGAGTGGTTTGGATTTGATATTTACCTTGGTCCCATACTTGGCCCTAAAAATTAGATAGGACCAGTTCGCTGCTAGATAACCACCTATCTTTGATGTGAAGTCCCTGGACAAGCAAATTATGAAATAAGGAGGAACATCTGCTACTACTATATCATGGGAAATTGAGAAGGTTGGGCAAACATGTAATGTCAAGCTTAAACCCTTCAAAATCCCAACTATTTTTACAGGTGTCCCATCTAACTGCAAGACTCCCTTATTAATCTCTTCATATTTCAATCCCATCTTGTTAGCTATGCACTTGGGCATCACTGAGGTACTAGCCCCACTGTCAATGATGCAGTTATGCACCAAGAAATCTCCTATGACTAAGGACACATAAAAAGGGGTAATTTTCTCTTCCTTCTTTACCTAACCTAAAGTGGAAGGTTGTCCATTCATCATTAAGACATTATTAGCCCCTTCTAGGATAGCTTGTCGGTCTAGCTCATGCAATTCTCTTTCTAACATGTCATTTTGTCCTGGTAGAGACAAAGAATCCCATAAGGAGATGTTCATGTGCAGCTTCTTCATCTGGTCTGCTATATTGACTTGATGACTACCTCCCCTCAAGTTTTCCTTAGGGCCAATTCCAACCTGAGCTACAGGCTGAGGGGCTAAAGGTGCAAATGGTGGTCTAAAATTTGGGGCTTTCTAATTTGAGTGTGATGGAGAAGGTGAAGCTATCAATTAGGTAGTCACTTGGGCTTCTCCCATTACCCTCCTCTTGAATCTTGTGTTGGATGCAACACAGTCAGCCTAATTGTTTGCAGTGCCCACATAATTCACTAAATAAAATTCCCCTTCTAGATGATTCATGAGGGTAAAATCAGGCTAGGTCTGATTGTTACTCATGCTGGGTTGCATTGAAGGCTCAAAGACATGGGGTTGAGCAGCTGCCTGATTGTCTACATTCTAGAAATAACCCATCATCTCATTTGTATAAATAGCTTGTTCTTGACCATATCCCATGGTCAAACAACTTGGCTATTCCTATACTAGATTGTTCTGAATAGGCACCATGACTTTAGTGATGAAGGGGGGCCTGAGTTGTAGTTTTGAAATGGTCTGGTCTGAGTGAGCTGACCCTGTCCTTGATTATAGTTTTGGAAAGGGGGTCTAGGGGCTTGACCATAATGCTAGTATCCCTAAGTTGGTCTATTGCTTTGAGCTTGTTGCCTTTTGAGAGCAATAAGTTCATTTGACATGCTCTACAACAGAGTCTTAACTTCATGAAGCTCATTGGATGGAATAGAAACTAGTTTCTCTATGCTAGGTAGGGGAGCTCATGTGGGAGTAATGACCTAAATTAGAGGTAGCATTTTTGGGAAAAGTGGCATGTGATGTCTAGGGGCTATTTTCCTAGCCTATACTAAGCAATTTTTAGCTGTTATGGCTATGTCATAAGCAATAGGTAGTATATGCCCTCCCATGGATTGTATCATCATAGCAATATCACTATTCAATGCCTTTAAATAATATAGGAAAGCATAGCTGGGAGTCAGTCTTACCAAAATGGGGATTCTATCCCAAGTCTTTTGAAACTACGTGTTGAAATCTTGCATATACTCGTGTGGAGCTCTCTTTATGGTCGTCAACTGCTCAGCGAGTGAGAGGTCATCACTCTTTTCCCTGAAATGGAAATTCATTCCAGGAATGGATTGAATTTATAGGCAAGGTCCTGTACCAGTCAAGAGCCTTGCCTTTGAGAGACAATGCTAGCAATCTGATGGTGATATTTTCCTTCATGACATTGTGAATATTGTAGAGGTTAGCAGTATTCCTAATGTGCTTGATGACAATAATGGGCCCCTCTCCATTAAAAGAAATCACATTTTTGAGGGTTGTTCTCGAGATTGGATCATAACATGGGAGGTTCAAGGGGCTCTGACCATGAAAATCCATAAAAGGCAATGTCATAGCTGGGATGGGCTATAACTATGGCTCTGCTAAGTATGTGTCCCTTACAATAGGTCTGGGAGGGTGGATTTTTGAATAAGGATGGGTCCTCTCAAACATTAGTCTTTTTGTTGAGTTCAAAGGTAACTCAACAAAATTGAAGGGAACCCCTTTAGAAGCAGACCATGTGGTGACTTTAGGCATAGAAAGTTAAAACTGGTCTTTGATTGAGAAACTAAAACTCTTACCAATGGAGTCGCCAGATGCTGGAAATATTGATTTGCTATAATAGGACCAACATCAATCCTAAAACTTTATTGAATTGTCAAACTAGGTCCCACCGGGCGTGCCAAAACTATTGACACAGAAGATTACACCCCTAGCAGGAGGTCGAGCTCCTGCCTTCTTCACACAACTATGGAAAATCCCCTCTCACCTATGGGACTGGTGAAGCTAGAGGGGAGAGTCTCTAGATAAGGGCTAACTCCCTTTGATGCATCATATTCATTCTAGAAAGTGCTAACACACACACACACACACACACACACACACACACACACACATATATATATATACATATATATAATGGGGGAGGGATGAAAAGGGAGAAAGATGCAGGAAAACAAACTACTCTAAAGTGGTGATGCACCAAAATAAGTCAACCTTCTCACATCCACACTTTAAATCAGACATACACATACATACACTTCAGACTTGGTAGAAGGACCAGACTGTAAGAAACTTGGCAGGGAGGCTTTCATGAAAAATGCAGAAAATAGAGATTCACCAAGGTGCTGTGAGATGCACACTAAAAGTAACTTCTTTTCTACACTTCCAGATGCAGCTCTCCTTGTTAGATATAGAAATTGCACCTTATAAACAATAGATATGTTGGTGTTGGACCTATGAAAGCATCAAGAAACAATGACCAAACACAAACTAACACTCAAGACATACACATAAATATCTATCAAAGAGAGAGGTAAAAATGCATCTATTGATTCAGGTGAAATTTTTCCAGGGATACACCATATAAATTTGGAAGATGATTTCTCAAATGACAAGTCTTCAATATATAGGAGAAGAAAGGAGGCCTTTTTGGTGCCCCTTTTTACAAGTGGCCTATTTGCGTCCCCTCATTGGGAAGAGCAGGCTACCTAAAAAGTAAATGCTGTGTCGACCCTAGATTTGACTTTAGGTGCTTTTTGACATGGCCACGCTATTTCGTCATTAATCAAGGCTACTTCTTGAAGGCACCTACATAGATTATCTACTCATAAATATGAAATGAAGAAAAAAAGGTTGCACAATTGGCCATTCACGTCCTCTAATTGTAATTTGCAGCCACTATTTCACCTGCTAGAGTAACTTCTTAAATCGACGCTTCCCTTCACCACTTGGACAACATATTTTCTCCATGCTTGGCACTTTGTCTTTTCCCTATTTTGTCTCTTCTAGCTCCTTTGGCCCTTGAGAGTGATCTTCTAGTGGGTCGCTACATTTTTGGGCTTCCTTTCATGGTTAGTGCTCCTTTGGTTTGAAAGCAAATAGCTATTTCATTGTGTTAATTTTGACATTCATATAGCCATCATCACTTTGAAAACCAATGACTAATTTTCTTCCTTAAAGTTGATGGCTTCTAGGACATCACTACTTTGGTAATTTGTCATCAGGTCCCTTACTGGCTTCTCTACGGGCTTTGTCTTACTCGGCCCTCTCTATGGTTCTTTTTTCTTGAAGTCCCTTCTTAGCACCTTCCTGAAGGGAAGGTGCCCCTTTGGCCCTTAAAAGTACCCCTTTATTTTGGCTGAGAGTCCCGTGCAAGGGCACCTGCCCTTCGGGGTCCTTTGGTGGGTCACTATGCTCCTCTGGGTTGCTTCCTAAGTTCTTGTGGACTTTTGTTCACAGACATTTTCCTATGGACTTTTGTCCATAGACATTTCCCATGGACATTTTGTCCATAGATGTTTGCCCCAGCCTTTGCTTCAAACTACGGCTCGCATTCCTTCAGACTTTTTATCTGAAGGAATTCCTTTAGACAAAAAGTCTGAAGGAATTCGGGACTTTGCCTTTGAAATTTTTTGAAAGTTAGAACGTCCCTTTGAAGTGTTCCATTGAAGTATTCCATGCCCTTTGTAAGGGCTTCTGGACTTGAGCTACCCCTTTAACTTTCAGGCATACCCTTGGACCAAGCCGTTAAACCAAAATGGTTCAACAGTTCAAGCAGTTCAATCATTGCGTGCCAATTCCAAGTGAACCAAAGCTGATGAATTTGAAGCCACTGAACCAAATGATTGAACCACTTTCTTTGAACCAAGCTCGTTGAACCAAACCATTGAACCAAAATTGGTTTAATGGTTCAATGCTATTGAATTGAGATGTTTGAACTGAGCGATGAACTTTTGTTTAACTAAAGGTTGTTGAACCATTTGAACTATGCCGATTAAAAATTGTATTGAACTTAGCTTATTAGACCAAAGCTGAAGAACCTAAAGCTCAAACCAAGCACCTGTTGGGCAAAAAATTGGTCAACAATGTGAATAGTGTAAAACCCAGGTAGAGATGGAGAGATAGATTTGAGGGTCCATGCATGATATATTTATGAAATAAAGTGAATTAATAAGTAATTTATGAATTTTATGTCATGATAGTGATTTTTAGAAGCCTTGGAGGTCTATGTATATGGTGAAAAATTTTCTCGCAAAATGGCCTATCTAGTTGAGATAAGACTATGAGATATAAAGTCAAGAAATTAGTCTACAAAACCAATATTTTCCATTAGACCATATGAATTTTATATTTGATTATGTTCTAGAGATATCATAGGATTTTTTTTATATATTATTATTTATGACAAGTGTCTACATAGGCATTAGAGGTCTAATTCATCATGGCTAGTTTTTGAGGTGAATTAGCAGTTCTAAGTAAGCGAGTTGCAAAGATATTCTTGAGACTTTATATCTTAAATAAAGGTATTCCAATAGTTTTGTGACGAAATTTAGGTCATTTATAATATATTTACATGTTTAAAATTTCATAATATCTTAAGGGTCTGCAAGCTTTGTTATTGTAAGATATACCTTTGAGGTACAAGTCTAATAAAGCATGGTGGAGGTTATAATAGTTCATTGGATAAATGTATGAATGGTTTTTTATTGTTTTATAGAGACATATGATCTCAATAATATCAAGTTTTGGCATCAATAAGATATACCTAATGCAATTAGGTCTCTATGTGACCTCAAAGAGGAATAAGGCTTAATTGAGTTGTGGAAGTCAAAAAGGAGTTAAAATTATGATTAAATCATGTTTATAATATTTATTAAGATTAATTTTTTTAATTACCTAATAATTTGAAGATATGTGTCCAACCAATGGGTGTGTGACCATGAGATTAGTATATATACAAGGTAGTTTAGGCCTAATTATATAAATGCAAAAATAAGTGAATAAAATCATTCAAAGTTGAGTAGAAGGAGGTCTTGAAATGAGAACAAAATATAAGATTTGAGGTGTGGTTATAAAAATTCATGAGGTGTATGATTTTGTGCTAATTTATTTAGGGATTTGGTGATTCCTTGCAAGTAGGTGCTTGTTAAAGCCTAGTCAAGTGGCTGATAGACTTTATCTTAGTCTATTTTCTTCCCCTTTATGGTTTCCCACTCATATATGTGTTATCTTGTTTCATACTCATATGAATGGTAAACTATGCATTGATAGATCAATATGTTACTTTCATAGTTCATGAATGATTAAGTGTAAGTGATTTTAAAATATATATATATAAAATTAACCCCAAAATTATTAATTTTTATTCTAATAATTGGTCTAAGATATTGGTCCTTTTAATTATTCCTAATATATTAAAAGAGATCCTAGAATCACAAACATGTATAGTCATCAATTAAAAGGAGGTTTCTCAACCAACAAGGCCCATCTCTTTAGTTGGACTAACTATTCATTTCAAAGCATCTGAATGAAGACCTATCTAATGTCCTTGGGATATAAAATATGTCAATTTATTATTTATGGATTCATTCCACCTCCTACACCACCAACCGATGTAACATGCAAGAAGGAAAGTGAAAACAACTCTAAGGCAATGAATGCCATCCTATAGTCATTCAGAGATAGATTTATAAATGTCATGCATTATGATACAACCAAAAGGAATTGTAAAATTTTTTAAACCATATATAAAGGATATACCATAGTTAATTGGTAAAATTATAGACCCACCAAAGGTAGTTTGAAAGTTTGAGAATGAAGGAGGATGAAAACATTACATATTATCTATTAAGAGTAGATGATTTGGTAAATGTCATCATAGGTCTAAGAGAGAAGTTGGAAGAATCAATAATATTACAAAAGGTATTAATATTATTGGCATCTAATTTTGATTCAAAAGTCTCTATTGTGGAGGAGATCAAAGATCTCAACATACTATAGATGGATGAGATTCATGGCATCTTGACTACCCATGAAATGAGAAAAAGTGATGGAAGACCTTCTAAGAAGGAAGTTACATTCAAAGCTAAGAAAATTCACAAGGTAAAAAGGTCAAGGATGATGTTGATACATGTATTGATGATGAAAAGATAAAATCCATGTCAAAAAACTAAGGGATCAGGTAAGTATAAGGGCAAGTTTATAGTTAAGTAATTTAACTATGGTAAGATTGGTCACTTTGTATCTAAGTGACCTAACAAGGATAAGAATGAACATGATGGACATCATGGTGATGATAAGAAGTTATATAATCTTGATAAAATCAAAAAGAGTTTTAGGAAGTATAAAGGTGATAAAGGGTCATTCAAGAACAAGAGAAGTTTCTATACCAAATAAGATAGTAGCTCCTCTAATCAAAGTGACACAAGTATATATGATAGTGATGATGATAGTAACTATTATTATAGAAATGAAACTCTATTCATAGCCATAGAAAGAGACAATGAAGGTTGTTCAAAAGGGAAACGTCTTATGAAATATTAAGAATCAAATGAAGAAGAGTCTATAATGAACCTTGAGGTAGAATTGGTGAGTGATCTAGAAGAGTTGAAGTTTTAAATAAGGAACAATAAAAAAATAAGAGCATTGGTTAAGATTTATGAGTAAAAAATAAATCTCTTTAAATAGAGACTAAGTAACAACATCAATTAACATGATGAGATCATTAAATAACTAAAAATGTAGATTGAGATTGTTGTTGTAAGTTTTAATATTGAGGAAGAAGAATGCAAAAAATTTAGAATAAAAATGAGGTCCTTAAATGGATAATTAGATCAAGTAACAATAAAATTGAAGACACATCATAAATTTGAAAATATCACTAAAGTCCTTAGTGATATTTTAAATATTCATTTGTCTCCACATGACAAGATAGGTCTTGGGTTCAAATAAGACCAAAAGGAAAATAAGGAAAATCAGACCTCAAAGGATAATGGACCATCAAGAAGTGATGGTAATGATAGATTAAATATTTATGTATAAACTCTCAAATATAAGACTCAAATTGATCATCAATAAGTCAAGAAAAATGTGACTCATTTAATAGACAACAAAGTTAGAGGTGCATCATTAAACATTAGATAGACAAGGTATGTGAATTATTTCAATGGTTACTATTTCTCATGCCATTAATATGGAAATAGAGATATGAATTATAGACATCATGCTAGAATGAATTCCTCATGGAGGAATATGATGAATACTCATTTCAATAGTATAGGTGAAATTATATGTTAAAATTATGATAAGAGAGGAAATATTGTAAGGGGTTACAAGATGAGGCATATGAAGAAGATTATTCAAGATAAAAGGTACATATTCATACCACTGATAAGTGGATCAAGAAGTCATATCCTATGGATAAGGTGAAGGAGTAACATAATACTAAATGAAAAGAAACTATGATAACTCAAACTACTTTTCACATCCAAGATGAAGGTATGAAGTGGTATATATATAGTGGTTGATCAAGTCACATGACATGGGACAAAATCAAGTTCATTACATTAAATAAAAATGCTAAAGGATAATGAGATTTGGAGATAACATAACTTCTAATATTGTTGGTAAGGGTATCTTGAGTTTAAATAATGGGAAGACCAATATAGAGAATGTGTTTTATGTAGAAGGATTGAAACATAACCTGATTAGTGTAAGTCAAATGTGAAACCAAGGACACACACTAACCTTTCATGATAGAGGGTGTGATTTAAGGAGAGCCAAATCAAGGAGGCTAATTATCAATTCTAAAAGGACTGAGAACAATATGTATGTCTTGAATGAGATCAGGAAGGAGAGATGATTTATGAGCAAGAGGGATGAATTTTGGATATGTCATAAAATTTTTGGTCATATAAAATTTGATAATATGGTCAAGATAAGATTTAAGAAGTCTATAGAGAATATGTCTAAAATCACCAAACCTATAAACACACTTTGAAAGGCATGTCAACATGGTAAGCAAATTAGAAGAAGGTTAAAGTCTAAGGAGTATTATACTTACCTTTAGATTTAATACACATGAATCTCTATGGACATAAAATAATCCAAATAATTCAAGGATATAGTTATTTCATGTTAATCATACATGTGTACACAAGAATGACTTGGGTAGCATTTTTGAAAGAAAAGTTATAAGTTCTTGAAAAGTTCAAGGATTTCAAGGATCTAGTTGAGAATTAAAAGAATGTAAATATCAAATGCCTAAGATTTTATAGAGGAGGAGAGTTTTGGTCAAATGATTTTGATTAATTATATGAGGTCTATGGGATAAGGAGATAATTCTTAGTAGTTAGGACACCTCCGTAGAATGGGGTAGTGGAAAGAATAGGATAGTTCAAGAAATGGCAAGGATTATGCTAAATGAATCAATATTATCTGATGGATATTGGAGATAGGTAGTGAAAAATATAGTATACATTTTGAATAAAGGACATATAAGGATTAATGGCAAAAAAAACCCCTATGATCTATGAAAAGGTAGACCTACTAATGTGGAATACTTTAGAGTGTTTGGAAGCAAATGATTCATCAAAAGAGATGAGGAAGACTTAGGTAAGTTTGGTTCTAGGTATGATGAAGGAATATTCTTGGGATACTCATTAGTAAACTTAGCCTATAAATGCTATAATAAGAGTTTTCATAATATATTGGAAAGAACCAATTAGAAGATTGATGAGACAAGTTCTAGGAAGTCACACTCTCAGTCAAAGGATGCATAAAAAAATTTGAGCTTAAATAATGAATAAAAAATAATAGAGATAGATGAGGAAAAAGAAGAAGTTGAGGAAAGATAAGATTTAAAAGGTCTTTTAAGATAAATTCAAAGAGACCATCCCAAGTAAAAAACTATTGGAAATAAGGATGAATGTATGAAAAAAAGGAGAAAGTTGGTAAGTAACCTAAATCAAGAGAATGTTGCTCTATTGTCTAAAATTAAACCTAAGAACCTTGTATAAGTAAGCAAAGACATGTTTTAGATAGGTGCTATGAATGAGGAGTTGGACCAAATAGAAAAGAATGAGACTTGGGAACTAGTTCCTAGGATTAAAGACAAGAATGTCATTGGCACAAAATGGGTGTTTAGGAACAAGTTGAATGAAGATGGAGAAGTCACTAAGAATAAGGCTAGATTGGTATGCAAGGTGTATGCTCAAGTAGAAGGTGTAAATTTTGAGGAGACCTTTGCTCTAGTGTCAATATTGGAGGTTATCATATTATTTATAGCATATATAGGATTTAAAAGTTTTAAGGTGTATCGGATGGATGTCAAATCAATGTTTTTGAATGGGAACTTGGAAGAGGATTTGTACATAAATCAGCCTAAGGGTTTCTCATTATTAGGTAATAAGGAATATGTATGTAGATTGAAGAAGGCTACTTATGGTCTAAAGAAATCTCTTAGAGCTTGGTATGCTAGATTGGACAAGTAATTATTAGACCAATGATTCAATAGAGGAGTTATAGATGGTTATCATATTATTTCTAGCATATGTAGGATTTAAAAGTTTTAAGGTGTATCGGATGGATGTCAAATCAATGTTTTTGAATGGGAACTTGGAAGAGGATTTGTACATAAATCAGCCTAAGGGTTTCTCATTATTAGGTAATAAGGAATATGTATGTAGATTGAAGAAGACTATTTATGGTCTAAAGAAATCTCCTAGAGCTTAGTACATTACATTGGAAAAGTAATTATTAGACCAATGATTCAATAGAGGAGTTATAGATGGTAATTTATAAATAAAGACAAAAAATGATCATCAGTTGATAGTGGTTGTCTATTTAGATGACATCATATTTGGTGGAAATAGTGAGAGTATGACCAAGGCCTTTGTAGACATGATGAAGAAGGAGTTTGAGATGTCCATGTTAGGATAAATATAATTCTTCCTTGGGTTACAAATAAATCAATTAGAAATAGGTATATTCATTTCACAAGATAAGTACATAAGAGAAATGTTGAAGAAATTTGAGATGGAATATTGTAAGGTTGTTAGAATACCTATGATCATAGGGTGTAAGTTAAACAAGGAGGATGAATATCCAAAGGTTAATCAGACATCATATAGGTCAATGATTAGAAGTTTTCTATACACTACAACCTCTAGACTTGAAATCATGCAAGCAATAGGTCTTGTGGGAAGATTTCAAGAAGGCCCAAAGGAAAATCATTTGGAAGTAATCAAAAGGATAGTTAGGTATCTCAAGGAAACTATTGAGTTTTGGTTTTGGTATCTAAGGAGTAAGGAGTTTAACTTGATAGCCTATATAGATGTATATTGGGAAAGGCGTCTAGATGATAGGAAGAGAATTAATGGAAGACCTTTCTTCTTAGTAGAGTGCCTAGTATAATGGATAAGCAAGAAGCAACCATTAGTGACATTATCTACTTATGAGGCTGAGTGCATTGTATTAGCTTCATGTTTCACTCAAGTCTTATGGATGAGGCATACCTTAAGAGACTACAAAGTGGAGTATGATAGTCCTAGTCCTATCTTTTGTGACAATACAAGTGTTATAAGTGTATAAAAGAACCCAATTATGCACTCAAGGAATAAGAAAACTCCCATCAGGTATCATTTCATAAGAGAATAGGTAAGTGTACAAAATTTCAAGATTGAGTATGTATCTAATAAGGATTATATTATAGATATTCTAACCAAGACACTTCCAAAGACAACATTTGAACATCTAAGAGAGGAAATGGGTGCAATTCCTACCCCTAATAGTCATTAAAGAAGTCAAGTGCTTAGGGGGAGCTAATCAGGTGGTTCATTATCTCTAAGAGTAAGTGAGTAGTACTAATAAGGTATTCATAGAGATATGGGAGCATGTTTTTATGATGTTTAATTGACTCATAATCTGTGTTGAGTTTTCTAGTTGAAATAGGTGGGATCCAAGAAGTTGAAGGTATCTCTTTGTCATTAATGTCAAAAGGGGAGAAAGTTAATAATGGGGTAGAAATAACCTATTGATATAATTTTTTGAAAGTGGTTTACATCAATTACAAAGGGGGAGATTGTTGAGTATTGTCATTGATGTCAAAGGTACATCTTGTGAAGGTTGATGTCAAAGGTAATTAAGGATAGTTGTTAGTGTGTGATGTGACAAGGTGAATGGAATAATGTTTTCATGAGAGATATTTGTCATGAGAGAAATATAAAGACATAATTTGAAGGCAAATAATGCCTTATGTTTGCATATAAGGTAAAAGTAATTGATGTCAAGTGCATAGAAAGCCTAGTCATGACATGAAGAGGTATGTGCATGGTGAAATGAATTAACACATGCATGCAAAGGTTATATTACATTGTTTGATCATGTGAATAAGCTATATGATAATTCATGATATTTTCAAGATGAGCCTATAGGGGTAGAACCTTCAGTCTAAATCTATACCCAGATCACTCTTAGACCTTGCCTAGCCTAATGAGGTATGAATATTGGATTTTAAGGCAAGTATGCACATGTGAGCATGGAAATAGGTAATATAATTTTTTTAGGTATGATTAAAAAGTTTTAGGTAAATATTTGAATTAAAAATTCATGAATCATTGTGTTCGGCCTTCTCAAGCTCATAGAATGAGGTCTCAAACCTGAGAAGCACTTTTAGACATTTATTGGCATGTCTAACCTCTGTATGGGAGTTTGAGTTGTTAATTATAAATGGGGAATACTCATATATAAGATATATAGGAATTATTTTTGGATTCAAGTGGGATTCCTTTATGAATAATCGTTAACACCAAAACCTGTGTTAAAACTCCCTAAAACCCTAATAAGGATTTGATATGAAATATTTTTCTCAAAATAGATCAATATGGATTAAAATTACTAAATAAGATATTATATCATGTATTAAACTCTCCTATGTACCTCCAAGTGGTGGCGGTTAGTTAAATGAGAGAGAAAATGCACATATACATGCTTATTTATCAAGAAATTATAGTAGCTCTCAAAAGTTGAATTGGTTAAGAAAATAAAATGGATGATAGAGGAAGATAGAGAATAATTTTTCATGTAAATTATGATTCATGAATATTTTATAGTCTTTAAGTGTTCTAATCTGGTCATCCAAGTAAGTCAGTCACAGACATACCTAATGATGTGAATAGTGTAAAACTGTAGCAAAGATGAAGAGATATATTTGAGAATTTGTGCATGATATTTTGATGAAATAAAGTCAATTAATAAATAATTTAAGACTTTTATTTCATGATAATTCTTTTTATAATCCTTGGATGTTATTATATATGGTGAAAAAGTTGCTCACAAGATGGCCTATCTGGTTCAAATAAGACTATGAGATATAAGGTCAAGAAATTGGTCTACAAAACTAATATTTGACATTAGACCATATGAATGTTATATTTTAAGATGTTTTGGATATATCATAATAGAATTTTTATTCATAAATATTCATTAAAAGTGTCTACACAAGCATTGGAGGTCTATTTCATCATGACTAGTTTTTTAGGTGAATTGGTAGTTTTGACTAAGCAAGTTGCAGAGATGTTCTTGAGCCTTTATATCTTAGGTGAATGTGTTACAAGAATTTGGTGATTAATATTAGGTCATTTAAAATATATTTAAATTTTTAATTTATCATAATTGAGTATCTTAAGGGTGTTTAAGCTTCTTTATTGTAAGACAAACTTTTGAGGTACACAGGCCTAATAGGGTAGTTTGTCCTATAAGAGCTTTCATAATATGAATGAAGGATGCATGTCTAATTAAGAATGGAAGACATTAGAAGAGTTAATTTTATAAAAAATTTAAGGGTTTTATATTTTTATATAGATCCATATGAGCTCAATAAGGTCAAGTTTTGGCATTAAGAGGACAAACCTAATGCAATTAAGTCTCCATGTGACCTACAGGAGTAAGGAATAATTGAGTTATGGAAAACCAAAAAGGGTTAAATTTATGATTTGATAATGTTAATATGATGTATTAATAACTATTATGTTTCTAATTTAATTTTTGGAAGATGTGTGTCTGACCAAGTGGTGTGTGACCATGAGACTAGTATATATACAAGGTAATTTAGGCCTAATTATATATATGCAAAAATAAGAGAATAAAATAAAGCATAGTTGATAATAATGAGGTATTGAAATGAGATCATAAAAAAATATAAGAGGTTTTGTGATAAAATTTAATGAGGTGTCTAATTTTTTGCTGAGTCATTTATGCAATTGGTGCTTCTTTGCAAGTAGGTGCTTGCTAAAGCCTAGTCAAGTGGGTGCTTGACTTTATTGGGGTTGGTGCTCCAAGTTGAGTTTGTTCTCAAATAAATTTGGTATATTATTTTATAAGGTAATAGTCCATTTTTATATATCATAGTGTGTTTTTATACCCTTTAGGGTTTCCAACTCATATATGTGTTATATTTTTTCATACTCATTTAAATGGTTCATTATGGATTGCTAGATCACTATGTTGCTTTCATGGTTCATGAATGATTAAGTGAAATAAATTTTTAAAATACCACTCCATATTATTAATTTTTCTTCCAACATTTTTGTGTTCTATACCTTGTTACTCTCATAGGAGTATCTAGTGAAACTCTACATAGTGACTGACGTCTACTATTGACAAAACACACAAGTGTGACCTCCTTCTAGTACCAACTTTTATTTATATTGATGTGGTTTCTATGCACACCATAAATAATGAATGAGGAATCCTCTAACATTTCAACATATATATGTAAGTGAGGTTCCACTCTAGGGTACGTGTTATAGGTATGTGGTTTAAAACAACTAGATTATGGAATAATAGGTTGAGCTTGCAAGTTATTTAACTAGGTTTGTGGATAAATGTGTGATATCTAATAAAATGCATTCACTAAATGAGTTGGATGGATGGAGAGTTACTCTATGGTCGGTAGATATTAAAAAAACTTGAAATAAGGGAAAGGTAAGGTATAAAAAAGCTTTGTGTTCTTAAAAATTTCACTTTTAAAGTTGTTTTTTTGGTGGACAAGTATCTCTAAGACCAATGCTTACCACTTGTAGCTATTTCACGCTCATGAAAAATCATGGTTATCAGTATAGAAAATTAAAATATTTGTGACCTCAATTTAAGGTTACTCTCCTTATATTTTATGTTGCACACCCTTATCTAATAGGTTACATCTTCATCCAAGAAGTTATCTAGTAGCTAGAGCATGCACCTAGAAGACTATACCAAAGGAAATACTACTACACACCTTTGATTATCAACTCAATTTATAATAAGTACCTAAAATAATGATATTTACCAATCCTAAATAGATATTACATATATAATATCAAAATTAATTAATTAAAATAATTAGATTCATCTATAGCATTATCACACTTCAAAATTATTGAATTGATAAATATAAAGAAACTAAAATTTCAATAACACAGAAAAGGAATAAGAGATAACAAACATAGTTGAATCACAATAAATGAATTGATTTCTTCCTATATATTTATCAAAACTCCAACCCTTTGAAATAGTGTTTTATATGTATATAAATGACTAAGGTAAGGGTTCGGCTCATCCTCCAAATTTAGCAAAACATCAATTTACATCAAAATAACTAGAACCTAAGTTCTAGTTTGATACAAAACTATATGTTATAACTTATATATTACATTAGTCATGCATGTTTTCATGATGGTAGATCAATAAATTCAATTATAACATAAATATAAAAAGGATTGACTAGCTGTGGTTAGCTAAATAAGTATTACATGCAAAATTATACAAAATTAGACTTCAACTAAGGTTGGCTTGGCTCTTACTTGGCACTACTCATTGTTATGGCTAGAACTAAAGTTGTAACTAGAGTTTTACTAGTAGCTTGAGTTGACACACTTGAGGATATGGTAGGCAGTGATAAATTCAAGATTATAACTAGATTTAAACTAGCTGAATTGGAAGGAATTAAAGTGGTGGGCAAAATTGATGTTGTAGGTGGCATTGATACTAGGAAATTGGGTAGAGTTTGGGTTGTTGAACTAGTAGATGGCATTGAACTAGAGGTTTAAACTAGATTATTCTTGGCCTCTAGCTCCAGATAGTGTTTGTATCCACTACCATGTTTTTCCCACACTATGCTCATGTATAAAAGAGATGGTCTCTTCACCTTGTCTACTTGCACCATCAACCCTACATGCTTAATTTTGGTAGTTCGAAAGCCTAAGTAAAATTCTTATAATTTAGTGGATTTTTTCTTTGTAGAATTTAACTTTTCTTCAATATATTATAAAGTTAATCCTTGTAAACTCTACTTGAAATTATCTAAAGCTTGTTGTAACATTTGGTCAAAAATTGACCTGGATACCAACCTCCCAGTGATATCCCATGCATGTGTCAATTATAGCTCATTAAATATTTACTCTATGTCCTCTTATTTAATGATCTTTATAACTAAAGCATCAGTAGCATTTACTCATTCTTGGGCTTTTTGGGTGATAATGATTGGTAGATTTAATGTACTTTCTACCTGTAAGGAGCTCATCAAATTCAAATGGTTGAATGATTATTAGTAGTATACAAGACCAAAAAATTGAACTTGTTCTCATATTCCTTGAGAATTTTAAGTATTTTAGTTATTGTGGTTGCATGGGGAACTAATTTTTCTCTCAAAGTATGAATAGTATATAATATCTTGTATAATCTCAATGTTTCACTTTAAACATATTATTCTATCCTAGATGGAATGTGGATTACCTATTGTTGTTCTTGAAGTTCTCCAATTCCTCCAATTATTTTTTTGGCTATTTTGTGCCCTTATTAATGGCTAACAATGTTATAGAGTGGGTCTCCATATGGGAATTAAAGTCCTTAATGTAAAGGGACCGACCCTTTTCCTATCTTATCTCTTTGAAAGAGCATAGATTTCTTCTCTTTCTCCCAAAATTAAACCTCACCCAATGTTATGTTCTATCTTCCTCTTCCTTACCCTTTGAATGAAGCTATATGATTTATCTAAGAGTGAGATCATTTTGGGCAACTTAGTGATCTTCAAATTTAGCCTCTAATAAGTTGATGCTCCTAATTACTTGGCCCAATATAGAATAGTCAAATTTGATGGATCTAATGGTTAAGCCTCTATTTGAGTGTCATCTATAGGCTCAATATTAGGGGATGGCTTAGGCATTAAAGTCCATATTATTTATATTATTCTACATTCCCTAGATGTAGAATAAGATGACTAATGTAGATTGGTTTATTCTTGGAATCTCTTTTGGTGGCCACCACTATTATGGTATGCACTATTACTGATGAGGGTATTGGTGAGCTCAGTTGAGTGAAATAATATAACACTTGAGTGCTGGGATGATTAGTGATAGTGGAATCAGAGATGGAAACTAGTGGAGTAGTTGTAGAAACAACTGTGAAAATAGGCTTAAGTGTAAGATATGACACATGAGGAAAAGAAGAGATAATAAGAAATTGTAAATAAGAGATAAATGAAAAATAAATAATAGGAAAATGGACTAAGGGAGTAGTAATTGAAACACACTTACCTGATTGGTCACCACTAAGGGGTGCCTTTCCTTTTAATCCTTACAAGCTTAGAACCTTGGATTGATTTATCTCTTCTTCATCAACATCCTGTCTTGGCTCACCCTCAATTAAAGGTTGTGTCTGCTCACTTGGTCCCTCTAAAGAAAGTGTTTTTATCCTTCCTACCCTATTTTTTCTCTTATAAATAATTATTATCCTCTCAGCTTGAGGAGTAGTCACTTGTTGGGTAGGAAGGGAAAGAGTCATATTAGATGTTGTGGTTGATGAAGTTGCCATAGTAGGTGAAATATATAGATCTATGTGGAGGACCTAAGTACTATAAGAATTTGTGAACATTCAACAAGAATATGTGAAGCATGTATGTATGATAAAAATTGGCTATACTAAGATAACTAGTGTATGTAGTACCTAGCTAGTATATAAATAATGTAAACATAGATATGCAAATAATCTAAATTTTGTGTTTTTTAGTAATATTTGAATATTTTATTGTTTTAAAAATATTATATTATTTTTGTGTTTTTTGAGTATATAAGCTATGTAAAATCAATCATGAAAATTAAACTATATTCAAGGAGCATGGTAAGAAGAGAGATACTGCTAATTGATACGTCTCATAAGAGGTTAAAAATCAAAATATCTTATATTGAATAGAGTGATAGTGATCATGTATGCTATGTGATGAGTATTTGAGATCTGAGAATAAAATGCACTAAATGATATGTAGTTAAAATTATTTGTGTAGTAGGTCTATATATATGATAATCTAACTAAACTAGGCTATGAACTATAGGGTTATAGATATATGAAGCTGATTGAGCCTATGAACTATAGGTTTATTAGGTACCCATCTAGTAGAATAAGATGTAACTAGAGTGGGTGATCTATGCTATAACATTGCTCTATGTGGTTGTGGAGAGGGAGGCCCTCTAGAATCCACAACATGTTTTGGATGTAGGGGTATCTTTAATAAAGGTCTCCATTAGAGAGTATGTATATATGGTACTGATGTAAGAATAGGCCTCACCTATATTGGTTGCTCAATTGATATTAGATTTATGATAATATAATCTATGTGATGAACAAGAATTGGTGTCTACTATATAACTGGTTATGAAATAGGTAAGGGATACTCATATGGAAGGGCTTCAACTGTAACCACCTGATTGGCATGTATATATTTGAGATATTTGTGTATGGTGGATGGAATAACTTGAATATGCCATATGTGTGGGCCCAACCTATAATTTTATTATTATCTCCCTAATGGAGCTCTAAACATGGACATTGAAGCAACTAGCAACTGTGTTTGTCTATGAGATGTCCTACTCTAAATAACCCAAGTGGTGTAGAATTTTTATAGTACA
Organism: Torreya grandis; assembly: GCA_037957365.1. Taxonomy (NCBI): domain Eukaryota; kingdom Viridiplantae; phylum Streptophyta; class Pinopsida; order Cupressales; family Taxaceae; genus Torreya; species Torreya grandis. The sequence continues at coordinate 5,612,190 of JARHVA010000369.1, forward strand.
CATGTTGACACTTGACCCATTATCAACCATGACACTCTAAATATGATGATGATCAATGTAGGCTCATATAAAGAGTGTGTATAAATTTATGTTATCATCAACTATCTGCTTCTCTAAAAAAGTGATAAGAGGTCTAGTTGGAATTATAGTATGATACACTCCAATTATATTATTTAGAGGGTGCGTGTCCATAATTTGAGGATAATAGGATGTTGGTGGTGGATAGTGAACACCTAAAGTTCTTATTGTCTCATTAGTTTTATGCTTTAGAAATGGGTCTAAAAATATTTTCAATTCTTTTTTTTTTTCATTTGTTGTGGTCTAGGTGATTCTATAGGAGTGTTGAGATCAATGATATTAGCTTCTATCAAATCTTGTATCTTGTGTCATAAGCTAATGCATCTATATTTAGTATGGCTTGGTGCCCTATGATTGTCAGAGAATGAATTGAGATCATATTTCTTTGGAAGAGTCCTTTTCATATCAAACTCTTTGAGGCGAGGGAGAGATATGACATTACATTCCAAGAGCTACTATAAAACCTATGATAAAGACTAATGAAGAGTCATGAAGGTTCTCCTTAGAGGAGATGATATGAGCAAGCAAGGAGGTGGATTTTAAGCTATATTAAATATTGTTTTTTAATCATTATTATTCTCATTGGGATTAACTTTGTATGGAGGCTTATTAAAACTCTTAGTAGTTGTATTTGATCTAATTGTTTACTTTACTTTGCCCATGCAGAGAAGCTTGAATTCCCATTCATTTACTATATGATATATTTGGGAATGATGGAAACTTATTGAATAAGATAGCTTCATGAAATACCCATAACAAACTTTGATTGAATATGTTAGAGTTATCTATCAACCATGGGGATGATCATCTTTGCTAATATAGTCTTATATATCAAGACGTATTCATCTATTGGATCATTATACTTTTGTTTAAGTTGTGCCACTTGATCATAGGAAACCTTATCAATGATGTTTTAAAATTATGATAAAAACATAACTACCAACATATTGAAAATTGTGATATACTGATTAGGAAGATCATAAAACCATTGTAGTACATAATCCTTTAGACTACGAGGGAACAACTTAGTAAGGAGCCAATCATTAGACACATGGTCAAAACATGTTTCATGGAAAGATCATAGATGGTGATTTGGGTCACCCTTACCATTATACAAAGTAAGCTTAGGTGTTAAAAATTTGGATGGCAAAGGAGTTTCCACTATGTGTTGTGCCAAAGATGTATGTAAAATTACATGAGAATCCAATGTATAATATGGCCTAGTATTACCCTATTGTAGATTAACACATTGACTAATAGATCATGGATCCTATGCATTATCTATTTTACATATAGAGAAGAGGAACTAGCCATAGGAGGTGTAACCATTGTTGAAGGTTTATGAGTTAACATAGGTTTTTGTATATTCTAAGATGCCCCCAAAGTAGGTGTAACAATTTTGGCATCTAAGGGAGTAGAGGATTAACCATTATTATATTTTTTATTTATTTCCATTATCACTTCTAGAATATATGCATGATAATGGGCTATTATCTAATTATATCTATAATTTTTTTTAAAATCTCATCCTTTTTGACTATTAGATTTTCATTATTAAGTGGGGGAAGTGTGTCCCAAGTCACATCTTGTGTATCATTTTGATCTTGATTGTATTTATTCTCTCTAGATGTATTATAATTTAAGTCCAAATAATTAGGGTGTGAAGGATCAATTATTAGGGTTTTAATTGGTAATTTTTCCATAGTATAAGATCTAATGGAAGGAATTTGAGTATGCTCATTATATTGCCACTAATCTTACCACTTCTTCCTAAAAGAAGAGATAAATTTTTGAGATGAAATATAAAAAATAAAATGAAATAGTGTTGATAAAATAGAATATATAAAATCTTAAAATCCTAACACAACTAAGGTAATAGGAAAAATAAAGTTACAAACCCTAATATCATCTAAGGATAGGGTTTGGGTAGTATTCAAAGTAAGTCAGGTTCACAAAATGATTTAAATTTTTAGGGTTTATGGAGTGTAATCCCTAGGTTATTAAAGTGTCTAAGTATAGTAAATAATGGTATAAATATGAAATAAATATAGACTCTAATTTATGCAAGAATTGACCTAATCTGATATTTCTAAAAATAGTAATGAATGACATAGATAAGAACTTAGCTAGAAATTGACTGAGATGGATAAATTGGAGGATAAAACCCAGTGTGGAAGTAGATATTAGTATCAAAAATAGGTTATAAGTGTCAAAAATTCTCCTAGATAATAGTTTTATATCTTGTATAGTAGTTTTAAGATGATAGTGTCTTACCTTTAGTGCTAATGTCCTTTATGTAGGAACTATCTAAGCTTTTAAGTGCACTTTCAGCTAAATATGACTTGCCTATACCTATGTGGATGAGATTTGATTCACTATCTATGCACCATTTTTAAATAATAAAGGATAAAACCTTAAACCTCTAAGTTGTTATGGATTTGAGTGGCACAAGTAATAAAAGTGTGAAGTTAGCTAGGTAGGTTGTAAATCCTCAACACCCCATTATGTTGAAAGTTGTATACATACCAATACTCTAAGGATGGATCAATTTTGATGTAGTTCTCTCAATTTAGTGTTTGGTGTAAGTTCAAGTGAATACTAGTATGAGTGTCAGCTTGAGTGCTTTTAATGAGGATTGAGATTGAAAATCTATGTATTTTAGGCTTGGGATAGTTATAGATGATCATATGTATAAGTAGGTTAGAATAGGTATAAATAACTTTAATTTTGCATTAATTATTCTAATCTTGTTTGTGTATTTTGTATTTTAGTTCTATCTAGTGGATAAGGGGTTAAAAGTCATTTATATATACTGATCTGGTACTTTTATAGGGTTTGAAATAGGTATAGGATGACCTTAGGTGTCTTATGAATTTAAAATATATTTGTTAGGGTTGAAATTATACAAGGTAAATTATCCCTAAAAGTGGTACACTAATGTGGTGTGCTAGTGTCCAAAGTTCAACACTATTATATATGTGGAAAAACTAAGGTACTAGGGGCCTCGATCCCTAGGGGAGGGTATACAAATAATTTTAAGATCTCTAGGGATGTGTAAAGATCTAATTTTTTTTTGGATAAGTACCTAAAGAGTCCCTAAGATAGGTCTAGGTATAAGATAGGGATGGGTGGTCTTAAGTCACACTCATTACACTCAAGTGACATTTTATATGACTAGAGATTGGTTTTATTAAGAAGAAGGTGACAATGGTTTAAAAGTTCATAACTTTGAAGTAGGACCATGGATGCCTAATCATAGAAGTCTCTAGGGTACATAGACTATCCCTTCTCAACCTAGATATAATAAAAGATCAATATGATCAATCATAAAAGTGTTATCTAGATAGTAAAGAAATAGGCTGCAATAGCTACTTCTAGTTTAACTCTGCTTACCACTCCTACTCCATCAACTACTTCAAGTGTTTCTCCCTTGGCCATGAAAGATCCAACATCAAGTAGAACTTGGTGGCCTAAATTAATATTATATGTATTTCTTACATAAGAGTTAACACATGTAACTAAATATTCTACTTGTGATACATATAAGTATTAGTTGTGGAATCTTGTACCTTGCATGCATTGCATGATTTTGTAAGTATGCGTCTTATTTTAATGATATAATTTTGGTCATTTTGAACTTTACATGTATAGTATACATTGAATTAGAAATATTTTAATAATCATCAACATGTAACTCCCATATTTTAGATGAATTTTTAGGATGATGCACCCCCTCCGAAAATCTCTATATACTTGTAATTCTCCCATTTCAAAGGGAGTTAGAATTTTAATTAATATAGGAAGAAATATTTGGATTGTCATGAAATTATGTTAATGATTTTTTCTCCAAATTTATGTGATTGACTATAATTTATTCCTTATTTTTGATTAAATAATTAGAGGTGTGAAAATTCTAGTTCTTTATTGTTATTATTGATATTTGCTAATATAAGGTGTGAAACAACTATTTGGGAATTAACAAATATCAATAATTGTAACCTTGAATGATTCATTTATTTGAGTGTGTAAAATTTCATTTCATGATATATCCTTATAAAGTGAGGAACATATACTTTAGATACCTTTTTGATACAATTCATAATCCTATGTTATAAGGGAAAGCAACAACTACTCTAAATAAGAGAAACCTTTAGATGATATCTTGGACTTCACTATATCCTTTAACTTAAAACTCCCTCATGGTGTTTATGTGTAAGAAATATCTGGTAGTCACAATCATTATTTTCAAAGACTCTTGTCTATGTAAAAAACCAATTTGGAATTAATCCCTCTCTTGACCATAAAACTTTCTTTTCTTCTCTACCATCCCTTATTTTAAGTTTATTTTTAGATCTATGGACCTTAGTTTACATTTTCACCCATCCATATCAAATAGGATTTTGGTTTCTTTTAGATTTCACTCATCCCATGAACACCTGGTTAACAATCTACATGTTCAACTGATTATTCCACCACCTGGTTATTTTAACCCATACCCTTAACTTGTGCCTTGTAGTGGAGTTTATCTTTATATAGATATTGAAACATTAAAGGCTACCTCATTCATGATGTAGTGTGCATAAAAATATCAGAAACATATATTCTAGTGATATAAATAGGGAAACACACTCCCTATTTCCATCCCTAAAAGAGGTTATCCCATAAATCTGAGCTACATTGGAGACACCCTAAAGAATAACTAGGTATAGGGCCCAAGATAACCTTTTGGTTTCACCCTTGTAAACCCATCAAAGGCCTAGATATGTATCGAGTGTTCTACCTCAAGTTATAACACCTTATACATAAAGAATCACTCAACCAAATAATCAACCTATTTCTCACCCTTGGTTAAATAGGTATGTTATTGTGATTTTAGGAGATGTGCATAATTTTACAAAGAATCTAGAGAAGTACCTACCCTATTTCTCCCATTAAAGAGGAATAAAAACTAAATAAAATATCAATTATTTAAATGATAACTTAATATTACTGAATGTATAGATGAATATGTTCCGTGCATACTTATTTCATTCACACTATAGGATGTTGCTTATGATTGGTTTATCAACTTGCCGTAGAATTCAATTACTTCATAGAACTCATGTCAAGGTAAATTTATTTCTTAATTAAGGTAAGTTACTATCCCAAATATTTTATACCATCACTTCAATAGTATGAAGAGATAAGCCAATGATCCAATACATGCTTTCAATACAAGGTTACAAAATGTGTATACTCGAGTGAATGTTACATATAAGATAAGAAAGGATTTAGCACTAGAAATGTAAAAAAATGCCTTGGACCTAATCACTACAATATTTATACAAAGAGTTATTATTGATTATATTCTATATTGGGTTTATGAAGAAGAAATAAACATTAATAAAAACTCTATCCTTAGATACCATGAGTTCTTAGACTTAATGTTGGTTTCCAAGTTTTAAATATGGTACCTCATGTAAATCATAATGTTCTTGTGTATAATTAGAATAAATTGTATGCATTACATCTTATGAAACAAATATCATAAAAGTATAATCATGGTTTCATGAAAAATCATGCATAGATAATTAATCATCAACAAAGTCAACATTCAATCCCATCAACATATAATCAATCAAAGTGCAAATTCTACCAAGGTAGAATTAGATGCTATATAAATAATGGTTTAAAAGTTAAGTAATGAATTTATGAACATGAAAAATAAGATGATGAATTTTTTAGGATATAAAAATAATCATAATTTCAATTTATTAACATATAATAGGCCTTTTAACAAGTCTAAATAATACGGAATAATAACAAGCTAATAAGTTACCCAAAATCATCATGATAGAGATGGCCTTGCCCAATTGTGTAGAGTTCACAACACAACAAAACTTGGTGAGATTTATTGTGTTGAATTTTTTTAAGCATTTAAAACCTTTCAAAAATAAATGGAGAGATAATAAATAAATAATAATCTACCATAACAATCCCATGCTCCTAGTTCCTCAACCATAATTATGGTCTTCAAAACTCACAAATTTGCATTCCCTAGTGAAGATGATAATGAACCAAAGGAAAATTTAGATGAAATACATGCTTTATAAAAAATTTATAGAAATAATTACCAATTGAGTAACATGTAATCATTCACCATGTCTAATCCTCTAAAAAACATGATTATCCCTATAAATCTAAAGGCTAATATCAATCCACCTACACCAAAAGGGAATGATCATCCCATGAATTTGAAAATGTAAAACAAAATAAGATAAAACATCATTGAAGAAATGAAGAATGGAACACAACTCTTCATTAGTTGGCCCTGATTATAGAATATAAGGATATCCTATGGAAGTTTCTCATACAAATGTCATATACAAAAGTAAGATATAATGTCCTCCATTCTTGTTGACCATCAGAGAATTTGGTAAGATTATACATAATTGATTAGTTGATTATAGAGCTTTGACTAATGTAATTCCACTGTCCATTTTTCAAAATCTTGGATTAACTCCAAATAAGTCCAAGAGGTTGACTTCATAATTAGATGAAATAATAGTGCATGTAGTTGGAGAAATGAACAATGTGCATATTTAGGTGGCATATAATCCATGTGTATAAATGAATATAGACACACTCATGGTATATATCCCATAATGATATGGATTAATACTATGTAAGGATTAGTCAAAAACACTAAATAGATATATGGAAATAGACCTTTCCCACATATGGATTCCATGGAGAGGAATTTCAAATCAAATTCAAATCCATTGAGATCCTAGGATGAAGCATCCCATCATGGAATAAAACCAAAATAATGAATAGGTTAGTTATAAATCTCATAATATTTAGATCTACACCTTCACCATAAAGTATGAAGGGCAAAAGAAAGAATTTTAAAGACCTTCCCAATTTTGGAATCTTCATTTTGATGGTGTGAGATCTAAATAAGGATCATGTGTCAATATCAAACTAATTGACCCATAGGGTAAGAATTATCTAGTAGTTTATAAATTATAATTCCATTGCATGAAAAATAGAGTAGAGTATGAAGCACTCATTTTGGAATTACAATTCACCCTCAATAATAATGTCAAGTAGTTGTTGATATATAGAGACTCAAATCTAGTGATTATTCAGGTTAGGAATAAATAATAGTGCAATTTTTCATATCTCAAAAGGTACAAACATAGGTCTTAGGATCTAATTGAAACATTTGAAGCATTTAACATAGTGGTTGTTCCTAAGGAATAGAAACAAGCATCTAATTCATTATTTGCTTCATCTACCAATTTGGAACCATTATAAGAATCCAAGGTGTTGAAATTTTATATAGAGATCATGACATACCAATTATTTCTTAATAATGTGGATAATTTTTAAGTGTTTGAAGATGACTAGTAAATTATCTAATTATTGAATAGTACAATATAGTTTTAATCTTAAATCATTAATGATAAAGATTTTAGGTATTTAGACCAAGATGAATTAAGAGAATAATAAGTTATTAAACTCAAGGAAATTCATATACCTTTGGGAATGGTTTCCTTAAAAATAAAATTTAATATGGATCCTCAAGTCTAGGAATGAAGAAAACCTAAATTTAAGGAATCTGAGTTCAACATAGAAAACTTAAGGGATGAGAGGAATACACTCTATGTTAACATTGGTATTAGCTACACTCAAGAATAAAAACAAAGGGTAAGATATTTTATCATTTAGTATAAGGATGTGATTGCACAAACTTATTAAGACTTAAAGGTTTTTAACCTAAGATTTATCACATATGATTCCATTAAATCATAAAAATAATCCATTCAAATAAATAACTAGTTAATCAAATCTTGGAACCCCTTATCCAAAAATAAGTAAAAAAATTGTTAAGTGGTAGGATAGTGTTACATATCATGCATTCAACTCAGGTTACCAATTTGGTACCAGTTAGAAAGAAGAATGGGGAAATTAGATTATGTCAACTTTAGGAATCTAAAAAAAAAATTAGATAAATATAACCACCATTTTCCTTCTCTAATGAGGTAATATTGGTAGTAAGTGTTTCTATAATGATGTATTTCTTAGATGGGTTCTCAGGTTATAATTAGGTACTAACATAATTTGAGGACAAAATGAAGACTACATTAACTACAAAGTGGGGTACTTGTGCATACAAAAGGATGCCTTTTGGATTTATTAATGTAGGAGATAAATTTTAATGGGATATGGATCATGAATTTCAAGTAATAATAGGTAAATTCATAATAATTTATATGGATGACCTCATTATTTTTTCAAAGGACATAACTGATCACATAAGATATTTACAAACAATCTTTGAAAGTTATAGAAGGTTTGAAATGTCACTCAACCCTAAGAAGAATATATGTGGTGTGATTGAAGGTAAAATATTGAGACATATCATCACCAAGGATGGGATCACCATTGATCAAAAAACATTTATGGAATCTCAAGGATAGCATTCCCAAGCAATAAGAAAGATCTCAAGTCCTTCAGTAAGATCAATTTTGTGAGGAATTTTATATTTAGTTTTATAGAGATTTTTAGGCCTCTAAATGTAATGATCAAACAATATTCCAAGGTAAAATAGACAACTTAAGTCATAAAATATTTCTAAGACATCAAGGATGCCATTACCTAGGCCCCAATTTTGATCAATCTAGATTTTAACAAATATTTCTTCTTATATTAATTTGCTTCAAAGTACACAATAATTGTTGTGCTTACCTAGAAAAGGGATGAAATTGAGCATACTATGTCATTTTTTATAAAAAATATAAAGGAAGTATAAATCAAATACTCTATGATAGACAAGTAGATTTATGCTCTTATCAAAAGAGTAAAGAAGTTTTAGCATTAAATTTTTAGGAGTAAAACTATTGGTATCATGCTAGACCCAGTTGTTAAGCTTATTTTAGGATAAAATTAATTATGATAACACAAAGGAAAATGTATGTAAAAATTTGTGGAATTTGACATATAAATCAAGCCTACTAAAATTGTTAGAGAATAAGGCATCATTCATCTTATGACTAAGCCTGATCCACACATCACAATTGAGGAAGTCCTCAAGACTAGGTATCTACAGGAGATTGGTATGTTAATATCATTCAATAATTACTCACAAGTACTTATCCTCCTAAGGTAAGTAGAGAACAAAAAATATCCTTAAGGTTTAAATCTACTCATTACATGATTAGAAAGGAGATTCTCTATAGAATAAATTATAAAGGTATCTATTAAAGATGCATATCATAGTAAAAAGCTCATGAAATCATGGATAATATGCATCAAAAGATAGGTAGTGGTCATCCATCTAGAAACACCATGATACATAATATTATTAGAATGGGCTATTATTGGCCAATAGTCTTCAAAGACACACAACCATGCCAGAACATGTTATGAATGCAAAGTCTCTATAAAAAGAGAAGTACACATAACATTTCCATTAAAACCATTAATTAAAGGAAGATTATTTACTCAGTAGGTATTGGATTTCATCAGTGTCATCAATACGAATTCCTTATCTATCCAAAAGTTTATGCTTATAGATATGGACTACTGCACTAGGTAGACTGAAGCAATTGACATGAACTCTAAAGCATAGGATGTAATTATTTTTCTCAAAGAGAACATCACAAAAAGATTTGGTATCCCATATATTTAGTTTCTAATAATGGGAAATCATTTTAATTAGCTCATTTTACTAAATGGGCCCATGAAAACCAAGTCACCATTAGATCATCATCCAATCATTACATGCATGGAAATGTATTGGATGAATTTACAAATAAGAATTTGATTGATGATATTAATAAGTCATTTATAGATAAAACAAGAGAGTGGAATCAAATAATAAAGTATGTATTAAGGGTAGATAAAAATATATATAAATAAGATCTCAAGGATTCACTATACCTATTAATATATGGACACTAAACTAGTATTCCCAATTATTCTCAAACTGCCAACATATCATTTCATGAAAGAATATATGTAACCCAATGACAAAGTGGAGTCTTGATTATTGGATATAATAGAGATGGAAGATTAAAGGATAGAATATTTATGTAATTTTAGTGACCATAAAAACCTAGTCAAAAGATGTTTTGATAGAAGATCAAAACCTAAAACATTCAAAAAATCTGATCTAGTGCTTTTATGGGACAAATCTAATGAGAATAAAGGACAACATGCCAATTTCACACCCTTATGAAATATGAATTATTAGATATAAAATATCTTGGTAACAACACTTTTTAGTTAAAGGACCTCCAATGTAATGAATTAACATATCCAGGCAATGGGCAATTTTTAAAGCACCACTTCATGGTTATACCATCTGGAGATGTCCTTAAATAATAAAAAATGTTGTATTAGAGGTAGGAGTAGATTAGGTTTACTAATTTCCTAGTTAGATTTATTATTTTCTATCATTTTATTTCATTAAAATGGTGTTTAGTCCTTATATATTAGCTTTTACCTACTTCTAATGTTTTGTTCCCTATTTTCTAGAGTAGATGCCTTTTGCTTCATAAAAATATGATCGACTTCTTCTAGTATAACCAAACTAATATCCAATTCATTATGATTCTTGTGAATGCTTAAGATTATATAATAGGTCTATGAGGATAGGTCTAAAGGGGATAACAAGTGTAGGTATAACATAAATGGAACATACAATTAGTTTGTTATCAAGTTTTACACATTTGTGTTTAAGACTTTTAGAACTCAAATATGAAAAAAAAGTGAACTATGGTTATATCACAATTGAATATTTTTATCAAGTATGTAAAATTTGATCTCATAAATTTGTAAAATTTTATAAATCCTTTTAATTTCCTTATATCAAACACACTTTTCATGTTAATACTTGTTTGAGGCAATAACCATTGACATAGATATGGATAATATGGAAATTCTAGTAAATTGAGTTTTACTCATACACACACTATCTCATAGTGATTTCTATCATCATGTTGATGCCTAAATGTGTACCACAGGTGCCTAGAGTTTCTAGGAAATACTTTTCATTTTAGAATTCTAGGAATTTAGTGCATGAGTTACAAGTTGTGATAATCATGTTATTTGATGGTGGAATAGAGGCAGAAAAAGTGACTGTTTCACAATATTTATAAAATTTGGTGGTTAGGAGCCAGCATGGACAAATAATAGATCTATGTAAAATATGTAATATAATATGTAAAAATAGTGAACTATGATCAAGAACTAATTTAATAATTAATTTAAGATGGAAATTTACAATGAAAATTAAACTAAAGTGAATTGGTTAAAAAAGAAGCAAAAGGAAGGGTAGGGTAGAGAGAAAATGTGTTGCTACTGATCTTCATCCCAAACATCATGACAAAGTTCAAATATTATAAAGGCATGTACTTAAAAAAAATGTATGATATGAAAAATCTTAGGCTTGAATCTTACCACACATCAAAAAAACTTTTAAGGAATGTGAAAATGATGCAAATAAGAACCAAGTTTACTTTAAAGATTTACCTGTATAAGGAGATAGCTGATGCACATCTATAAATGTAGAGTAAATAAAATGAATTAAACTAGAGAACCTTTAGTTATACTAGCATAAGCACAAGTTAACAATTATACATTCAAAGGTACATACCAAGAGTCTAAAATAACTATTTAAATCTAAAAGTTAAACCAGATAACTAAGAGAAAAACCATATAGCAATTCACACAAGCAAATACTAGACAATATTTTCATAATTCCTTGCTTATATTCACTACTCAAAGTTTACAAAGAAATTTGGTTGTAAGAAATCCCTCCTCTTTTTACAAATGACAATGCTCCTTTTATATGATGTAAGGAATCATGTCTATTAGTGGTATCAAGTTACATGTAAACATGTATATAAGACAATTATCCTTTTTGTTACACTCTAGAACAAATGATCTTTTCTTATGAACTAACCTATAGATAATGTACTTTTATAAATTACACATGTCTATATAAAAATAATATCCTATTTTAGAATATAATACAATGATGGTTACAAAATAACATTCTTATTTCACCTAACTTTGGGACCCATTGGCTACTACGAGATCTTTTTGGTTCCTTAATGCTCTTGGCCTAGTACAGGCATGGTACGATATTTGAGATCTTTAAGGATAATTAGTGCTTCAATAACATAGTTAATTTAGACATTCTGAGCTTAAATCCCAACCCTTTATATTACTATGTCCACAGGGTCTCTAATTTGGCCTATTACGCTCAAATAGCTTCGATGTGGCATTTCCATGACATCCCAAGTCATTATATTCATCAATGTCCAAAAATGACTATTTCCTTTTAAAATTTGGAGCCAAGTTTAATATTTTAAAATTTAAACCCTCACAACCATTATTTGACATCTACAGGAACATCTTTGATGGTCATGTGACCATAAATTTTAAACACATGAACTAGGATCTTTACTATGTTTAAATTGACATCCCCATGAGTGGCATTTGATGTCTATGAGAATGTCTTTGAGGGTCACATGATCATAAATTTTAACCACATGATCAAGGCTCATTGTTATGTTAAAATTGACATCCTCACGGCCATCATTTTATGTCCATAGGAACATCTTTGATGGTCATGTGATCATCAATTTTAACATAGTTATGGCGATTATTTGCCAAGCCTATAAATTATCATCTTTTGGTTCACTCTGCATACTATGTGTGCCACATAGTGGTTTTATGTTAAATCAAATATTCTTTTCAATTTTTTTGACTTGATACAATCTATTCATAAGGATCTATATGCTAGAATGCATACCATTGATCTAGAAATGGTGTTCAATGTTTAACTAGGGTGCAATGATTTTCATCATTGATCACACTCCATTTGATCTAGGTCCTCCACTTAAATGCATGTCAAATATTAGGATCCAATTATTTGGACATGTTTTGTCTTTGTATTTGATGAAATATTAAGTTAGGATTTGAGACTTAGGATAAAATGATTAAACTAAGTTTGAAACAAATTATATGGGATTCTGTGAATCTAAAAGGGACCCAACATAAAGACTTTGAATCATGGTTTTATTCCTATTAATAAATATAAATATTTTATTCTCAAGTTTTTTAATCTAAGTTTGTAACATATAAAAAGGACCCTAAGAATTTAAAAAGGACTTAGGCATAAAGATTTTGGACCAAGGTGATAAACATAAAATAAAAGGGACCTTACAAAAAATGACTTGGCATAAGTTTTTAACCTAGGGTTTTGTTGCCTAAATAAATATGATGTAACTTTGGGATAAGGCCTTAGGATAAGTAATAAAAGTGACCCTACATTTTTAGTTGGACCATGCTAAGAAAAAGGGACCATGTGATATAAAATAGACCAAGTGTATAATTTTTATCCTAAGGTTTGGATGTGTTGAAAAATATGGCCAAGCCTTAGGATAAAAATCAAACTAAGACCATGGTATTATTAATTTTTTCCTACTTAAACTTAAATAAAAGGCTCTCACCAAATTTAAATATGAATTAAAAGGTCCAGGTAAAATATTAGGCTTAAGTTTTAGAATATTAATCAATTATATAACAAGGCTAGGAAAAGATCAATTAAACATTGAAGCACAAAAACCCTAAATATGTTCATTCCTAGATGGGATCCATTAAACTTGCAACCTAAACATAAATATCTAATTCCAGCACTTTAGATAAGGTTAAACTATAAATTTTAGCAAATAAGTTAGCCAGACCATGGTGTTGATGATCTTAAAATAAAAATAATGTGCAAACATGATAATGACACTCTAATCAAGTGAATCTCTAATTCAAGGAACAAATTTGCACAATTTGACACGTGGGTCCCCATTTTTTATAAATAGGGGTATGTTGACCTAAAAAAATGGTGACTTCTAGGGGAAACATAACAATATGTTAGAATTCAAAGACTCTAGTTGAGACTAATAATTAAGCTACTTATTCCATTTGAATAGGCACCATTATTGAGATCAGTTCATGGTTAGAATAAATCTTACACATGTACAATTAGGACCAAATATCAAAACTCAATAAGGATGTGTGTGTGATTTGATTCCACTTACTGATTGCCAAAGGATTTAGAGAATAACTTTCAGGTTCATGGCTTTAATCATTAACATTGACTTTTAGCATGCTTAAATATTCATTAAGGACATGCTTTAACTCAAGGAAATCTTAGGCATTGCTTTGTTACTATCCAAGAATTCATATCCTTGATATAGATGCCTTTGGATCTTCTCAAGGCCTTGCTCCACTCCAATCATGTGTCCATATCCCTTGTGGAGATTACCAGAATCACCTCTACTTAGAAAGCTTTTGATTTTAAAATAAGCTCTTTTTTTTTTAGATCTTTTTGGATTTTCAACAAAGGATGGGAACCAAGTTATCCAAGTCTGGGGATTTGGTCAAGTGTTTAATTTAAAGATAATCATCCTTGGCTATAAACTTTATCCTAGGAAATTAATGTTTTTTAAGTGCAAGCATGATTGTGTCCTAATAGTTTGATCTTTAATCTTACATGTGCAATCCTTCTTAAAACCAAGCTTAGATCAGAACAAGGTTTAAAATCTCAAGGAAAAATTAACTTATCTATTAGTCCTTACTAGTTTCTTTAAATTGAAACATCAACTTCATATTTCAACACCATGATCGACTGATGTTGAGAAGTCATACCTGTATTTCCAAACTATGAAGTTTCTTGAGCAATATAGATAAAATTTGAGCTGAGAATTGCCTAAAAGAATTTATTTAAAAGCAAGGAACAAAGAAAGAGAAAAAATACAAATATAAATAGGCACTATATACAAACAAGGGATAGGAAGGAAAAAAGTAAGACATAAAGAATATGAAAGAAAATAAAATAAGCCCTATACTATCTACACAAAGTACTTGCCTCCAAGATCAAATGGAAAATTATTTAGCCTACTATAGAACCTTGAAGCATGATTACTTCCATTCAATGTCCTCTTATTATGGATATGAGAACTTATATTATTGTATCTTTGAGATGATGTATATTGGTCTCCTATCAACATTCTCAAATGTATGGATCAAACATATGAATCTAGGATCCAATCATCTTCTTCCCAAATCTATATGTGTTTCATTAAGAGTGCTAATTCTCCTTCAATCATAGACACATAGTGACTTATATCATCTTCTTTCAATGATGGCAGCTAAAATAGCATTCTTGTCCTAATGTCTTCATTAAATTCATTTTGGGGTGAGGATAGACTATCCATCTTTGTGCCAAAACTTTCCAAGACATCCTGAAAGGCTACTTCATCCTGATCAGCTGAAAGAATATGAAATTTATTTGTAACCTTATCATTTGAATCAAGTTGATCACATAATTCCATCCTTTTGAAGGTGTCATATGGAAATTACTGATCCATTTCACTTATTTAATCTTCATCCTTCATGAATAATGGCATCTCAGCTACCCAATCAAGTCCCAAATCATCTTGCTTTCGGATATCCAAAATGGTATTGATGTCTTGAAATACCTCAATTTATTTTAATAAATCATGGTATAAATGTTTCCATTCATCTTTTAGGAACTCTAGATCATTGGTTAAATCATTATATGAATCATCCATATATTTTTATAACCCATCATCCACCATCTCTAGCTCTTTAATTCCATTTAATAAATCATGGTATGACTTCTACTTGTGATCATTTTCTTCAAGAGCATTTTCCATTTTAGAAATAAATCTACATGGGCTATCATTCTGACCACCTAAATAAATATCATCTTGTAATTGATCCATATCCATTTCTATCAACTCTTCTTCTTCATTTGTAGATGTTCTAATGATGATGTCTTATTGGTATTTAATCTCAATCTCTTTTACATCTTTAGGAATACAAGTCCTTACAAATGTAATGTATTCAATTGGCTCATCTTCATCTTCATCTTCAAAAGGAAAATTAAAATCTTGCATAGAGGATTTAGAATTTCTTGTAAAGCTAGATGTCCCTAAAATAAATTCTTGATTAGGCACAATTTTAGATGTTTTAGAAATATTGTAATGATTAGCCAAATCAATATCATAGAAACTTGTTTGTATGCTTTCAGATGATACATTATTGATGTTATCATGAAACCCATTTAAAGGCCTATGGAACCTTTGAGAAGAGTGGTTTAATTTAGAGCCTTCCCTATACTTCCTACTTGTTTTTGAAACTAAAGAAAGTGATTAATTTGTGGACCATTTCTAGTATTAGGTCATTTGAATTTTTTATTGCCTTAGGATCATGAATTAGAACATTATTACTGGTTGTGGGCACTAGAATTCTATGGTTTTATGGATGGGGTACACTTTTAGTGTCACTCAAGAATTTTTAGTTTTAGCCAAGATATGTATGACTCAAGGGAAAATAGTTTTGAATTAGTGTTAAAGTAGGTATACTAGGAATGACATTGTATATGGGCCAATTTGAATTGACATTAGGCATGGAATACACCATCTGACCCTAAGGTTGCATTTGGTCATTAATGATCATGGCTTCAAATTAGGCCTGGGTCAATGTGTTTATGATTGGAAGGGGTCTTTTCAAGAACATGGAGGTCATGGGATCCATAATATTCTTATAAATTTCTAAGGCCAAAGCCTCATTGCATCTATAAGGGGATATGGTTCTACTGACCATTTTTTGGAACTGAGCATTAAAGGCTCTAATGGTTTCATTAAAATCCCTTTTAATTATGGTGAACTATTGATACAAGACATAGGGACTAATATTTTTACCAACTTGATCAATGAAGACATTGTTAAAGTCATCCCAATTGTTAATGTAGTCTCCTGAGAGGTTTAAAATCCATTCATATGCAACATATTTTATAGTAAGTGGGAATAATATACATGCTACATCTTCATAGACTAAATTTAACAATCTCAAAGAAGCCTCAAATGACTTAATATGTTATTCAATAGTGATAACATTATCAGGACTGAAATAAATTAAATATCTTTTAGGATTTTGAGGAAGATCATGTACTATACTTAACACGTTGATTGAAGAAATACCTAGCCAAGACATACCTTGAACACATGAGTAACTTGAACTGGTGAAGTGTTTATGAATTTGGGAATTTCACTCACCTAAGCCTCACCTTGGGTAATTCTATCTCATGACTTTGAAACCTATTTAAAATATGATGCATCAAACTGATCTTTGCAAAGTATAATGATTAAGTTTGTATGTTAAGCCAATTTTTCACAAATATATGTAAAACATGAATATATTTAACTAAATTAACTCATATATACATCTAGATTGATGAATGAGAGGGATAATTACAACTTTAAGCTTGAATGAGATCAACTCTATAAAGAAATAGTCAATCTTTGTATAGAATTTATATTACTAACCTTAAATGTGATATAAATACAAATCATGAACTACCTTTGTATGAATATCTATGGATCTTCAAAGAATATCAATCTTTGGCTAAAGGAAGCTCAAAGACTAGTCTAAAACCATAAATATCAATTATATTTACACAATTATTCTTAAATAAGCACAAATATGTAAAGAATACATCAATATTTTGACATAATTCACCAAAGTGATCAAAGATTCTACAAATTCACAAAGATCTAATTGGCTCTCCTTCTACCACAAATGAAGCTTCCTCTTGTTGATTCCTAAATGTGTACCATAGGTGCTCAGATTGTTTATGAAACACTTCTCATTTTATAATTATAGGAATTCAATGCATGAGTTGTGGGTTTCAATAATCTTGTTATCTATTGGTGGTATAGAGGAAAAATAAGTGCTTGTTTCGTAATATTTATAAAATTTGGTGGTTGGGATCCACCATGGATAAATAGTAGATCTATGTAAATTATGTAGTATATTATGCTAAAAATAGTGAATTATGATCAATAACTAATTTAAAAATTAATTTAATATGGATATTTATAATGGAAATTAAACTAAGGTGAATTGGTTAAAAAAGAAGCAAAAGGAATGGTAGGGTAGAGATAAAATATGTTGCTACTGATCTTCATTCTAGACATCATGAAAAATTTTAAGTATCATCCAGGCATGTACTTAATGTATGATATTAAATAACTTAGGATTTAATCTCATCACACATTATGAAAACTTCTAAGTAATGTGAAAATGATGCAAATAAGAACCGAGATTACTTTAAAGATTTGCCCCTATACGTAGATAGCTGATGCACATCTACAAATGCACATAAAATAAAATGAAGTAAACTAGAGAACCTTTCATTATACTATCATAAGCATAAGTTAAAAAATTTATATTCAAAGGTACACACCAATAATCTATAGTAACTATTCAAATCTAAAAGTGAAACCAGACAACTAAGAGAGAAACCATCTAGCAGTTCACAAAAGTAAATACTGGATAATATTTGCATAATTCCTTGCTTATATTCACTACTCAAATTTTAAAAAGTAATTTGGTTCTAAGAAATTCATCCTCTTTTTACAAATGAAAATGATCCTTTATATGATGCAAAGAAGCATGTCAGTTAGTGGTATGAAGTTACATTTGAACATGTGTATATGACAACTATCTTTTCTATTACATTCTAGAACAAATGATCTTTTCTAATGAACTGACCTATAGAAAAGGTTCTCTTATAAATTACACATGTCTTTACAAAAAATAATATCCTCTTTTATAATATAATACAATGATGGTTATAAAATAACATTCTTATTTCACCTAACTTTGGGACCCATTGGTTGCTACAAGATCTTTATGGTTCCTTGATGCTCTTGGCATAGTACATGCATGGTCCCATATTCAAGATGCTTGAGGATAATAAATGTTATAATGGTGTATTTAGTTTAGAAATTGTGAGCTTATATCCCAACCCTTTATATTACCAGGTCTATAGGGTCTTTGATTTGGCCTATTGCACTCTAATAGATTTAGCTTGGCATTTTCATAGCATCTCAGGTCATTTTGTTCATCACTATTAAAAAATGACTATTGCATTTTAAAATTTGGATCCAAGTTTAATATGTTAAAATTGACATCTTTATGACTATCATTTGATGTCTTCAAGAATGTTTCTGATGGTTGCATGACCATCAATTTTAAACACATGAACTAGGCTCTTTACTATGTTAAAATTAACATCCTCAAGACCATCATTTGACATCCACAAGAACGTATTTAACAGTCACATGACCATCAATTTAAACCACATGATCAATGATCATTTATATTTTAAAATTTACATCCTTGTGACCATCATTTGATATCCATGAGAATGACTTTTACGGTCGCATGACTGTCAATTTTAACATAGTTATGGGGACTATCTACCAAGCCTACCACTTATCATCTTCTAGTTTGCTATGCATTATACATGTGCCATATGGTGGTCATACATTAAATTAGAGATTAATTTGAAAATATTTGACTTGATATGCTTTGTTCATCAATATTTATACGCTAGAATGCATACCATTGATCTAAAAAAGGTGCTCGATGTTTAATTGGGGTCCACTACAATTCATCATTGATCATGCTTTGTTTGATCTGGGTCCTCCACTTAAATTCATATCATATATTGGGATCCAAGTAGTTTATCATGATTTTTCCCTATATTCGATGAAATATTAAGTTAAGATTTGACATTTAGGATAAATGGATTAATCTAAGTTTAAAACAAATTATACGAGACCCCATAAATTTAAAAGGGACTCAGCATAAAGACTTTATATCATGGTTTTATTCATATTAATAAATATTATTATTTTATTCTAAGGTTCTTCAATCTAAGTTTGCAACATATAAAAAGGACCCCAAGAATTTAAAAAGGACCTCAGCATAAATATTTTGGACCAAGGTGATAAACATAAAATAAAAAAGACCTCACAAAAAATGACTTAGCATAAGGTTTTAACCTAAGGTTTCATTGTATAAATAAATATGATGGAACTTTGGGATAAGGCCTTAGGCTAAGTAATAAAATTGACCTATATTTTAAGTTGGACTATGCTAAGATAAAAGGGACCATGTGATATAAAATAGACCAAGCGTATGATTTTTATCCTAAGGTTTGGGTATGTTGAAAAATATGATCAAGCCTTAGGATAAAACTTAAACTAAGACCATGGTATTGTTAGTTTGTTCCCTCTTAAGCATAAATAAAAGGCTCCCACCAAATTTAAATTTGAATTAGAAGGTTCAGGTAAAACATTAGGCTTGGGTTTTAAAATATTAATCAATTATAGACCAAGGCTAGTAAAAGATCAATTAAATGTTGAAGCAAAAAAACCCTAAGCATGTTCATTCCTAGATGGGATCCATTAAACCTTAAACCTGAGACACCAATATCCAATGTTAGCATTTTAGATAAGGTTAAACCAAAAATTTGAGAAAATAATTCAACTAGACCATGGTGTGGATTATCTTCAAATAAAAATAATGTGAAAACATGCTAATGACACTTTTCTCAAGTGAATCTCTAATTCAAGGCATAAATTTGCACAATTTGACACATGGGTCCCCATTTTTTATAAATGGGGGTATGTTGACCTCAACCCATCCTTCCATTCATATCCTAAAAAAATAAGAAAATAAGAGATCTAATGCATACTAAAGAGTGATCAATAAACCTGAAGAATATCAAAGACTCACATGATGAAATAAGATCAATATGTCATGCATCATGCAAACTTATAGAAGGAAGAGAAAGGGGAATTAGAGGTATGTCTTTTAGGGATATGAATTCTTAGATATAATTAGATCAATACCTGATTTTCCCTTTTTTTAAGATGTTTTAAAGAAAAAATAATGAAAACTATATTTTATTCTATGTTTTTTGCTAAAATATTCAAAACAAGAGTAAAATAACATCACTTCATTACACACAAATCCAAGGTATGAGAAAGGCTAGTATGTTACATAGAGTTTTGGGAGCCTCTTTCATTTTTTTAGTTTAGTTATTATTTTATAGTATGATTCATGTTTTATTTGTAGTTATGAAGCCAAAGATTATAGGTTCTCAAATAATCAGAAGTATTATCCCTATAAGTCAATTTTTTTAACTCAACACACCCCCCTCTTAAATATTTCAAATAGGTGCCCATTATTGTTTGAAGCCTAGTTTTTATTTGAAAATACTTTTCATTGGCAATCATGTGGGTACTTAGCAAGATTTTTAGGTTTCAAAGTTTTTAATTCCCATGTTGATGGTATTTTTTTTGTGTGATACTCTATGTGAATGCAATTTGTATTCACATTATATCAAGGTTTTTTTACCACTTTGTGTGATTTATTATTACTAACATACTAATGGATTTTATAGTTTATACATGTCTACAAGGTTTATTTGAAATTTATAAATAATTACATTCTAAAAATCCTAAGTATTTTGGTCCTAAAAAAATTTGGTTCTTGTGTCTTTTAAAACTTCACATGTTATGGTAATCATAACTTTTAGTCTTTGAGACTTTTGGTTTTATGGATTTATATCATCACAATTTTTGTTCGTTGCAAATTTTCTATGTCATGGATTTTGGTGTTTCATAACTTTCATACTTTGTGACTTTTAGGCTTTTGTTATTTTGGCCTTAGTTTATTTTGGTCATCACAAGTTTTGGCCATCATGTACTTTGGTTTTTGATATTTTTGGCCTTCATATGTTTTGGTTTTTGCATGTTCACATAAAATGGCAAAAGAGTATTTTGATTAAAATTCTAAAATGTGAAAGATAGAAATCTTTGTGTTTGTGCATCTAAAGAATCACATGATTTATCTAAATGACAATTGATAAAATTTATGACACCCAACTTCTAATATTATGCTTCATGGCATAATTTCATCAACCTAAAACTAAATACTGGGTGACACTTGTCTAGGGATGACAATGTGGCATTTTTTGAATGCATGAGAAGTTTGTGTGGTATACCTACCAAAGTAAGTTTATAAATTCAAATTAAATGAGTAAAAAAAATATTGGATCCATTAGACATTAATGGTGCATGAACTATAATTAAATCAAGCATCATTTATCTATATAATCAAATTATAAAGAGACATCTCCCTTATTGATTATCAAAGATCCTAAGTGAACTTGCTTTCTACGAAGAGCTAAAAGTCTTCATTCTCTATTCTTGCCTACAAATTTATTCAATAAAACTATTAGTTAAATTATCACATGAATTATGCAATTAATATATAAATAAGAAATGGATTCATCATCTAGGGAATATAGAGTATCTCTTCTACTATCAAATTTCTTCATTAAAAATTCAACTAGGTATAGAGATACAATCTTTGACTTGAATATTTTTGATGGTAACTATGCAAATTACAAAGATCTATGGGACATTATGATTAATGTTGGTGTCCACTCATGTGAGTAAAACTTAACAGAGAAATAAAATAAATAGTGGTAGATTTGATACCATTAAAAAGTTAATAATTACATTTTACAGTAGCAAAGCTTGAAGTGATTTCTCTCATTAACCTAATTAGGTAATTTTTATTCATAGGTAAGGTATCTGATGGCTTCCTACATCATATATAAAAAGGATAGGCATGGCCAATATTTTAAGGGATGCTTTTCAAAGTTACCTATGGCTTTCCCTCATAGAATCCACATATGATGGGATGAGGATCACATTATGGAGAAAGAGCTAAAGGTGGATAATACTAGGAGAGAAGGCAATCCTTAAAGCCACTTATCCAGTGCCAATCACCAAGTTCAAAAAAAGAGTTCACATTGGGATGTATTTACTGTATATATTATATGGTTGTGTTATCATCCATTATCTTGGACTTAATGGGTGATGCTACTAGACCTACTGCTAACATCAAAATTGACCTTTATCCTAGATGAGATCATTAGTGTTAGAATCTAAGATTTAATGTTTAAAAAGGATAAGAGGCTAGTTAGTGGTCACTTATTTATGATGTCTTACTTGTTGGATGTTGGCATGGCTATGGTATATGTGTATACTAGATCACTCAAGAGCCTAATCCTAGATTGAATTAAGAACAAGGTATGTGATGTTTATTAATTCTTGTATATTTAATCTTACATGAAAAATATAGACTAAATTTTTTATAACATCTATCCCTAAGTGTGGAGGGATATCCATGAGGAACCACTAGCCTGAGTCTCAGATATAATCAAGAATATAATATGGCCAAGGGGAGACTACTGGATGTATCTATACTATACAATTATAATGATTGAGGGAAATAAGATGGGACCATTTTGCTTTCCTAAATATGTTACAAACAAGATTTCAAAATAGGAGATGGAATATTAGCTCTAGTGGAGCATAGATGAAGATACGAGGAAGAAACACAAAGGCATTTTCCATGGATCTTATTCTATTCTAGGCCAAATTAATTACACTAAAAATAATCACTTTGGTTTTATTGGAGGTATAATAGAGCTTAATTTATTGGTATCTCTACCACACTAGGATTGGGACCCAAGAGGAAAACTTTAGAACTATGTCATTTTTTTTGGCATCCCATACAATCATGTACCCTACAAGCTTGATTTAATCTTCCTAAATTTCAAATATGATGTTGAGGTATTGACCAGGATGCATATTATTGGGTGGATAGAGGGCCTTTTGAGGGGAATCCAAAAATATGCATCACTCATAATTTCCAAGGCTCAAATTCAAGTTCTAGCTCTTTTTGGATGGGACTTAACTAATTATTGGTCCTTACATACCTCTCATTTAGTTCATACAGAAGGGAAACCTTACCAAGTAACACACCACTATGTAAGGGAAACTGTGAAACAAGAATAAAATGTGGAGGAGGGCCCTACTATAACAAGTTATCTCAGAGCATAAAGGAGCCAATTAATATTGATTCCTCTGAATCTTAACACTCCAAAATTCCTACTATAAGTAGAGTGACTAGAAATTTAGAGTTATATATTTCATTTTTTACTAATTCCAAGGCTACTCCTTTAATTTATATGATAAGAATCAATGTCTACAAGAGGCAAAGAGACGTTAAGAACCTTCCTCAACTAGTTAGGACATGCATGAGTTAAAATTTTGAGATGGTGTCATAAGAGAGGCCTTTAGGTGAAAAAGAAGCACCAAAATTTGATGAAGATGAATATATTACAAAGTCCAAGGTCATGAGTCTCCAAGAACTAAAAGGTAAGTTACCACTAGAAACTAAAAAATTAGAAAGTGCCCCTAGTCCATTTTTCTTCCTAGTTTACCTTTTACAATGGTTGTTACCCCTTATTTTGATTATTTTCAAAAATATTTGGATAATACTACAACATTGTACCCATAAACTAATAGAGTAAACACTACAAGTCCTATTACTATTGTTTCTAATTTTTTGGCAAGAAATACTAGGGATAAAAATGTCCATTTTATGAAAACTATAGGAGTCCTTATTTTTTATTAGATTTCAAAACCATATGTATAATCCACCTAGCTAGGTTTGTCTATATTCTAGTAAATCATAGATCCACCAATTTTTATTATGTCATTTACAAGACTTGGTAAGCAGATAACCTACGTTGTACACCCTATTCCCTAGACTAACAACTTGGTTTAGCAAAATATCATCTTCCCATGTTTTCCATACCTATTCCAAGTGAGTGAATTAATGCTCTTTTCAGAGGATATTATGTCAATGGTAACTATCCAAGCCACTTAACCAACTAACATAGAGTGATTAATAATTCCCAATGGGTAGCATACTTTAGAACCCATGTTACACAAATCCCAAATTAGGTGATTTCTAAGCTTCCTATAGTTAGTTTCATTTTTGAAAAATTTATAAGGATAATTAAAATAATTAGGAAAATAAATATACATGATGAGTCTGGACAAGGCCTAATTCTTGAAGAGAGATAGGATGCCCTTTCCTTATCCAAAAGGAAAAATAATAAAATTGGGTAATATCCATATAATGAAGATATTGTGGATTATTTAAAGACACATATAGAGACATTGATTAGGATAGGGAAGATCTTCAACAAGAGTTAAATCAAGTTCTAGAGAAATAATATATCGTACATGTCCATAGAGAAATAGATGGTGATGTGTAGGATTTAGTCTTCAGACTATAAAATATTCTTGACACTATTAATATAATAAATATTGAAATGTATCACCATTTGAATGAGATAGTTAAAATTTTAATTATTTCAATGAAGATGAAAATAAATTAAACTTTTTATTAACTTGCACTACAAATATGGCCTTTGTAAATTTAGAAATGATGACTCCTATTGAGGTAAATAATGCCATTAATATGGTAGTTATTAGAAATAATAGGATCATAAATGGGTAGCTAGCACACATTCCTTAATTCTAAAACTGGTTGAGCATGAGAAACATGTTGATGTGGGTTTTATTCACAGCAAAAAATAATGAAAAGGGT
Source organism: Torreya grandis (assembly GCA_037957365.1). NCBI lineage: Eukaryota > Viridiplantae > Streptophyta > Pinopsida > Cupressales > Taxaceae > Torreya > Torreya grandis. The sequence continues at coordinate 5,637,681 of JARHVA010000369.1, forward strand.
AGCCTATAACATTTAAGGATCTCTATGGAAGAAAGGTTCCACTCTAAGGCATGACTATATGTAATTTAAAATAATCAGATAGTGGAATAGTAGGTTGATCCTATAGGTTGTTTATCCAAGTTTGTAGATGGATGTGTGAAATATAATAGAAAGAAATAAATAAATTAGTTTTATGGATGGAGAGTTACTCTATGGTGCGTAGATCTTAAAGAAACTCAAAAGAGGGTAAATATAAAGAACAAAAGAAGGCTATGTGTTCCTAAAAAGTTCACTTCTAAGGTTTTTTATTTGATGGATAATTATCTCCAAGACTAATGTTTTCCACTTGTAGCTATTTCACACTCATGAATAAGCATAGTTAGTAGTCTAGGAAATAAGTATAAGAAGCTTAGTGATATCAACTGAAGGTTACTCTCCTTAGAGTTACTATTGTACACCCTTATCTGGGAGGTTACAACTCATACCAAGAAGTTATTTAGAATGGCTAGAGCACATGCCTATAAGACTATACCAAAGGAAATACTACTACACACATTTGATTATCAAATCAATTTATACTAATTACTTAAAATAATGAGATTTACCAATATTCATTAGTTGTTTCACATCTAAGATCAATATTAATCAATCAAAACAATCAGATTCATCTATAGCATTAGAATGCTTCAAATTTATTAAATTGATAAAAACAAAGAAACTAAAATTTCAATAACATAGAAAAGGCAGAAAAGATAAAATACACAATTACATGACAATCAATGAATTATTTTTTTATTGTATATTGATCAAAACTCCAACCCTTTGAAAGAGGGTTTTACATGTATATAAATGACTTGGGAAAGGGTTCACCTCATCCTCCAAGTGTATGAAAACTTTATTTTACATCAAAATAACTAGAATCTAAGTTCTAGTTTGATACACAAATATATGTTATAACTTATAGATTACATCAATCATGTAGGTGTGCACGCTAACAAACAATTCATTCAATTATAACATAAATATAACAAGGATTAAATAGTCATGGTTATTTGAATAAGTATTAAATGCAAACTTATACAAAATTATCCTTAGAGTAAGGTTATCTTGGATCATGTTTGGAATTAATCATTGTTGTGTCTAAAAATAAAGTTATAACTAGAGTTGTACTGGTAGTTTGAGTTGATGCACTTATGGAGATATAGGCAGTGTTGAATTTGAGGTTGAATTTGGAGCTAAACTGGTTAAACTAAAAGGAACTAAAGTGGTTAGTGAAACTAAATTTATAAGTAGTGTTGAGACTAGGACATTGGGTAGAATCTAGGCTCTTGAACTAGTAGATGGTGTTGAATTAGAGGTTACAGCTAGCTTCTTCTTAGCCTCTATCGATTGATAGTATTTATATCTAATAACATGTTTCACTTACACTATGCTCATGTCTAAAATAAATAGTATGTTTACCTTATACACTTATTCCATCATCCTTTCATTCTTAGTTTTGGTAGTTCAGAAGCCTACCTAAAATACTTTTACTTTAGTGTCCTTCTTCCTTGCACAACTTAGCTTTGCTTCAATATCTTTTAAAGTTAAGCATTGTAAACTCTTATTAAAAAATTATTTTAGGCTTATTTTAACATTTGGACAAAATAGACCTAGATACTAACCTCTTAGTGATATCCCATGCACATGTCAATTATAACTCATTCAAAATTTTCACTGCATGCTTATCTTATTTAATAATATTTGTAACTAAAGAATCAATAGTATTTACCCATTTCTAGGCTTCTTAGGTCCTAATGATTGCTAGATTTAGTGAATTTTATACCTTTAATGATGCCATCAAATTCAAATGGTTGAATTACTTATTATTAGTATACAAGGCTAAAAAATTGATCTTATTCTCATCTTCCTTGAGAACCTTAAACAATTTAGTTATTGTGATTGCATGGGGAGCTATTTGTGCTCTCAAAGAATGAATAGTATCTAATATCTCATTTAATATCAATGTTACACTTTGAACATCTTGTTTTATCCTAGAGGGAATGTGATATTACCTGGTGTTGTTCCCTAAGGGGTCTCTATCTCCTCCTCTAATTCTTTTATTTCTTGATTTATGCCCTCATTAATGTTTATCAATGCTACATAGTGGGTCTCCATATGGGACTTAAAGTCCTCAATGTAAGGGGACTAATCTTTTTTACTGTTTTATCTCTTTGAAAGAGAGTAAATTTATTCTCTTTTTTACAAAATTAAACCTCTACCAATGTTGTCCTCTATATTCCTCTACCTTACCCTTTTCATGGAGCTTTTTGATTTATCAAAAAGCAAGCTCATAGTGGGTATCTTGGTGATATTTAAGTTTGGCCTCTTAAAATTTTATGTTTCTAATTCCTTCACCCAATCTAGAAAAGTCAACTTTGATGGATCTAGTGGTTGAGCCTCTATTTGAGTGTCTTATATAGGTTCAGTCTTAGGGGATGGTTTAGGCATTGAAGTCCATATTATTTTGGACTAGTCTACATTCACTAGTTGTGAATGAGATGAAGAATGTAGACTAGTTTCTTCTTTAAAACTCTTTTCGTGGACACCATTATTGTGGTCTACATTGATCTTGATGAGGTCATTAGTGAGTCAATTGAGTAGAAGAAGCTAACAATTGGGTTTTGGGATAATTAGTGATAGTGGAAGAAATGGTGGAGAGTATTGGAGCAGTTGTACAAATAATTGTGAAAATAGGCCCAGGTATAGGTGATGACATAGGAGGAAAAGAAGAGATATATGGTAATGTAAAATAAGAGACAAATGGAAAACAAATAATAAGAGAATCACCTAAAGGATTAGTAATTAAAACACCCTTACCTAATTGGTCACCACTAAGGGGCGAATTTTTTTTTTAATCCTTACAAGCTTAGAACCTTGGCTTGCTATATCTCTTATTCATCCACCTCCTAGCTTTGCTCACCCTTAATTGAAGGTTATGCATAATTACTTGGTCCTTATATGGATGGTGCCTATGGCCTTCCTACCCTAGTTATTATCTTATAACAAACTATTTTCCTCTTAGCATGAGGAACAATCACTTGTAGAGAAGAGTTATAGTAGATGTTGAGGTTGTTATTACTACCATAGTAGGTGCAATCTCTTTCTTATTAGATGACTCTAGAAAAATGATTTCCTCCTTTCCCAAAATAATTGTGTCCTTCACCTAATTTTATTCTTCTAACAGTTATTGTTTCACCTTATTCAGATCAATAATAGATATTTGAACTTGAGGAGTCTCTTATTCCTATTACATACCAACAACTGATGTCTCTCCTAAACCTTGATCTTGCTATTTCTTTGGAGTTATAATCATAGTAGGTGGGTCTTGGGGGTCCTAAATTTAATATTTTGGTTGATAGAAGGGATTACTATTCTATAAATATGAGTATGTCCATCCCCCTAGTTGTGGGACCTTGAATTTTGCTTGTCTAAGTGTGAGGGAAGGACTTGCTTAGATTACTCTAAGCATGTCCTCACTCACACCAGTAGTCCTAGTCATTTAATTGAATTATGCATCATATATTACATTGAGGAAAAATAATTTGTTATCAAAAGGCTCAAGCTTATAGGGAATGCCTAGGTTGTGAACTCATTGATACACTCTCCCATGGGGTCCCAATCCCTGTAAAGTAGATTGGACAAGGTATTAGCCTTCCTAGCACCACCAACATCTTTAAAGTGTTTTTTATATGTGTATTAAATCCTCCCAATTATGATATAAGATTTATATAATGTGCTCTTATTACACTTACTCAAGTCCTCATCTATCCCATTCCATAATTGATATGTAATCTCTTACTCAACAACTTTATCTAGGATGTATTTGGGGAGATAAAGAGGGTCAAAATTGTATCCAAAAACCATGATAATAGTATATTATATGTAAAACCAATAATTTCCTAAAGTCATGAGAGAATTGGTAATGTTTTTAGATATCATTGGTAGTAGATCACCATGAATTTCCATGCAGACCAAAGGATAAAAATCCTCTATAATTCTAGAAATGTTCTTCACATACACATAAATATGGATGAATGAGTAGAACTCACAGATTCTATTCTTGATGTATTTGAGGTTTGGATTCTATAGATCCCTATTATGTCTATAAAAACTCCCCATGATCTCATAAAAAATATATGACATCATATAAAAGTTTTTACCTTGGGGCCTCCTTTCCTTGTGTAAAATTAACTCTTGTAGGTAGGTGATAATAATCTCCCCAATACATAGGTGCACTTTGAGGTGATAAATAAATTGATTAGTGGTAGCCACTCCAAATGAATGAAGTGGATGCTCGGGTGGCCAAACAAATGGTTTAGCAATGTTATGCCAATGTGGATTCCCATCTGGAACCTGGTAATGAACATAGAGTTATTGGAGGTTTCTTTGAGTGTGAAGGTCTCTCTTGGGAGAATTCACTTCCTTAATACTTATTCTATGTTATTGTTCTTATTATAACCAACCACACTATGCAAATCAAAGGTAGCATCTATAATTGGTAAACATAAATACCTCATGAATGAATTAACTGATATATATTTAATAATGGTGTTGTTGTTAAATTAATAGAGGAAATCACCATGTTCAATATTCCCCTAAAATAATAGGTCTCATAATAATTCAATACACATCATGACTTCAAGCTTAGAAATTGCATAATGGATTGCTTGGCATTTGAAGGGTAGTAAGTCAGCTACAACTTATTTTTATTATATGGAGATGTCTTTCTTACAATCAAATGGGTTGAAATTATCTATTACCTCTAATAGAGCTGAGTAATTAGAATAGAGACATCCAAACATAGCTACATCAAAAATTGTATCAAGGTATTCTATTAAATCCTTGATGGATAACCTTGACGTTGCCTAGGTTCCCCTACATGCTCTAGATAAAGATGCCATCATTAGTTCTCAATGTTGGTAGGATGTCATCACTTGGCGATGGTGACATGGAACTTTATTACATAAATAAAAAATTATTTGAATGTAACTAGGGATTTAAATTTTTAGGAGGTAATATACACTTGAGCTCAATGATAATCAGTGGATGTGAGTTTGGTTAGTGGCTCGATGTTATATATTTTTAGCATTTATGTTCACTATTAATCACCAACATCTACAAGCTCATCACCTTCATTTAATTAAAACTTATCCACCTAGGCCTAGTGGGAATCCCATGAAGGATGTTTACTCGTTCTTGGATGCTATAGAGTTACTCCTTTTGACACTTATCAATATATGGTTCAGTTGAGAGTAAGAAATTGCTTTTAGGATAAATCAACTAATTTTTTAAGCCTAAAGACCTAAATAAAATACCCTAAAGACTAAATTTTTTTTCAGATAGATTCATGAAATTTATTCTAAAATATAAGGAATTGAACACTTTTCCCCAAAAACCAAATTATAATTTGGGAGGATTTGTTGAAGAAAGTTCCCGAAAGATAGAGTTCCAACCAAAAACATCCTGATAAAAAATTATCAAAGAGAAAGGTCCTGAAGACCAAAACTTTTTGAAGACCAAAATTTCCTAGAGATCAAAAATTCTAAAATAAAGTCACTACACAAGATATGCCAAACAAAATGATCCAAAGGAAATTTCTTGACCAAAATTTTCCCACCAAAACAATGCCTAAAAGAAATTTCCTAATTAAAAGTTCCTGATTGAAAGTCCTCGAAGACCAAAATATTCCAAATACTAAAGTGTTAAACAAAATTTACCAAAAAAAATATTTCTAAAACCACAATGCCAAATATTGAAATGTTACCGAATACTAAAAAGCTAAAGATAAAAATATGTCCATAATGTCAAATAAGTAAACCCAAATACCTATCATACATAGTAAGCTCCCACATTTTTCATTAATAGGTTAGTTCTTAAAGGTCATTCTAATGAAAATTGGTAGCAAGAGGAAAACACATGTAATAAATATGATTTAATACTCAAGATTCCCCAATTTACACAAATAATGAAATATGCTAACTTGCGTCTACATCCATATAATGAACAAGCCTTAAAAAAAGGGGTTCCCCACTTTTACATAGGAAATGCAAGGTGGGGTGTGTTGAATACAAAAAATGGTGGCTTATAGGGGTGAATAATCTTGAGTTTCAAGAACCAAAAATCTATGGTTTTGAAATCCCAATATCAATCATGAACCATATTATAAACAAAATCATTATATTATAAATATGAAAGAGATTCCTAATAACTCAATATAACATACTTACTTTACCCATACCTTGGACTAATGTGTGTTAAAGTGATATCTTTTATTCTTTGTTAAAATATTTTATCAAAGACATGGATGAGTTACATGTTTCATTATGATTGGGTGTTAATTTAGCATAAATTTGGGGAGCTCAATCATTGCTTTACTTCCATCTAGGCATCCATATCCCCGATAAAGATACCTTTGATCACCCTTCCTTCCTTCCATCATATATTTACATGATGCATGATACATTAATTTTATTAAATCATTAAAATTTTTAATCCATTTTAATTTTCTTTGAAGATTTTGGATTATACCTCTCTCTCTCTCTCTCTCTCCTCTCTCTCTCTCCTCTCTCTCTCTCTCTCTCTCTCACCTCCTCTCTCTCTCTCTCTCTCTCTCTCTCCTCTCTCTCTCTCTCTCTCTCTCTCTCTCTCTCTCTCTCTCTCTCTCTCTCTCTCTCTTTAAAAAATTTTGAATAAAAGAAAGAAGAAGTGGCCACTTTGAGATGGTGTTGGTATAATTGGGTTCATCAAAATGTCCCTGCCAACTTTAATCACATCAATGGTTATTACCTCAAAAATTTATTATCATTTAATGTGCATTTGATCCAAGGAGATAATAAAACCTTTCTAAATTTGTGTGGAGTTGTGGGAGCAAATTTTATATACCTAGTAAAATCATCCACTTCATAGCATCATAATGATTAACTCTCTCATTACTTACCTGGATTATGAATTATGATGTACAAGGTGTAACTCCCACCAATTTAATATGGATTAAAAACACATAGGCTATTGTTTGATTATACTAGGAGTGATCAATAAATCTCCATGAAATAAAAAATAAGACTATTCTATAAAGTGGGAAACTACCTAAAATAAACCATTAAACTAAGCAAAGTAAAATGCATAAATCAAGAATAACTAATCTAAAAAGTGTGAAATATTCTAATGAAAATAAATGACTAAAAGTAAGAAACTAACTAATAAAGAAAATAAAACCTACACCTACCTCTATAAAAACATATGTTATTACTCAAAGATATCTCTAGATGGAGAATCCATGAAGTAATGCTTCAAAAACTATCCACTGACTGCATATGTTAATTAGTTACCTTGGAGGTCCTTCAAATGGAAATAATTATTACCCAAATATCAGAGATCTGATAAGATCCTATCCATAGTGGGGTGAAAATTTCATTCTATCTTTTCTTTTCATGGAATTTGTCTTGAAGAAGCACCAAGTCAGAGATCCTGAATGCGTTAGATTTCACTCTCTTATCAAACCATATTTTTACTATGTCTTGATGCCTACTAAAGTTTTATATAGATTTAGTACCAAATTATTCTATTTATATTATATCCAACAATTTGGACTCAATCTTCTCACCAGGTTCTATATATTTCTGCATGTATTGATATGTTGGGAAATTCAACATGATTGGGAACACTAGTTATCTCCCATAGACCAATAGACATGGTGAGGCTTTAAGGGCCTAGTTGTACCAAGTTTAGTCCACCAAGAGCACATATTTTAGTAAAATATGCCACTCTTTAGGCTTATCCATAATATATTTCTTGATAACATCGATCAAGTTCTTATTGGTTGATTTAGTTAGTCTATTCCCTTATGGGTAGTGATTGGATGATGATCTAATTGTAATATGATTATCATGGGCCCAATTTGTAAACTAAATTGATTGAAACATCAGAATATTGTCACAAACCAATGAAATTAGTGTGCTAAGCCTAGTTATGATATGATCTTCAAGGAAATTGATTACATCATGTGCTCTTAAATTCTTGGTGGTTACTTAATCAATCCATCTAGTGAAATAATTAGTAGTAGTGAGCATAAATTTGTGCCCAACTAAAGATTTTGATTTGATAATACCAACAAAATTTAAACCCATTGGGAGAATAAATTACCCTCAATCATAAGCTATAGGGTCATTATTGCGTGAACTTCAATTTTAACCTAGACATGGTATTTATGGCATGTCCTTACATGGGTGTGAGTATCCTTGAAGAATTTTAGCCAATAATATCCCATTATGATTATTTTATGGGTTGTGGTATTGCTAGATGGATGGTCAATCCCAATCTTTTAATGTATATTTTCTAGAATATCGTGGGCTTCTTTGTGTGAGACACATCTTAAACATATTACTTTATAGTTTTTGTAGAGGACTCCATTTTTGATCATATAATGAGCATATTTAATCCTCAATTCTATCTTTTTGTCTTTCTTGAATTCTTAGGGACATGTCCCGATGAATTGAATACCAATCTTCTTGGGAAACTTATGTTTGTTAGACTTCTCCAATGGTTATGTATGGGTCCAGTTTAGTCATCAATTGAACAATACCTTATCCTCTCATGATCTTGGTAGGTTTAATATCAATATAAAAATCTTGAAATTTAACCATCTATTTTCCCCTACGCTCTCCCAACTTTTTATATTATAACTTAAATTTGATAACAAGATCTGGTATAATAGCAAAGATATAATGTTATAACTTATTTGGTTAATAAGGATATAATGTCTAAATTTATTAATTTTTTTGACAAAAAAAAATATCTATTTATCAATTAGGGAGTATATGAGCTTTGAATTCTTTAAGTTAGTTCTCATAAAAGTGATAGGGTGTTTATTTTCTTCCTTATTTTGTGTAAGTACAACAATGACGGTATGCTCTAAAGTGAATGAGTATAGGAAGAAGTCCTTAGTAAAATAATAACTCACTAGCAGTAGGGCATGTGATATATCCTTATTAATGTATTAGTACCTTTTTTATGTAATTAAAAATTCATCATGTCTATAAATCATTCATGGATTAGAGAAGATAGAGTATACCTACACTTCCAATTGGGAATACATTTGTTAAGCGGGGGCATGGCTAATATGAGGATTTGATAGACCTAATTAGGGGATTAATTTTCATTATACACCATGATAAGAAGGGTTCCAAAGCTTATAATATAACATAAATCATGCAACAACCCTAAAAGAGTCCAAGGTTTAATGTTCACTCTATTCTAGTAAACAAGAAAGTAAATCTGATCTAGTGCACACCAAAGCTTGTGGCACAAAGTGAGAGGTTAGTAAAGTAATAAAAACATGTATAAGAGAATATAAATTAATATAATTATGTTTAAGACCCCAATACATTCAATATGAATATTAATATTATTCGTGTTAATAGTTATGTTATTTCTATCTACTAAAGAGAGGAGAATAAAATTAGAATATACTTACCTAAATGTGAACCTGTCAAGTCATAATTTCTCCCTTTACCAAAGGGTCTTCACAAGAGGTTGTTTTGGTTTTGTAAGGATAACTAAGAAAGCCCAAATCATCCAAGACTTATCCACAAGACTAGATTTTCCAAGTAGAAACCCTAAGCTAAGAATCCTCAAGTAAAATGGTGGAAGATTAGATTGTAAGAAGTGCGAAGGAATAATGAATCTTGATTTCATATTGAAATAATAATGAAATGATATTGTATTTATAGGTGGATCTCAACCTAAATATTTTTTAATATGTAATTTATATGGGGTCAACTTAGTTGACCCTGTATGTTTTTGGGACATAAATTACTAGGTCTCGAGCTAGGTCAGCCGAAGGGCTAACAAAACTCAAAATACCCTAAATAGTACAAGGTTGACCTAGGCGACCTTGTATAGTAATTGGAGGGTAAAAATATATAGGGTCAACCTAGTTGACTTAGTACAGTCAACTAGATAGAGTGGCTCAAGGTGAGGAAAGGAAAGAGGGAAAGAGAGAAAATATTAGAGGAATGTGCAAGGGAAGATTAATATCTTAGGGAATGGTTTTGAGATCTAGTTTGATTGGTAATAATGTGTCAATAAGGGATAATAATCCTACAAATCACCAAATGTTTTCCCACCCCTTTCCCAATGCACCCTTTAAGATATGTACTCAGAGAGATTGAGTCTCAATGGTTTTCTATAAGATGTAAATCATAAGTATTTGATAAAATTTGAAAATATTATGTGTATACATATGCATCACTTGAAGCTCATTATGTGTCACTAAGGTATAATAGGGGATGGTGCTTAGATAAAAAAACATATAAATGCTAATGCTAAAAAAAGTTACAGTATTTTAAAGCAAAAATAATTGAAAGTAAATGACTAAAAAGTAAATAACTAAAAATTAAATGTGATGCATACCTTGAATTACCTTTATTTTAGGATGGTTGTCTATTGTGTTGTTAGTTTTGATTGTGAAGGGTTCAAAGACTACTTTTGACAAACCCAAGAATATAAAACTAAAGAGCATAAACAAATAAACATAATAAAATCCAAGATAGTTGGTGCTATGAGGATGGGATGTACTTGGCACATTTGGAAAGATTGGGTGAAAAGTGATATGTTATAACAAATTACCAAGTTAAAAACAAGAGTTAATCAGGTAACAAAAAATCAAAAGGCTACTAAAGACTGAAAAAATCAAACAAGTTATCCTTAAGTAAGAAAGGAAAACTCACCAAGTTGAGCCAAGGATACATGTCAAATAGGATGGTAATAAAATAAATCAATGGTAAAAGAAGAAACAAAATGGTGAAAAAACATTTTTGAGTGAGAAGTAACAATCCTTATCTCAATCAAAAATGGAAAAAGGAAGGTGCATAAAAGGGATAACAACATTAATGAGTGAGAAGTAACAAGCCAACCAAACTCAACAATGGAAAATGGGTACAAACTCAAGTTTCCATAATATTAGGATAGTAAAACAATGACAAATGGTAAAATTAAAGTAAGAAAAGTATATAAATGTAAATTTATGGTGAAAAAGAATGAATAAATCCATAGTTGCTCAAACATGTTGTTTTTCTCTAAGGATAGATAAAACTAGAACAAAGTAGTGTTAGTATGTTTTTAAGAGATGAAGAAGAAGGAATTAAAGAAGAAGGGAAAATAGATTTGGAATTAAAAAAATTCTATTAAGGGGGTAAATTAAATGGGTGGAGGGGAGAATGAAGGAAAAACCAAGGTAGAGGAAATCTTTATTGAAGTCAAGACACTCAAATTAGGTTTGTCAAAACAAGAGGACTTTCAACCTTAAGGACTTTGAATAAATTCTCTTAGCCACACAATTCTTAGGTCAAAAAATGAATTATATAAATCATCCCATGAAGGATATATGCATAAAAATCAAAATGGACCTACCTTCCCATAATGTGTTCCCCATTCCTCAGGACCCTTTACAAAGTCATCAGTCTACTATGAAGATTGGGTACTTACATGAGAAAGTAGGTAGTACTACAAGGTTTGTTAAATTACCCTATTCCAACATATTATCCTACCATACCCTAAAGGACCTCGGATCCATGTGAGGCTAACTATGGAGTTTGATCTTCTATTGGAGATATTATATTTTCTTATAATCACATCTTTTGGTTTGATATTGACTTTTGAGATTTGTATGTTGCCTTTTAGATATCATTGCCTTTTGTTTCAAATGATTTGTATTTTAACTTTCTTGATGGATTTTTCTATTCCTCCTCCATACGGATTTAGAAAACTAAACATGGGTGCTAAAGATGACTTTCATTTGAATACTTGGGACAAGATTGCTAAGAGAGAGAACTTCAAAGAGCATGGGGTCTAAGAGTCTCATAAATCTAAGTGAAATAAAAGTGTTATCTTGAATTTGACCTTGTTTTATCTAATGTATAGTAAAATAAAAGGGGAAATCAAGAGGAGTGACACATGGAATAATTTGAATTACTTCAAATTTTAAAAAATGTGACAAAGGACAAAAAAGGATATGATGATAGTAAAGTGTGATTCCTTATCATAAGAATGAGGGAAATGGAGGAAAACATGATAGCATAGATTGTTGTGAAAATTCCATCTAACAAAAGAAGCAAAAGCTAAAGTTTGAGAAAAAGGATGTAAAAAGATGAAAAGATGGTAATTTTATGAGGAGGTTCAGGTCCTATTCATAGTCTTACACTACAACTTCATAAAATAGAAACCCATAAGGGTACCAAAAAGCAAGTGAAAGATAAAGTGAGGTAAGCAAAAAGATGGTAGTTTTATGAAGAATGTTGGGTCCTATCTATGGTCTGAAAAAGAAACTCATAAAATAAAAACCCAAGGGGTGCAAAAAAGATAAAAAACAAGAAGATAAATAAGACTATGGTACATCAAGAAACCAAAAGACCAAAAGGGAGGATTAAAGGTTTTTGAAATGAAAGAACTTGTTGTAGAGGGAGAGACCCATGTAAGTAACCTACAAAAGGTGTTAGATAGAAATAATTAAAAGAAAGAAATGTTTAGGAAAAGTACTTTTTAAGAAATTATGCATTGGTGGGCTCTTTGAAAACATGGCCTTATTGGTTTGAAGATGGTAGGTGCTTGAAACAAGAATGTCTTTGAATAAATATGGGCCCCACCATTTTTAGGCATATTTACCTTCTTTATCATGGGTGCAGTCTAATTTAAGGAAAAGATCACAAACATTAAATGTGTAGACTTTAACATATTTATTATGTTGTTTGAAAATGTGAGACTTATATTGGTGGTTATGTTGTAAGGCCAAAATATGATGTTCATCAAGTATATCAAGGGCATGAATATGAGATTCACATAATTCTTCATTGGGAATAATACCATGAAGAGATATAAAAATATAGGGAAGCTTAACTTCTAAAGGAAGAATTGACTCATAACCATAGACTAGTAAGAATGGAATTGCCCTAGTAGTAGTGTGTATGTTAGTCTGATAGGTCCAAAGTACAGGGTAAAGATGAAGATGCCAATCTATGTGGGTTTCATGAATTATATTTTTGAGAATTTTGTTGATAATTTTATTAGTGGCCTCAACTTGGCCATTGTATTGTGAATCATAAGGCATGGAAAATTTGTGATTGATCTTGAATTTGTTGTAAAGTTGTTTAACATGTTTTTTAAAGTTACCACCTTTATCTAAAATGATGGTATGGGGAACACCAAAGAAACAAATAATTTGATTAAGAATAAATTTGGAAATGGTAGGATTGGTGACATTAACAAGGGGAATGTATTATACCCAGTTGGTAAAATATTTGGTAGTGGTGATGATAAAGACATGCCCATATTGGGAATGAAGTAGTTTTCCAATGAGATTGAATCCCCATGTGGAAAATGGCTAAGGAGATTTGATAGTTTGAAGTTTAGCTAGAGGTGAATGGATTAGATCATCATGAAGCTAACAAGGATTACATTACTTATCATATTTTATTGTATATTTTTTAATATTAGGAAAAAATTAACCCATATGTAGGCATTTATAGGTTGTAGCATGTCCACTATAGTGACCACTGTAAATGCCCCCATATGCTTGTTCAAGAAGAGGAGGGACATCATTTTGCTTAACATAATGAAACAAGGCACCTTTAGTGTTGTGATAATAAAGTTTGTTGTGTTGAAATACATACTTGAAATATTTTTTATGAATATGTGTCTTTTCATGAGAGTCTAAGTTAGGAGGATAAGCTTGATGTTCTAGGAATTGGATGATGTCTTGTTACCATGAGCTTTATCAAATGGTAATATCCTTGATATGATAGATAAGTGAATTTGGTGGTTGAGTTGAACATGGAGATTTACTTATTTATATAATAAAAGTAGGTTCAAAAAGGACTTGGTGTATATGAAAGATAGATGCTAAAGAGGTAAGAGAATCAACAATGGAATTTTGATCTCTAGGTTTAGGCTCAATAGTGAAAGAGATGAAATCCTTAGAAAGAGTGGTTGTAATTTGATGATATGTGATGAGTTTTTCACTTTTACATTGATAATCACCACTAAATTGATGGAATATAAGATGAGAATCACCTAAAGCATGAAGTTATTGAATATCTAAGTCAAGAGCAACTTGCATGCCTAAAATGAGAGCTTCATATTTAGCCATATTATTGGTGACATCAAAGGTGAAGCAAAAAGATAAAGGAATTATCTTGATAAGAGGACTTTTGAGAATGTAACATACCCTAACACCTTGAAGGCATTTATTACCATCAAAGTGAAGGGTCAAAGTATCCTCATGCAAGTCAACATTAATTTTAGGAAGCTCCTTGATAACTACTTTTGGTTTAGTTGTACCAGAGGGAGTAGAGGATTCATCAATATTATTAGATTCAAGATCAGTGGTAAATATTTTAAAATAGTCTTTGAGAGAAATAAATTGATTAAAAAATTATATTTAAAGGATATTACATATGGAAGATTATCTTGAAGAGAATAAGTAGCTAATATCGGAGCTATGACAAGTTGATCATCTATGATTTGCCCCTTGACAGCTTTTTGAGTGATGATGTAGAGATAAAATTCCATAAGGAGGATCATAAATTTACCAATTATATCTCTAAGAACAAATTATTTGGAGAAGAAATGATGAAGGGGGTTAAAATGAACAATGACAAGTCGTTCGGTAAAGCATATAGTGGTGAAGCTTTTTAGCTGCAAAATAGATGGTGAGGCAATCACACTTAATTTTGGTATGTGTTTTATAATCAATGAGGCCTCAACTAATGTACTAGATAGAATAATCTCTTCCCATATCATCTTGATGGGTAAGCATTTCCCCAAATAAAATAGGTGTGGAAGAAGTGTATAAAATCAAAGGTTTATTATTGGAAGGAGGACGAAGTGTAGGTGGATAAAGTAATGACTATTTTATGTTATCAAAGACTTTTTTACATGGATCCATCCATTCTAAAGTAGTACCTTTCTTGAGAAGGGAATTAATGGAGTGAATTTGATATGCCATTTTGGGGATGAATCATCTAATTACCCTATGTTTACATAAATAAGCATGAATATTGGGAATAGAATGAGGAATAAGCATGTTGATGATAATAATAATTTTGGTAGTGTCAACATCGATACCATGGAGAGAGACTAAGAATCATAAGTTTTTTCCAAATATGACTCCAAAGACACATTTGTAAGGATTAAGTCTAACTTTATATTTAAGGAGATGGTCAAAGATGATAGCAAGGTCAAAAAGATGATTATTATGATGTTTAGATTTAACAATGAGATCATCCACATAGGTTTCAACAATTTTGTGAGTGAGATCATGAAAGATGTGAGTCATTATTTGTTGGTAAGTGGATGTGGAATTTTTGAGGCTGAAGGGAATTTTGACATAATAATAGGTGTCCCATTTCATGGTAAAATTAGTTTTATGTTGGTCCTCAAGAGCGATATAAATCTGATTGTATCTTGAGAAGCCATTCATAAAATGCAAATAACCATAGTGACTTTCTTCTAAATGAGAATAATGTTGGAAACCCATTCAGAATAATCCACTAGTTTGATAAATTTAGCA
This sequence comes from Torreya grandis, assembly GCA_037957365.1. Lineage (NCBI taxonomy): Eukaryota > Viridiplantae > Streptophyta > Pinopsida > Cupressales > Taxaceae > Torreya > Torreya grandis. Next base: position 5,653,264 of record JARHVA010000369.1, read on the forward strand.
TCAAGAAGTTTGATGATTTCCTTATGACATAAAGTGGAAACTTTGGGTGGATATTTTATTTGCTTTTGATGCACAGGCTTAAAATGAAGATAAGTAATGATACATTGCACCAAAATACTAGGGTCAATGCGAACATGTCTTTTTAGGACCAAGTGAAAGCTTCACAATATTTATCAAATAATAAACTAAAATTATTGTGTTCAGTAGGTGAGGGTTTATGAGAGATAATAATTGGTCAGGGACAAGATGGTGTACCATATTTTATGTGAGTGGTTTCTTCAATAATCATGGAATTTCCATCTTGAAAGTGGTATGGTGAATTAGGTAAGGTAGAAATGGGATTTGTTTTAGGATCAATGCTATCAATAAAGCTATTAAAACTAGGAGTTTTAGTCTTAAAATTCCCAAGTTTATGATACTGTTGAGGAAGTTGAGGTTCTTAGGCATAAATTAATCCAAGGACTTATTCATTACTAGGCAAGGTAAGAAGAGGGTCATAATACTCGACATCTAATTCAAGATCTAGAAGTTGATTGCCATGGTGATCATACTCAAAATGTATCTAACAAACATTAGTTGCCTTGGCATCTAGTGTAAATTTAGGAGTGGAAGAAGTAGAAGAGATTGGAATATCAGTGGGTTAAATGATAGGAGAAGGATCAGATGCAATGATTGGATTGATAGGTGGTAAAGGATATTTAGAAACATTTGGAGGTTTAGAAGGTATACTTTTCTCTTCCACCTAAGGATTATCGATAAGAGGGGAATTAGCAGGAGGCACATGACCTTTAAGATCTAAGGTATGATCCATAGAAATTGTATGAACATCCCAATTAAAATAATGAATTTAGGTTAAGGTTTTTTGATAATGCTGGACATCCAAGTCTCTAGATTGATATTGGGATATTATATAGTTATCATCGTATGTTGGAGAAAATGTACATGCTTGAGAATCAAGGGAATTTTAGAGGGTGAAATCCTGATATTACTAAATGTATGAGGAGACATGATGATATGATATTTAAATAATTTGGCCACTCCAAAATCATTTCAAGGGAAGGCATATTTAGGTAAAGAAGTCTCTTAAGAATTACATTAAGGGGTAAAATAGATAATCTCATCAATAAGAGGAATAGTAAGATCCTTGGGTAATAGAGAAGTAGGAAGTCATTAAAAAATATAGGGAGGTGACTTAGTAGTATTACAAATATGTTACAAATCACTGGGCTCATCATCATCAAAATATTCAAGAGTAACTTGTAAATCAGGATTCATGTTGATGAACTTGGGTAAAGGAACACTATTGATGTTAGGAATGGTAAGAATATGATATTGTGATTTAGGATTAGGAAGTTGGATTCTCCACAGGTTGGGATCATCTTCATGCTTTTACCATTTTCCATTATGTAAAAAATTAATACATTGACTATTGGAAGAAGCAATGGCCCTAATTAGATGAGTCCATAGATGACCAAGGAGTATGTTATAAGATAAAAGAAGATCAAGGACCATAAGCTTGGTTTGAATAGTCTTAGGTATAATGGTTAATATAAACCAAATATAACTGAGTGGATTTTGATTAGTCTTATCAAAACCATGACAATTTAGATAGGTTTGCTTGAGATGATTCTTTTTATAACCAAGTTGTTGGATGAGACATAAATATGTCACATTAATACTAGAACATTTGTCAACTAGAAATTTATGGATAAGAGTGGTATTAATGGCTACTTTGATAAAAAGTGGTGGATCATCAACATAAAAGATAATTTCATCATTAATCATGCCCTCTTCAAGGAAGTCAATAGAGGGTTTGGAAGAAGGACACATAGTTTCAATGGAATTTATGTTTGTAGGTTGAGATTCAAGAGAAGGTGGTTTTTCATATATGGAGGATGGATCTTCAATTTTTTAGAGTTGTTACATAAGGAAATTATGATATAGGGATAAGTATGAACCAACTCCATAAGTGGAATCTTATAGGGCATAGAGTTGAGTTCCTCAATAAAGTTCCAATGAGACTTAAAAGAACCAACATAAGGTATAGGAGGTAAAATAGACTTTGGAAGAATAGTTAAGGTTAGAGGATTAGAAGGAGGAGATGGTTCCTCTTGGGATTATAAAGCAACATTAGTATTGGTAGTATCTTTAAGAAATTTTTCCTCAAAATATGGGTTCTTAGGCTTGGTAACATGATCTTTATGAGCTGGTTTATGATGATAATTAACCTTAGCAGTATTGACATATTGAAAATTATTAAAATATTGGTCATAATTGGCATCAATAGAACAAATATCCTTGGTATTTTATTGATTATTGAAATAATATTTTTGGTTATTTGAAGTAAAAGCTTTATAATTTTATTGTTTTTGAAAAGCAATAGTGTATTTTTGATGATCAAGATTGATCATAGATTCAAAATTAAATGAATAACCAAGCATATAAGAGACAAAAAATTTAGTGAGCCCTCTAAAAGATTCATGATAATGCCCAATGTCAACATGGAACCAAAAAAATATATTGGGGTCATACCACTTAGGAGGAGCATTGGGATAGATGAAAGGTTTTGAGGGTAGTTAAAATTGTTTCATTTACTAAATAGAAAGAGGTATATGATAAGGTAAAGAAATGTTGATTTTGGAAACTACTAGTTTGGTTTGCAAAATATTACTAGTGATAGCATTAGATGTTTGGAAATATCTATTGACCATTTTTGCCCAACAGGCCAAAAATCAGTTCCCTTCTTCCCTTGTTGTTCAAGGCCAATTCATTTTTGATTTTTTCACAAGTTTAGGAATTTCTACGGACTCTACAAAGCTTGGTTTTCTATGGAATCTACAGGTTTCTACAGACTCTGCAGGTGTAATCCTTGGTAGATGAAGAATCAGTTAAAAAATTACTGGGGTTTACAAGGCTCTTTTGGGCCTACATATGAAGAAAATTTACAAGGAAGGTTGGCATCTTTGAACTATTGAACCATCGCTTCAATTCACAGCCTTAGTTTAATCGGTAGTTCAATCGACTGGTTCAATGGTTTAGTTCAATCGACAGTCCAATCGGCCTTGGTTCAAGCCTTGGCTCATCGTTGCAAGTTCATCACTTCATTTTTAGGCCTTGGTTCATCTTCAAGTTCATCACTTGGTTTAACAAAGATTTTAATTTCCTTGGCTCAATAGTCACTTGAACTGTTGAACCGTTGAACCGGTTTAATAGGTTGGTTCAATGCCTTGGTTCATCGACAAAGTTAAAATGCCTTGGTCCATCACTTAGTTCAACACTTCAGCTTAGCTCAACACTTCGGCAAGTCTATCAACACAAAACATTGAACCATTGAATTGGTTCAATCACTTGGTTCAATGCCCCAGTTCAATGCGTAGGTTTAATGACTAAGGTGAGCGAGAAAGTTCAAAGGCTTAGTTCAATGGCATCAGCATGCAGCTTTGAATCATTGAACTAGTTCAAGCGAATGGTTCAATGGCTTGGTTTAAGGGTGTACCCTACAGCTAGAGGGTATTTCAAGATCTAGAAGGCCTTGTAGAGGGTAGCCAAAAGCCCATGAAGTAGAAAAGTCATGAAAAAAGGCTCGATGAACTTTGCCAAGGATGATGACATCCTGAAAAGCATCAAATTTACACCAGGGAAGCTAGATCATAGAAAGCACCAAGTAGAAACCATGAAGGACATCAACATGCTTTTTTAGGAGTAGTGGAACATGCCATGTGTCCTCTGTAGGGCTTGATATAAGTTGACAAGTGACAACATCTGTGGGTTTCTCATGTTGGCTTCAAGGAAGACTGTGGTGGGACCGAATGAGTTACTAGGAGCTATGCGGAGTGTGCCAAGTGTTAGCATCTACTAAGAACTAGAAAAGGGCCCAGAAATTTCTCTAAGGTAGCTAAAGGCTCTATAGAAGTGACCACGTGTCAACTTTTGCTTGACTCTCAAAAGGCCCTCTAATGTAAGTAGATGCTACCACATCCCATTATCAGCTTAGTAGAAGCTACCACATGTCAACGTTTGCATTTCAAAGTGTCTTCTAGGTGCCCAAGCAGTGGATTATGACACGTGTCAAAGGTAGATGCACTCTCAGTGAAAGGGGCAAGGCAGGGAGCTGAGGATAGTCTAGGGGTGATGGGCCTGAGGATGTCAAATTTAATGCTATGGAAAAGCCATTGGTTTTTAAATGCCCAAGTGCCAACCATGGAATGAGCCCAAAGAATGTAGTGACTTGCCAAAAGATCGCCCCTAAGGGTTGAAGGAGCAAAAAAGGATAAAGAACCCAGAAAACAAAGAGTAGGAAAATGGTGTGAATAATAAATTCAAATCTTGGTAGTAGAATGGCCATCATGTAGAAGTAGATGAAGCAATCCAAGTGACACAAGAAGGTGTCAAGAAGTTATTTTAGTGGTTGATACAGTGCCTACCATGTGGTCATCAAAGAGGCACAACAGTGGTCGACGTGATTGGTTTTCTTCAATATGCACTATAGAGCAAGAAAATGGCATGGCTCATAAATTCAAATCCTAATAGTGGAATGGCCATCACGTAGAAGCAGATGAAGCGATCCAAGTGACAGAGGAAGGTGTCGATTCAAGAAGTTATTTTAGTGGTTGACACAGTGCCTACCATGGGTCACTTGTAAAAAAGGGTGCCAAAAGGCCCCTTTTCTTCCTCTATATATTTGAGACTTGTCTTTGAGAAATCATCTTCCACATTTGTAAGGTGTAGCCCTGGCAAATTTTCACTTGAATCAATAAACACATTTTTTGCCTCTATCTTGGTTAGATATCTCTATGTATGTCTGAGTGTTAGTTTGTGTTTAGTCATTTCTTCTTGATGCTTCCACAGGTTCAACACCAACATACCTAGTGTCTATAAGGTGCCATTTCTACAGCTAACAAGGAGAGTTGTATTTAGAAGTGCAAAAATAGAAGAAATTACTATACAGTGTGCCTTTCACAACACCTTTGGTGAATCTCTATTTTTTTGTATTTTCCATTAAAGCCTCACTGTTAAGTTTCTTGTAGCCTGGTCCTTCTACCAATTTGAAGTGTATGTATGTGTTTGTCTGATTTTAAGTGTGAGTGTGAAAAGGTCAGATCATTTTGTTGCATCACCTCCTTTAGAGTAGGTTTTTATCATGTAATCTTTCTCCCTTTTCATCCCCCCCATTATATATATATATATATATATATATATATATATATATGTTAGCACATACTGGTACAAATTAGATGCATCAAAGGGAGCTAGGCCTTACCTAGAGACTCTCCCCTCCAGCTTCACCGATCCCATAGGTGAGAGGGGAGTTTCCATTGTTGCGTGTGGAAGGGCAGGAGCTAGGAGTCTTGCCCCCGAGTGCAATCCACTACATCAACAGTTTTTGGCACACCTGGTGGGACCTAGTTTTACAACTCAGTAAGGTTTTAGGATTGATGCTAGTCCTATTATAACAAATCAATTATTTTTAGCATGTGGTGACTCCACTAGTAAGAGCTTTAGTTTTCTAATCAAAGACCAGTTTTGACTTCTGATGCCTAAAGTCACCACATGATCTGCTAATAAGGGTGTCCCTTTTGAATTCATTAAATTACCTCTCAACTCAAGAAAGTGACTGAAGTTCAAAGGGACTCATCCTTATTCAGTGATTCATCTTCCAAGTCCAACTATAGGTTCTTCCTTCACAAGAGAAGTACCCCGTTTGAATCCCCTTATAGTTACGACATTACCCTTTATGACCTTTCGTGGTCAGAGTCCCTCAAACCTCCAACATTATGACCCAATTCTAGGAGCGGTCCTCAAAAGTGTGCCTCCATTTAATAGAGAGGGGCCCATTACAATTATTGAATAAATTAGAAATATTTATAACCTCTACAATATTCACAATGTCATAGAGGAAAATATCATAATCAGATTGTTGGCATTGTCTCTCAAGGGCAAAGCTCTTGATTGGTATGAGACTTTGCCTATAAATTCAATACATTCCTAGAATGAATTGGGTACTCAATTGATGAACTATTTTAGAGAAAAGAGAAACCATCACTTGCTTGTTGAGTAGCTGATGACCATAAAAAGAGCCCCACATGAATATATGTAGGATTTCAACACGCGGTTTTAGATGACTTGGGATAGAATCCCCATTCTGGTAAGACTGACTGCTAGCTATGCTTTCTTGTATTATTTAAGAGCATTAAATAGTGATATTGATATGATGATACAATCCATGTGAGGGCATGTGCTACCTGCTACCTATGACATAGCCATATCAGCTAAAAATTGCTTAGTATAGGCTGAGAAAATAGCCCCTAGACCCCACATGCCACTTTTCCCAAAAATGCTACCTCTAATTCAGGCCATTGCTCCCACATTAGCTCCTCTACCTAGCATAGATAAACTAGCTACTGCTCCATCTAATGAGATTTATGAAGTTAAGAGTCTATTACAGAGTATGTCAAATGAACTTGTCACTCTTAAAAGGTAACAAGCTCAAAGCAATAGACCAAATCAGGGATACTAGCATTATGGTCAAGCCCCTAGACCCCCTTTCCAAAACTATAATCAAGGATAGGGTCAGCTTACTCAGACTAGACCATTTCAAGGCTACAACCTAGGCCCCCCTTCATCATTTAAGGCCATGGTGCCCATTCAGAACAACCTGGTACAGGAACAACCAAGTTGTTCGACCATGGGATATGGTCAAGAGCAAGCTGCTTATACAAATGAGATGATGGGTTGTTACCCAAATGTGCTAGACAATCAGGAAGCTACTCATTCCTATGTCTTCAAGGCTCCAATGTAACCCAACACAAGTAGTATTCAGAGTCAGCTTGACTCTACTCTTATAAACCACCTAGAAGGTGAGTTTTGCATAATCAATTATGTGGGTGCTGTAGACAATTAGGCTGATTGTGTTGCAGCCAACATAAGATCTAAAGGGAGAGTTATGAAATAAACTCAAGTAGCTATTCAAATGGCCACACCATCTCTTCCACCATAGGTGAACCAAAAATTCCCAAATTTTAGGCCACTAGTCACACATTCAGCTCCCTGGCCTACGCCTCAGAAGGTTGTAAGTGACCCCAGAGAAACTATGGAAGGGAGCAATCCTCAGATCATCATGGTAGACCAGGTGAATAAGCTACACATAAATATTTCCTTGAGGGATCCATTATCGATACTGGGTGTGTCAGATGAAGGGGATGTTAAAATCTTTCCCTTTAATCTAGGAGGGAATCAAAAATACCTGGTTAGCTGTATATAGTAGGTTGCTTTCAGTTTTCTTTCCCTATTTTCCCTAAGTGCTATTTACACAAGTAGTTTTCTTAGCTTTGTGTGTGTTTTTTTTCTTTTCCCTTTGAGGTGAATTTGTGGGATTGGTTCTAGATTTATCAGACCTATTTCTAATCTTTAAGTTACAATCTGACCCCGTGCCCAATGGATTTTTAAGGTAACTGGCTTCTAAGCATAGCAAGCATGCTTCCCCTGGGAGTCACCAATTTGTTGACCATTTTTGCCCAATAGGCTAAAAATTGGTCTCCTTCTTCCCTTTCTATTCAAGGCCAATTCATTTTTTATTTTTTCACAAGTCCAAGAATTTCTACAGACTTTGTAGAGCTTGGTTTTCTATGGACTCTGCAGGTTTCTACGAACTCTGTAGGTGTAATCCTTGGCAGATGAAGAATCAGTTCAAAAAGTGCTAGGGTTTACAAGGCTCTTTTGGGCCTTCATCTAAAGAAAATTTACAAGGAAGGTTGGCATCTTTGAACTATTGAACCATCACTTTAGTTCACAGCCTTGGTTCAATCAACAGTTCAATCGACTAGTTCAATGGTTTAGTTTAATTAGTAGTCCAATCGACCTTGGTTCAAGCCTTGGATCATCATTGCAAGTTAATCACTTCATTTTTAGGCCTTGGTTCATCTTTAAGTTCATTGCTTGGTTTAAAAAAGAGTTCAATGTCCTTGGCTCAATAGTCACTTGAACTGTTGAACTGGTTCAACGGGTTAGTTCAACGCCTTGGTTTATTGGTGAAGTTCAAATGCCTTTGTCCATCACTTATTTCAACACTTTAGCTTAGCTCAACACTTGGGAAAGTATATCAGTGCACAACATTGAACCATTAAACTGGTTCAATCACTTGGTTCAACACCCTAGTTTAACACACAGGTTCAATGGCTAAGGCGAGAAAGAAAGTTTAAAGGCTTAGTTTAATGGCATCAACGCATAGCTTTGAACCATTGAATTGGTTCAAGAGAATGGTTCAATGGCTTAGTTCAAGGGTGTGCCCTATAGCTAGAGGGTAGTTCAAGATCCAAAAGCCTTTATAGAGGATATCCAAAAGCCTACAAAGCAAAAAAGTTGTAAAAAAAGGCCTGATGAACTTTGCCAAGGATGGTGACGTATCGAAAAGTGTCAAATTTACACTAGCGAAGCTAGAGCACAAAAAGCACCAAGTGGAAACCGTAGAGGACTTTAACATGATTTTTTAGAAGCAAAAAAATGTGCCATGTGTCCTCTATAGGGCTTGATGGAAGCTGATAGGTGGTAACATCCATGGGTTTCTCCTGTTGGCTTTAAGGAAGATTGTGGTGGGCCAAATGAGTTGCTAAGAGCTATGCAAAGTGTGCCAAGTGTCAGCATCTGATAAGAATAAAAAAAGGGCCCAAAAATTTCTCTAAGGTATCTAAAGGCTCTATGAAAGTGACCACATGTCAACTTTTGCCTGACTCTCAAAAGGCCCTCTAATGTAAGCAGATGCTACCACATCCCATTATTAACTCAGTAGAAGCTGCCATGTGTCAATGTCTGCATTTCAAAGTGTCTTCCAGGTGCCCAAGTAGTGGATTATGACATGTGTCAAAGGTAGATGAACTCTCATTGAAAGGGGCAAGGTAGGGAGGTGAAGGAGAGTCTAGGGGTGATGGGCCTGAAGATGTCAAATTTAAAGCTGCAAAAAAGCCATTGGTTTTTAAATGCCTGAGCACCAACCATGGAATGAGCCCAAAGAATGCAATGACCTGCCAGAAGATCATCCCTGAGGGTTGAAGGAGCGGAAAAAGACAAAGAGCCTAGAGAAAAAAGATCAGGAAGATGGTGTGGCTAATAAATTCAAATCTTGGTAGTAGAATGGCCATCACGTAGAAGCAGACGAAGCAATCCAAGTGATGTAAGAAGGTGTTAAGAAGTTATTTTAGTGGTTGATACAGTGCCTACCATGGGGTCATAAAAGAGGCACAATAGTGGTCGACGTGATTGGTTTTCTTCAATATACACTGTAGAGCAAGAAAATGGCATGGCTCATAAATTCAAATCCTAATAGCGGAATGGCCATCACGTAGAAGCAGATAAAGCAATCCAAGTGACGGAGGAAGGTGTCAATTCAAGAAGTTATTTCAGTGGTTGACACAGTGCCTACCATGGGTCACTTATAAAAAAGGGTTCCAAAAGGCCCCTTTTCTTCTTCTATATATTGGAGACTTGTCTTTGAGAAATCATCTTCCACATTTGTAAGGTGTAGCCCTGGCAAATTTTCACCTGAATCAATAAACACATTTTTTGCCTCTATCCTAGTTAGATAACTCTGTGTATGTCTAAGTGTTAGTTTGTGTTTAGTCATTGCTTCTTGATGCTTCCACAGGTTCAACACCAACATACTTGGTGTCTATAAGGTGCCATTTTTGTAGTTGACAAGGAGAGCTGTATTTGGAAGTGCAAAAATAGAAGAAATTACTATGCAGTGTGCCTTTCAATACACCTTTGGTGAATCTCTATTTTTCTATATTTTCCATTAAATCCTCCCTGCTAAGTTTCTTGCAGCTTGGTCCTTCTGCCAGTTTAAAGTGTATGTATGTGTTTGTCTGATTTTAAGTGTGAGTGTGAGAAAGTCAAATCATTTTGGTGCATCACCTCCTTTAGAGTAATTTGTTTTCCTGCAATCTTTCTCCCTTTTCATCCCCCCCCATTATATATATATATATATATATATATATATATATATATATATATATATATATATATATATGTATGTATGTATGTTAGCACTTACTAGAACAAATCAGATGCATCAAAGGGAGCTAGCCCTTACCTAGAGACTCTCCCCTCCAGCTTTGCCGGTCTCGTAGGCAAGAGGGGAGTTTCCATTGTTGCGTGTGGAAGGGCGGGAGCTAGGCATCTTGCCCCCAGGTGCAATCCACTGCATCAACAATATCCTTTAAGAAATTTAGGATTAGGTTTAAATTGATTCATAAGAAAGTTTTGACGTTTATCTTAATCAAGAGCTTTCTTAAGTGGTTGGGGAGCAAAGATTCAAACCTTATATTGAAGAATGGGAGTCAAAGTGGTGATAAAGAGTTTGAATAAGTTATCATTAGTCATGTTATGGTCTAATTTATGAGCTAAATATTTCCATATTTTGATAAAGTCATGAGCTAATTCAGTGGGAGATTGATCAACATTGATGAAGTGGCTAAGACAATTTTTGTGAAGATCATTGTGTTGAAACTCATTAAACAAAGGATTAAATAAATCTTCAAGTTGAAAAATAGAATGTTGGGGAAGTTTATTATACCATTATAATACATTTCTAGTGATGGTTTTCACTAAGAGTTTAGTTTTGATGAAGGTATTATTTTGGATCCACTCCTTGTAAAAGTTGTAAAAGGCTTTGAGAAATGAGGCAGGGTCTTTAGTCCCATCATATTTGATAGTTGGAGATATGTTAATAATATCAATGGATACAATGAGGGAACTAAAGGCTCATTTTGAATGGTTTTAAGAATATTTTTATTTAATATGGGTTGAGGAATAACATTACTCAAGGCATCTTAAAGTGGTGGAGGAATGAAATTAGGATTAGCTTGATGATGCATAGTTAGAGGTTAATTAGCCACATTGATTAAATGTTGTTAAAGTTGCATACTTTATTTGGTATTAGAATTTTTCATTATGTTCATTTGTTGGATAACTTGGGCTAAAAGTTGAGTTGTATCAGGACATGGTTTGGTGTTGGTAGGAGCACTCCCTAAATTGATGTTAGGGGGAGGATTACTAGAAGAAGGATTATTAGTGGGATTGTTAAGTAAACTTGTATCAATTACTCTCACATTATTTTGGAGATTTTGAAGACGAGAATTTTCTTGGTAAGTATAAAAAGGATTAAATCCATCAACTTCATCTTAAGGTGTTATTTGTACCATATTACAAGTCATAGATGAAGAAGGAGAAGAGGTGTCCCAGGAATGATGGTGCTCTTGGGAGAAGAGAGCAAGAATTGAACATCCCATATATTATTTAAATGGATTCACTATATCCAAGAAGATTCTAATAGGATACTTTATTATGACCAAAGAGAGATGACCAAAATGCAAGGAAGGGAAAATAGAGAACTAGAATGATAACAGGGAAGGTAGAAAATAGTATAGGGTCTATAAATAGTACAAGGTCAACTAGGTCGATCTCGTATAGTGAACAGGGGTTGAAAAAGATACAAGGTTGATTGGGTCAACCTAGTACAATAGATAGGGAAAGTTAAGAAGCCTTATGATAGGCTGTGAAATGAAATAAGATAATTTTTTCAAGAAATTTGAAAATAAATAACTAAAAGGAAATAAATAGTTAATTGGATTAACACTAGCCAATCCAATTGAAGCACATATAACACAACCTTGCACCAACACTGGTTAATGCAAGTTTTTTCAATACAAAATAAAATTGAGAAAAGAGAAAGTGATAAAATTTGAAAGTAAATAGCTAAATAATTAGTCAACCTAAATTTTTATTATATTATTAATCTATGATTTTAAATGTGATGGAAAGTTGGATATAAGCAAGGAACTAGAATGGCAATCTAAGGATGGTTTCAAGTAGTTTGGGATAAAAGGAACTATAGTGGTAATGATACATTCTTAGTATTGGGGCTTACCCCCTCACTTCACACACCACAAAAATAAGGGTGTTAGGTGCTTAGCCATAATATACCATTAAACACACTTTATAATTGACCAGAGTATCAAGTCAGCTTCCCCCTTGGTGATGAAATCAAAATAGGTTGACCTTGGGTAGACAAATATTAAAATACTTATTTAGATTTTGTGATTTGTCTATGTACATAAAATAAAAAATAGTGAAACTAAACGATTAACTAAAAACCACCTAATTAATCTATGTGATCTATTCTAAGCATGCAATCAACACGAAAAGAAAGTGTGAACTAATTACAAGCATATAAAGTTAATTCAAAATTTGAAACAAGGTACAATGTTGATATAGTCAAAAATGTATGCATAAAATAGAGAATATGGTTGATAGGGTCCAACCTATACTATGAAAATAAGGTTTAAAAATATACAAGGTTGGTAGAGTCAACCTAGTTTTCTAGATAACACATAGAACATAGAATTGGGTTAGTAGGGTTGATTTAATTGACTATGAAAGGGTAGTTTTAAAGACTACAAACTGTGAAAGGAAAGACTATAAATAAAGAGACACAAAGAGAGATATAAAGTAACTTTGGTGGATTAGAAATGAAAATAATGGAGATTTCTATTCAAGAACCTTGATATATGCTTATAAATTTTGATAACTAGATCGATTGGGTCGATCAAGATTTGTAAAAACTTGTTGTCAAGTGCCTAAAATGTCTAGGTTTGATTATGTTAACCTAATATGCTAAACCTAATGTCTAAAAAAGTACAGGATCAACTAGGTCAACTTAGTAGTCTAGACTGGATATTTAGAAAGTTAAAAAATTGTACTGGGTCAATTGGGTTAATCTAATAACCTATACCTGAAATCCTACACATATAATTTAGATATTGGGTTGATAGAGTTGATATAATATGTAAAATATATGATAAAAATGATTATGAAATAATGAAATAAATGATATAAGATGAATAAATCCTGCAAGGGTTAGTTCACATCAGGTTCACTAGAATGTATTCAATAAAAAATGCATCATGTCTATAAATCAATCTTAGCTCAGAGAAAATAGAGCATAACTACACATCCAATTAGGAATACATTTTCTAAGTGGGGGAATGACCAATATAGGGATTTAATAGACCCAATTATGGTATCACTTATAACATACGCCATGCTAGTAAGGGTTCCAAAGCCTACAGTCTAACATAATCACACAACCTTAAAAGAGTCTTAGGTTTAATGTTCACTCTATTATAATATAAAAGAAACTAAATCTAATCTAGTGCACATCAAAGCTTATGACATAAAGTGAGGTGTTATTAAATAAATAAAAACATGTATAAGATAATCTCAATTAAGCTAAATATGATTAAGACCCTAATACATGGAATATGAAGAGTAATATTATTCGAGTCAATATTTATGCTACTTCTATCTACTAAAGAGAGGAGAGAAAAGTTAGAATATAATTACCTAAATGCAAACCTATTGAGACTAAATTTATCCCTTGGACAAAGGGTCTTTACAAGAGGTTTTTATGGTTTTTAAGGATAACTAAGAAAGGCCAAAGCATCCAAGACTTATCCACAAGACTATATTCTCCAAGTAGAAACCCTAAGTTAAGACTCCTCAAGTAGAATGGTGGAAGAGAAAATTGTAAAGAAGCATGAATGAATAATAAATCTTGATTGAATATTTAAATAATGACAAAATAATATTGTATTTATAGGTGGGTCTCACACTGAATCCTTTTAAATATGGCGGCTGTATGGGGTTGAACCAGTTAACCCTATATGTTTTCAAGAGATAAATCATTGGGTCCTAAGCTAGGTTAGCTTAAGGGATAACAAATCTCAAATTTAAAAATACCCTAAATATTACATGGTCAACCTAATTTATCTTGTATAGTAATCAAAGGCTCAAAACTATAGAGAATCAACCCAATCCACCTAGTAAAATCAACTAGCTAAAGTGGATCAAGGTGAGGAAAGGAGGGATGGAAAGAGGGAAAATCCTAAAGGAATATACAAGGGAGGATTAATATCTTAGGTAATGGTTTTAATATCTAGTTAGTTTGGTAAAATGTGGAAATAAGAGACAAAAATCCTATGAAGCACCAATGGTCTACCCACCCCTCTCTTGGTACACCCTTTAGGGCATGCACTCAGAGAGATTGAGTCTCAATGGTTTCTTACAAGATGTAAAGCTTTAGTAGTTGATAAAAGTTGAAAATATTATGTTTATACACTTCTTATCTTCAAGTTTCCATTCCAATTTGGTATCTTATTTGAGCTTTACGTTCAAGGGGACAATCTCTACAAATCTTGATATGAATTTTCTCATAAAATTAATCTTCTCAAAGAAGTACTTGAGCTCCTTTTTGCTATTTGGGAAAATTATTTTGGAAATTAATTTATTTATAAATGGGTTAATGGTGATCCCATATTTGGTGATAATGTTTCCCAACAACTTATCTTCAATAACACCGAATATGCTCTTTTTAGGGTTCAGTGAGATACCAAACTTCCTGCATCTTTCAAAGATGGACTGGATATGGTCTATATGATCAACCCTATTCTTAGAAAATATAGTGAGGTCATAAATGTATATAATTATGAAATTTTATATTAGTTCATATAATGTATGATCCATCACTCTTTTAAAATTAACTCCAGTGTTAATCATCCCAAATGCAATTCACTTATATGCTTTAGTTACCCATTTTAAAGTAAACACAATTTTAATTTTATCCTCTAATTCCACCACTACTTGATTATATATTGAAATTACATAACCACTCATAGTTTGTATCACCTCATCTAATGAAGGAAGGGAATAGTTGTCTTTCTTAGAAGCTTTATTAAGGTTCCTAAAGTTGACACATAGTCTAATTTTTCCACTCTTTTCCCTGAATAAAACTAGATTATCAACCCAAATTGAATGTTTGATAGGAAATACTATACAATAACTTATTAGATTCTATAATTAATTATGAATTAATGGTTATAGAATAGGATTAACCAATCTTTGCCTCTACTGAAATGGATTATGATCTAGCTTGAGTGGAAATGTATGGGTGATGAATCTAGGATATAATATCCTTAAGTCATAATACATACATGAAATTACATATTTATATCTCATGATAAATTCCTTGAACCTTTTTCTTTCATCTAGAGTGAAAATTAAATTTATATTTATAATGTGTAAGTTTATTTCATCACCCACATTTTCTGAGTTGAACTCAGGCTCATAACCTTGAGCTATCTTTGTTGTTGTGTTTGAGGGTCCATATCAAAATATCTTTCCAGGGTGACCATACCCAATGGGAAACAATTTTCCTTCAGTTGGATGACATCTTATTCATCCAATTATTTATGAAACCTATGGCTTATTTCCTCATCATCAATTATCTAGGACTTGAAATGTCTTGAATTGGTCAAAAATTGGATGATCTACTAATCATCATAAAACACTTGAAAATATTCAATAATGTTTGGCACTTATGGAAAAGGTACTGATTCTTTGGATAAATTATGTACTTTTTGACTCTTACAAGGGTGCCAAATTTGTTGCTGAAGTGGAATGTGAGTCAACATATTGGTTTTGTTCTCTTATAATGGCCACTATATTGAAAGCCTTAAATGATTTGATTAAATCTTAGGCTCTATGTTTGTACTTATTTAAATGTGAAAATTTTCATTGATACTTATTCTTGACTTAGTTAATCACCAATTCTAAGTCTCTTTATACCAATAATTACTTGACATTGTTCTTGAGGGAAAACTACAATCCTAAAATTAGGGCCTCATAATCTTCTCTATTATTAGTGCATGGAAATTAGATCTTAGAAACTGTTAAATATTTATTTCCTTATGGATGGACCAAATTGATACCAACCCCTAATCCTTGATTAGATATTTCTATATCTAAATGGAGGGTCCATAAGTGGGAAGGACCCTATTCTTCTTCTTATGTTTCATGCTTTGTAGTAAATGTATAAATTCCAAGACTAGGAGAATTATTACTTACTTCTTCATTAGTGATGTTGTACTCTTTAATAGGGTGATTCATCCTTGTGTCTAAATTGATTTTGATCAGGTTGGAAATACCCCTCCATGGAAGCTAAATGTGATAGAAGTCTATGGAAAGATATCCATTGAGCATCTTAGACCAATCTCTACTCAATAGTATCCCATATCCCTTGGGAATATCTATTATCTATATGTAAATAGTCATATGTAATCAAGGTTATCATGCAAGATATATTATTACATAATTAATTTCTCCTATCATAGGCACTACTATTTTATCCAATTTTGAAACAATCCTCTTAGATGGACTTGGGGTCAAACCAAGCTTATGGAAAATGGAGGTTAACATCACCATTGCTAAAAATCCAGAATCTACCAAATAATTGTGTATATTCTTTCTAAACATTAAAATGGTTTGAATTAAAGGGGGACCTTAGTCTTGAATTTATATATAACATTTATGTTAGCTATTTTAGACTATTCTAAAATAGACTTGCCCATGATAAACTTCCATAAAAGCTCCTTTTGCTTTATGATTTGTGCCAGTTCATGAAGAGTGATATTGGCCTTGATCTTCTTCATATCCTCAACAATGTTATATCCTTGCTTACTCTATTATTCTTTATATTAAGGTTGATCATACCATTTTGGGGGAGGGGATTATTATCAGCTTTAGGATTCTAATAATAATTGTATTATTGGGAGTAGAAGTGGTGAGAGGCCATTTATTACTAAGATTGTAATTATTCCTATTAAACTACTAAAATCCTTGTACTTCATTAGAATTATCCTCCATAATGTTATCATATTCATTAGGGAAGATAAATTCATAAGTTTCAAAGACCATATCTAAACTTGAGGGGCCATATTCATTAGGGATATCTAGAGGATTCATCATTTGATTATGTCTGATCATTTCCCTTTTAAATATTTCAAAGGCTACATAGAACTCTACATAGTCTAATTACCCATGTTGTGCTGTTATTAGAAAAGGTTTTTGAAGCATAAAAACATGTTAATTATGAGGATAGTTATGAGATACTTATTGTACATAGAATAATTTATCATAAAATTTAATAAATTAGATAGCATAAATTTAAGATGCATTAATTATTTTGCATTATTGAGTAATTTAAGAATAGACAATATGGTATAAACTAAAATAATTCATTAAAAATAGTTTAGATAGAAAGTAAACAATAAATTACACATGAGAGTGCACAAAAAGAACATAACAAGAAATCATACAGGTACCCATAACCAAATAATCTCTATTGATCTCTTCTAAAAGCAGAACCCTCTTCTTACGAAAAAAAGTATATATAGTTGTTTCCAATCTATGGTTGTTCATCTTCTTCACATACTTAGTTCCAAAAGTAGAGTCTCTTCATATTATAGCTTATTAAAACTCATGAAGATAAGATAAAATAGGCTATGCAATGATAAAATGAGTGCATAACACACATATATCAGACAAATATCTTATGCAACTTTACAATCCATGTTATTCTACCAACACTTTCCTAGTCATAAAATGTTGTCTCATCCCAAGACAACATTATAGGATCTTTGATACTACACAAGTTATATCAATTTGAAGAAATAGTTGTACCAGTAATAGTCATAGTAATCACTTAAGTCATCATTTATTATTTTTACCTCTTATGCACTACTTATCCACCCTTTTAGGTTTTCAACTAAGTAGCGTACCAACCTACTATCCTTTGTGGGTTTTCAATAGAATGGCCTAACTAGGTGCCCATTATTTATGGGTTTTTAGCTAGCTTGGCCCTGCTTATCTTACTAAATCTTCCCCAATACCAAATTTTATATAAAATTTTCAAAATTTATACTTTGTGTAGTATTTAACAGAAAGGTGGTGGCATGGAATAAATGAAGGTTAAACAAAAGCATCTTTAGACTAGGACTAAGTAACCTTGCATTATGTGATGATCTCCTAGAGCTATGAAGGTAGCTTATAGCTAGGTGTATTCATAATTTTCATAATTGATCTAGTGAAAGTAGTTAGATATATTTTATATGCATTCTAATCCAACATCATTTCTTGTATCAAACACAATAGGGTACATAATGGATCTTAGTAGCTGATGATCTACTTGATTTTTGTATCATTAGTGATGCTCAATATAACATTAGTTTTTTAAACCCTTGTTTGAATCTCTATGCTCTATTGTTCAATTCTTTTTGTGTGTCTTTGAGCATAAAGGCTAGAGAAATCACTACATAATAGTTCTCTCTACCATTCTAGAAAGTTTTTATGCACATTATCCCTAGAATTTAATGATTCTTAGAGTACTTCATCCATCTCTTCCATAGTTTTAGTGTGGCCTACCATGTTTCTTTAGTTTTGGTGGCTTTTGCAAACTCTGTGCTAGAATTAGCTAATGTAGTATCTAACTGATGCTTCTAATCAATCAAGCTACATGTGAACTATTGGGCTTAAACTACAACAACATTGAGCATACCTTAATACCCCTATAAAATAATGATGAGTGTGTTAGCCTCAGATTTGACATCCTCTCCCAATTTTCCCAATGCACTTAGTTTCTATTCTACACACAAATATTTTGTTAACTCAAATATAAGTTTTTTGAGTCTGCATTGGTTAGACATTACTTGGTCCCCAATTACTTGAGTGACCAAATCTAGACAAGTATCTTTGATGAGTTTTGTAGATTCCTATATTTAGGTCTACAAATTGATGTTATCAGCCTTAATCTGATCAACCTCCTACTCTAACGAGGTGACATTATATGTAATAAAATCCTAGAACACTGTAGTGCCCTCCAACTACTTCATTAATGGTATTCTAGAAATATCTAACGATGCTTCCTATTGAAGTGGGAAGGTTACCAAAGTTTATCTAATAACTAAAGGATTAGGTTGTGGCATGGTCACAATTGGAAGGGAAAATATGGTATGTTAAGCAACCATAGTTGGAATATCCTAGAGCTATACTCCTCCCAAAGGCAAGGCCGATTGCTACTCACTTATTGTTGTTATGGATTTGTCATCCTATTATACTAGCTAATCTGACCCATATTATTGTTGTTGTTAAGGCACTTATTATTGATGTACCTTAGTGTCTTCTTAAATATTCAATTTTTTTGCAACATCTCCATCTGATTTTCTCTGCTTCCTCCACTACTATCTAGTTTAGCTCCTCTTCCTCAACTTTATTTTTTTATTCTTTCTCATCTACTTTATTAATTTCTTATTCCTCCACATTTTATTTCTATCCAAAATCTTCTTCATTTTTATACTCTTCAAGTGCAAAAACCTTGTCTTGTTTAGATTTTACCTATGCCTATGACTCTATATCAACCTATGCCTTGGCTATATACACTTGTTCTTCCTACGCTTGAGCCTGTTGTTTATGCAAGGCTTTATCTTCTTTTTTTTTCCTCACAGCTTCATCACCTTATTTTGGGTAAGAGTGGCATCCTTAAAATCATTTTTTTGTGTGCCTCTATGTCTTATTATTGATTATCTTCTTCTACCTTGGCCTTGACTTCAAGTGGAACCTCTTTATTCCTTTGCTCTTTATCCATCTTTTTTTGGTGCACCTCCTATACTTGCTTTATTACATCAACAATTTCTTATAGCTTCCTTGCTTCCTCAATAGCTTATTATAATCAATATTATACATCATGGGCCTTTTACTTGGACTCAAATTACTTGACTTGCTTAGCTTACTACTATTAGGCCTGCTCCTTTTGGTACTTCTTTTCTTCTTGACATACTCATTGTTCTATTATACAAGCTAATTCCTCCCATGAAGCCTTTTAATCTTTAGCTATAACCTAATCAAGTATCATCTATTTGATATCAAGGTTTTATTTTGTGGGTGGTGAATCACTCGACTAGATAATAGAGTTGGAAACATATGCTTTTTTTGTCCCAAAATAACCAATATGTATTTGGTTGGTAGTGAAATTGAGGAAGGATAATGTTATACTTCCTACATAATGGATGCCCTACCAAATGTGTGTTCTTTGAGAGTAAGATAAAACATGGCCTCTCATTAGGTTTTAGGTCTATGTACTAGAGTCTCATATATAGTATCAAGTAGTGGAACAAATAAGTCAATGTTTTTGAAAGTGGTGGAATGTTACTCCTTGAATATTTTGGCCATTTTTTGTATTGATTTAGCCTGTTTGTGGATGATGTTGACAAATATAGATAGTGGGCATGGTGGTATTTCCACCCAAAGACTTGTCATGTACTTATTATGCACTTAAATTATGTCCACTACCTTTAGAATAATAACTCCTCCTCCTCATATAGGTTGCTTGCCATATCTTCAAGCATTACAAGGTAGTCCTATTTCTCATCAATCCCCATATAAGGTAGGTTACAGGTGCTTGTGATCTATGGTACCTTGGGGTCATCCATCCAAGTTTTTGTACTCATCATCTTGTGCTTTGAGGTGATGGTTGGTATTTTGTGGAGAGCTTATACTTTCCTTTCTATTACTGCAAGGTTGTGGCTTCTAGTTTTGATTTTACTAAAGGAACTATTGTGCTAGGTGGTATGGTTTGAAGAGGTGTCTCATGCCTAGATGTATATGATTTTTTCTTAGAGACCTCATCTTGTACCATGACCATGGTAACAATATACCATAAGGGTCCAAATGGAAATCTAGGTAGTTCATGTATATGGATCAAGATGCATTTTAGAAGAAAAGTGACAACAACATGTTATCCTAGGTACTACATGATGTATAACAACACCCATGGGTATGTAGTAATAAGATCCAAACACTCCACCCATAATTTATTAAACTTTCCCTCATGATCTATGGAGCCATGCTCAGGTGTCTATATCAAATTATGAAATTATTGCATTGGCTAGTAGTCGATGTTTGGGTTCACCTCTCCTTCAAGGGACTTCCATTGAGTGAAAAATAATAGAAAGATTGAAAAAATAGTACTAAAATGTCTACTTAGAAGTCATGTGGCACTTGTCAATATTCATAATTAGCTCTTGTATAAAGTACTTGTGCTAGTTGAATTGTTCATTATGATGAATCATGTAATGTGTAATGTCAACCACTCCCTTGGGGATTTGTTTTGTAGAATTGGTGGTCTACCAGAATCTACATATAATACACTTAACCAATATGTACACTAGTTCATCTTGGATATCTTCAATTGGAATTCCTATAGACCCCTGATCATATACATCTTTGACTTCTTGAAGGATAGGAGGCATTCTTAACTTGTAAGGAGTAAGATAATTACCCCACATAAACATGCCCAAATCTCTAGCCATTACTTTAGTGTTAATGATGATAGTGATATCTAGGCTGATGTAAATGTTTCACTCATTGTAGTGGATGAGAAGTATTTTCACAATATCCAATTAAATATTCAAAGGTAGGAATCTAAATCAAGTACTCAACATTTATGTTGTAGAAATAATATGGGGTTACAAGAACAAGTAGTTGTACAACATCTACTAGATCTAGTCAAAATAATTTTATTCTATAAATTGAAGGTAGTCCAATGGATTTAGATAATTATAGTTAGTATGCCAAAGTGAAATATATTTTCTAATTTCTTCCTTTTAGGCATCTATAAATTTTTTGATGAGCTGAAAATTATCCATAGTATCTGAATACTAAAAATTAGAAAATTTTACTTTCTATGCTGGATAAGTTGGCTCAGCTCTGGATCTTTATCTTACAAAATGGTTACAAGAATGAAATGTAGACTCAATTCATAACCTTTTTTGTTTATATATTTCATGCATTTTGGTTTCTATGTAAATGTTGGGTTGAGTTATCCCTTTGATATTAATTTGAATGTTGATGTGAAAAATATTATATAATTTGGCAATAAAGGTAGTTAGTTGTTGGTACATGTATCAAGATACAACATTATATTCTTTACTATCTATATTTGGGTATAGACTGATGATGTTGATTGATCATCAATTTGGTGAATATTAGATCAATAAAACCTAATATTTGGCATTAACTACTTAAGATGACCTTTATACTACTAAGATCTTGGCTGATGTGATTTGATTATACTTTTCCTAGATTTTATTTCTTTATTTTACTTATATTGGAATCAACAATGATGCACTTGAATTATTATACTCATGGGTATCACATTCTATAGTTTTTGTCATGTTTCCAATGGTGAAGATATCATCTTACCTAAAAACACACACACACACAAAAAAAAAAAAAAAAAACATATAAAAATGGGAAATCCTAATCTACTCAGTGCTACTAAGCACCCACTCCTTTAGAAAAAAGAGATAAATTAAGACTATTGGTGGTAGGACTTAAGATTACAACCATACACCCACCTTGGCATAATGGTTCCCTATATATATTTCAAAGCAATGGTTCCTTGCTATGATATTTCATGTATAATGTAATGCCCTTTCCACGTAATCTACAATTTACCTAGGAATGCTTTGAAGTGACTATTATATAACAAAATTGGTTGATCTATGTGTAATTACTTGTGTCATAAGTTCTTATCATGCCATAATTTTTTAATTTGATTATGAACTTCTTACATCCAAAATGCTCTACGTTGATACTCATCCATATGATTCGATTCGATAAGCCTATTTATAAGAGACTGACAATCACCTAGTCTCATAATTATTGCAATGTGTAGACTGGGTACCAAATATTCCATAAACATTACTAATTCAAGCCCATAGACCAACTGAAATGGAGTAAAACTTTTATCCCTCCTATAGTTAATTTAATAAGCCTAAATAATTGTAAGAATGCAATCTTCCCAATCATCCCTTTTGATATCATAGATCTTTGTCAACATATTTCCCAACACTTTATTAGAGGCCTTAACTTTTCCATTAGCTTTCACATGATACACTATGCTTTTATGATGGGAAGTCATGAACTATTCAATAAGAGATTTGATAGTATTGTTTAGGAAGTGTGTCCCTCGATCACTGACAAGCTTGATTGGGCATCTCAAACATATGATAATATTATCATAAAGTAACTTTGTTGTGTCATTTTCCCCACATCTAGGTGTTGTATTAGATTTAACCCATTTGGTAAAGTAATCTATTATAGTGATAATATGCTAAGCTTTATTGGGTTTACTTGAGGTATTGATAGGTCTTATAAAATTGATGCCCCATTATTCAAAAGGTTGTTTGGATAATAAAGGATGCAAAGGAATTTCATCCCTCTGGTATGGCTTACCCATTCATTGACATACATCACAATGTTGTGCTACTCTATGTGCATATTGAAAAAGATTCATCCACCATAATCTAGTTTGTAAAAATTTATGTGTATTAGTTTTTCCAATAAAATAACCTCTTTCTATTCCTTTGTGTGATTCCTATAAGAGATGTAGGCATTCATGTTCCAAAACTACCATGTGAAGTAATTCATCCTTTCCTAAATGATATAAGAGCCCATTTATAATAGTATATGGTAAAGCTCTAGGGACAAATTGATTATTTTCTCTTTCTTGGTAATGTGTAGGGAATACACCTTATTATAAGAAATTAGTAATTTATTCAAAATTCTCAAGTATCACGAAAACTTAAAATAGATGGGCATTAGGAGAATCTTCCTATAGTTCTTCTATCTCTTCCCCATTTATGATATGATTGAGATGATCCAACCCAAAATTTTCTCTACTTAGCTTGATATTTATGTGATATTAGAATTCTTGAAAGAACATCATCCATCTTGAAATTCATCCTCTGATCATAGGCTTATTGACTAGGTAGTGAAGAGCTTGATGATATATGAAAATTTCAAATAGTGTCAAAAGAAGATAATGTCCAAATTTTTGTAGTATGAACACTATATATGTTACTTCCCTTTTAGTTGTCTATAATTATTTTATGCGTCAGACAAATTTAGTCTTGCAAAATATATTGTGTGGTCTAGTCAACCTTCTCCTAGCTATGTAAGCATAACACCAACTATGATACCAGAAGAATTAATATACACATGAAAGGGCTTAATCCAATTTGGAAAGACTATAATAGGTATAATGATCAATATCTTCTTTAGTTCTATAAAATCTACTTGAAACTTATAGGTTTAGACATACCTCATACCTTTACATAATAAATACTCCAATGGGGAATAAATGATTGCATATCCCTTAATAAACTTCTATTAGTAACCTATGTGGTTAGGAAAGAATCACACTTTCATTGAGTTGATTAGTGGGGGCATACTAAAAATGAATAAAATTTTGGCTTGGTCTACCAAAATCCATTCACTACATACCACATAAACTAATAGGACATCAAAAGGTGTAAAAAATAATAAATTTTTCAAATTTAGGGTAATATGCAAAGCTCAACAGTGTTCTAGCATGTGGCTAGCTCGGACAAGTGATCTCTAATTAAAGACAAGACTATCCAATCATCTATATATACTTCTAGGAATTTATGAATGAATTCCTTAAAGTTAATCACCACTGCTCTAGAAAATACTATAGGAGCATTCTTGAGGCTAAAAGACATTACCTTGTATGTAAAGGATCCCCATTCTATGGCAAAAGTTATTTAGCTCTATTTTCTTATGCGATGAGTATTTGATGATACCCACTAAAACCATTTGTGAAGGAGTAAACTCATGACCTATGACATATTCCAAAACTTCATATATAAAGGGAATAAAAAATAGGTAATTCACACATGAATCATTCAAAATTTGATAGCTGCCACATACTCTGATCTCCCCTATTTTATTAAACTACATTACCATGGGACTAACCCAATCTACCTTTTGTATAGGATATATTATACCTATTTCTTACATTTTGTACAATTTAGCCTTCACTTTCAACTTCATGTTTGGATTCAACTTATACATCCTTTTATTTATGGGTTATTCACACTCTTTGAGTTCAATATGAATTTAACCTATGGAAGGATCTACTTCTCTAATTTCTACAAAAATTATGGGAAACACATCTTGGTAATCCTGTAAGAGTTGCAAAGCTTTTGAAACTTCAAATTTAGTCTAATAGTTACCCATATGTTCCAAATTAGGAATCTCCTCACTTTTGATGTTTTCCAAATGGTTTTTAATAGGTTACTAATAAATCTTGTGCTTTTCTTTAGAAAAAACTCTCATAGCATTTTTTGCCCTTCTTATTATGGAATCTATATGTTGTACAATTTTTCTTCCTTAGAAGGTGTTGTAACTAGATTCTTTAATGGCTCTAATGGATATTTAGGTTCAAATAAATAAGTTAGATTGATATCACCATTAGTATTTGAATCTTTAGTTTCCTCCTCTTTATCTTTTATTTAGTGGCATGGATGCATAAGAGATTATTCTTCCATCTTAGCAAAATTATATATTTATAGTGTTGTATTCAGATCAGAAGATGCATTATTCTATGGAGTAGACTCCATTATGGTGTTTAAATCTTCTATGTACCCATGGCATAGGAAATGTTTGATTTTGAGTAGTGCATTATGAACCACAATATTATCATCTTAAAAAAAAAATTTCTATATGAAGTCACTCTGCACCTAAGCCCACTATTTTGTCTCCCTCTTGTGTTCTTGATGCATATACTAAGCTAATGGTAAAGGGGCAAGTGTGTAATGAAAGGTTAACCCACTACTTAGGTGGTACATGTTCATCAATGCAAAACCTTAACACATTTGATGATATGGATTTTAGGGAACTCACCTTCCTAAAAGAAAGGCCAATTACTTCTGCTTACCTATGGTAGTTAAATTATACTAATCATAAGTTTTCATGCATCATCCTAATCAAGCTAATCATCTATATGAATTATCAACTCCCTTCAAATCATAATTCAAGGCACTAACCCATTGAATAATCATTGGCATATGATATTGTAGGTTCATAATGAATTGATTAATAACCTCTATCATAAAGTATGAAGGAAGTTATCTTTCATTGGAAAAGACCATTCTCATATGACAAAGTTCATGATCACTGTTGATGCAATGGATTACACCTAAGGCAGGATGCCTAGCTCCCACCCTTCCACACACAACAATGGAAACTCCCCTCTTGCCTATGGGACTAGCAAAGCTGGAAGGGAGAGTCTCTAGATAAGGGCTAGCTCCCTCTGATGTATCTTTTAGGCCCTAGTTTCTCCTACTACTAACAAATAAAATGAAAAGGGGGGGGGATGAAAAGAGAGAGAGAGAGATGCTAAAAATATAACCTAAGCCTAAAAGTGAAAAGGTGATACACCAAAAAATATGACCCACCCAGCCTGAATATACACTTTTCACTAAAAAGAAGCACCCATACACTTCATTCGAAGTGGGAAGATTTTCTACAATAGTTAGCTAGGGGTCTATGAAAATATAGGGAGGAAGAAACTACCAAAGGTGTCCTCAGACACACTTATGGTAGCCTATTCACAGGCACCTACACTCCCCTAGGAACACTTCTGACAGACCTACATAAAAGAGACTTCACAATGCACTAGACATGCTGTAATCAATCTGTGAGAAGCATGAAAGACAATAACTTAACACAAAATAAGAACACAAACATATAATTTAAAGTGCAAGTCTAAATAGAGGTAAAAATGCTAAGTCTTTATTCAAGGTAAAAATTGGTAGAGCTCTACCTTAGAAGCCTGAGAGATTTTTGGGCAGAGTTTTGCTTTAAGGCTAAGAGAGTGGATCCTTTTCTCAAATGAGAAGCTTTACAATATATAGAGAGAGGAAGAGAACTTGGAAAATTTTGGGAAAGACTTTGGCACTCTTTTTACAAGCTAGCCCATGTGTGCTCTGAGCCTTGAGAAGAGGGAGACATTTGATTATCGGTTCCTGCTTTGACTTAGGCATTCCACATTAATGTGAAAAACATGGTTGTGCCTCTTTTCTACAAACAGACTGTGGTTTGTCCCCTTGTAAATGCCAAATGGAGAAAGTAGGCCATGCCACCCACTATTTTCATCATTTGATGACCATCTAGCAATAACTCACCTCTCCTTACCACTTGGACTGCTTTATCTTTTCCTACACTTTGTCTTCCTCCTTGCCTTGTCTCTTCCTAGCTCCTTTAGCCCTCGGGGGCTATCTTCTGGCAAGTCGCTACATTCCTTGGGCTCTCATTGCTTGCCTTGGCCATTTTCCATTGATTTTCAAATAAGTGACACATGGTGCATTCTACTATGAAATGAGCATGACACGTGGTAGCATCTTCTTGACTCATGGAAGCTTTAGGCACCCTTTAAAGGTCCTAAAAAAGAGGACATGTGTCAGCTTCTACCTTCTTTAGTAATTCATTTGGGGCCCACCATAGTTCTCATGGGATAAAAGAGAGAGACTGGGAGGCTGACACTTGTTAGATTCTAATGAGCCTTGTAGGGGACATGTGGCATGTTCTGCTACTCCCCAAAAAGCATGTCAAAGTCTTCCACGGTTGCCACTTGGCACCTTCCATGCTCTATCTTTTTTGGTTTAAAATCTAATGTTCTTAGGCCCTTCATAGTTTGAAAACCAATGGCTAGTATATCTTCTTAAATTTGATAGCTTCCAGGACATCACCGTCCTTGGCAAATTCCTTTGGGCCTTTTCTGTGGGCTTTTTCTATGGATTTCTTCTCGCAGACT
The DNA here is from genome assembly GCA_037957365.1 of Torreya grandis. Classification (NCBI taxonomy): domain Eukaryota; kingdom Viridiplantae; phylum Streptophyta; class Pinopsida; order Cupressales; family Taxaceae; genus Torreya; species Torreya grandis. The sequence continues at coordinate 5,680,826 of JARHVA010000369.1, forward strand.
TTTTTTGCAGACAATTTTCTCGCAAATAAAAAGTCTGTGAGAATTGCCTCTGTCTTTGTTATTCCTTTAGGTTCTTTGGCTACAGCTTCCCTAAATTTCTTTAGACGTTTTATCTGAAGGAATTCCTTCAGACAAAAGTCTAAGAGAATTTGTTTCCTTACCTTAACAAAATTTCAAAAGATCTTACCATTTCTTTGTGGCCCCTTTGAAGTGCTCACTACCCTCTGCAAGGGTTCTTGAACCTGAAACTGCCCTCTGCAAGGGCACTTGTCCTTCACTTTTTGGGATGCTCCTTTGAACTGCTCAATTGAACTAAGCTGCTAAATCAACCAATTAAACCAAAAATGGTTCAATAGTTCAACACTGTGTGCCACTCCCTATTGAACCAAGCCTTTGAACCATTCACTTGAACCAACTATTGAACCAATCTGTTGAACTAGTTCAATGGTTCAAACATTTGTTGAACCAAGGCATCAAACCATTTAATTGAACCTACTGATGAACTTTGTGTTGAACTTCTCCTTTGAACCAACTATTGAACCAATTCATTGAACTGGTTCAATGGTTCAAACATTTGTTGAGCTGTGCCTTTGAATTGAGCATTGAACCAAGCTCATTAAACCATTTAATGAACTGAGGGATTGAACCAAGGCATTGAACTTGCCAATTAAACCAAGGCGTTGAACCAATATGTTGAACCTGCCGATTGAACCAAAGCATTGAACTGGTTCAATGGTTCAATGGTTCAAAGATGCCAACCTTCCTTGTGAATTTCTTTAGGAAAGAGCCCGAAGAAGCTTTTTAAAACCTTACACTCTCTGAACTGGTTCTTTAACTGCTGTAAGACTAACCTACAAAGTCTATAGAAAAATCTTCTTTGTGGAATCCATAGAAACTTCACCTGCAGAGTCCATAGAAAAAGACCTACATAGTCCATAGAAATAGATCTATAGAGTCTGTAGAAATAGACCTATAGAGTCCATAGAAATAGACCTATAGAGTCGGTAGAAATTCTTGGACTTGTGCAAAATCAAAAAATGAATTGGCCTAGAACAACAGGGAAAGAAGGGGACCAATTTTTGGCCTATTGGGAAAAAAATGGTCAACAATCACCATAAGCCCAATTGAGTAGATGCATAACTAAATCTTTGCTAATAGATAAAGCTATTTCCAAATGCAAGGTACCTTCTCTACTTGGATCTATATAATCCTACATATGATCATCTACTTGATAGATAAAATCAATTTAAGATTGAATAGGTGATTTAGTAGATATAGACACACAATATTCTATGACAAACTGAGGTGCCAATGGCTAAGTAATTATTGGTTTAGGCTTCTATTATTGAAATGTATTCAAATTTTCAATGAGTAAAAATTTCACCTAAGGTTTATTATACCCATACAATAAATTGCACTTGCTTTTGCATAGAGCTTTTGGGTTGTGTTTAGAGTTTACCTTCATCCAACTAGTTTTTTATGCAACATAAACAAACTCTAGTTCATTTGGAATAATTTAGGGTTTGTGTACCTTATTTAGAGGGAAAACTATAATATTATCTCCCTAATGCACCTCTAATATATTTGCATAGCATTGATAGTCATCTAACCATCATATGCCCATTTCTTTCCAATCGTCATAAGATAATGAGTTTATATTATCTTCATATTGATTATTTCAAAGTCACATTGTAGGCTCAATTCTATGAATTTGATCTCAATGTCTTCTAACTAGCCAATGTGTTCTACTCTTACATGGTCTATTAAACTTAGAGTCACTAGGTTGTAACTAAGAATTGGTCATCTAATCACCTCCCATGTAGACCTGGGGATCATGTTAACTATGATGAAAAAATCAAAGACAACATTTGGAATTGCATATCTTATAACTTCAATGTCAATTCATGCATCTATATCCCATGGATTCTTTGTTTTTACATACCAAAAAAGTTTTTTTGTCTTCTATTTCCATCATAATTCACATTAATATGAATTATTTAGTAGATTTGTAATGTTATAGGAAATATATTCATTATGTAGTGTACTTAGTAGCTTTAGTAAATCTATCAATATGGTAAAAACTCTAACTTGTTGTATAATGCACATAATCTGACCATACAAATTGAGCATCTAATACTATATCATCTCCTTCATAGACTCTTGGTGTTGAATATTCATCAACATCTATGAAAATTTATACATCAGCCACTTTTCTACAATTGGGTTTAGGTGTTTTTCTTATTTTTCTTTTTGGATTCCCTAGTCTTGAGGCATTTCAAGAGGAGGCAATCCTCTCTCTACATGCTTATGTCTTGTAATGGTGTTTATAAATGTATCCTCCTTAGGATTTGTATTTACCATGTTAACATTCTTGATAGCCTTTTATTTTCTTTACTTTTCCAAAATAGGATAATATTTTGTCTTGTGCTACTCATATACCTTATAATATGCATAAATTTGGGGATTCAAAGGATAATTTTGTTGCACATGGTTATACTCTCCACATAAGTAACATTCAAAAGGAGGGCATTGATAATTATTTCATATGCCATTTTAATAACCCCCTCTATATCCACCCCTAATTCCTCCTCTATTTCACTAATATCCTCCTCTATAACTTCCTTACTATTGCATTGTATTCCAATTCTGATGATGTTGGGTATTATCTCCAATCCTATATTGTTATTTTAAAAATGGTGAAGTCTAACTAGCTTGTTGCTATTGCATCATTATCATATTCTGAAATGTTGAGTAATGGTATTTTGGTGATGGTGGTGTCCAACCTTTCAAAGGAGGAGTCTATCCCACTAAACCTTGAGGTTGGTACTAAGGTGAGTTGGGAATCCATTGTAGACATGTTTATTTTGCATAAAACCTATCAACCTCTGGGCCTAAAATCATCTACTTCATTGAGAACACTTATTACATATCAATGGTGAATACAATCTTTGTAATATATTCTTTAATCTCCTCTAAATCCCTACAATTCTTTTCAACATGATTATGCAATTTACAAAAACTACAATACAAACTTTGTGGGCATTTTACATACTATTGTAAGAGATGGCACTACATTGTTGCATGCCCCACTATTCTAAAAATTTCCTATAAATCCATCTTAATATTACAATAATTGTTCTTGAGATGTACTTCTTTCCCACACTCCATGAAACATAAACTTATCTTAGGCTTATCTACTTTATGACACTATTTCATACTCTTCATAAAATTTAGCAATGTATTTTTAATCTTAGAACCCACTAAGGGAGCTTCCCCATAATCTTCAATTTATTCCACTTGGATAACATCAAATCTATCATCTACCTTAGTATAAACTTGAGTCTATGCTATAGCAAACCTAATCTTGGAGTGTAATCCTTTGAAAAACCATGTAAATTTATCTTTATCTTCTAGGGAAAACTCCACATTATTCATAACATTTGAGAACCTATGATCATAATCATAAATTGATTATCATGACTTCAACCTAATATCCTTTAGGTCTTGAATAGTTTGACTTGTACATTTATTTATTTTAAATTCTATGATAAACCACTCCTTAACCTGCTATATATTTGCTTGACTAATATATATGAGATATTTAAACTTAAGTGCTCTTACATTCAGTGCCTTGATTAGTTTGTACTTATTTATAGCCTCATCAATAATACCCTTAGATTGACATTTCATCTCACATGTTAATAAGTACTTCTCAGGGTTTACAGACACATCATATGGCACCAAGTTTATAAATGCTCCTAAAGTACCCATATTATAAACTAGTGTCAAGGGGATATGCTACATAGTTGTTATAGTGGTAGGATGCATTCTGTGTGATCCTACCTATACACTAAGAAGATTTACCTACACACTAGGAGAGTTTGTCTATGCACTCTATTTTTCTATATTTTCTTATTTTCTCTACTCAATTTCAATGAACCCTACAACCTTCAAATCCCTATTAATTAAGGTTATTTCAATTTTAGTACCCCATCAATGCACTTTATCTAAAAATGGACCTTCCTAACTAATATATACCTATCCTTTTGGTTGAAAACTTTAATTAGAATATAACAAATTGGGATGTAGGGATATGTACTCTTCTAGTGAATGATTCCTTCATATGACTTATTCTCTTTCTATGTTTAAGCATGCAATTAATCTATGGCTTTATCCTATTCTTTACTTAATAATTCATGTCTTTTTTCTATTAATACCCATCTTGTAATTATACACTACATTTATTAACTAACTACTCTATCACTACAATATTCTCATCTTCATCCTTGAACATCTCTATTTCCTCTCGCTCTTCATTACTTCTTTCTTTTTATTAACATTCATCTTCTTATTTCATCTCATATTTATTCATTATTCATTATGTGTGTTTTTCTTATCATTCATCACTTCTTCCTAATCATTATTCAACTATTTTATAACTACTCTTAACTCTACTTGTAGTTACCTGGGTATTTTTCTATTTACTCAATCTATTTTATTATCAAATCTCATCTTATAAATCTAGACTCTTATTCTTACTCTTTTTCCCTAATTTTTCCATTCTATATTTAGGTCCAAGTCTTATCTACAAATCTAACCATCATTCACTATCATGTCACACACACCCCCATATTCCCTAAGTTACTAATCCATATTGGATAGAGTAGGCACCATGGCCTTTTCCACAACCAACTTCTTCACTAGGATAGGTAGTCACTAAAAAAATTTCCCTAAAATTCCTTTGATGAACAAGTCATTTATAGCTTTGAAAGATATATATCCTTGCATTACAAACTCAGTTATATATCCATCTACTATAGTAAAAAACCAATGATCTTTTACTCTTGTCCAATTGATTTCCAATCTCTATAATTTATTTATCTTTTCTTTAATCCAGATTATTATTTATTTGATCTTTGGTCTAAATTAATAATATCCCAACCATGATTACCAATTAACTAGCAACTCAAGAGACTCACACTAGAATATTTCATAATTTTCTCCATAAATATGCTCTCGAATGATCTCCTAAACTATAAGACCAGTCTTTATTGATTCTTATTCTAAAAATTACATATCCTTTGGTCCAACCATATCTCAATATCTCTTTGCCTTAGTAACCATCTTAGCATAATTTCATTCAAAAAGAGTTTCCATTCTCATTACACCATTATTATTAGAGGTTCTTTAAGCATTAAAAAATTCTAAGATGAGGATATCTATGAGATAATTCATGTGAATAGAATATTTTATCATAAAAATATAGGAAATTGGATGACATAAATGTAAGATGCATTAATTGTTATACATTATTGAGCAATTTAAGAACAATTAGTATGGAATAAACTAAAATAATGCATTTAGAATAATGCATATAGAAAGTAACAAAGACATTAAACATAAGAGTACATGAAAGAAACATAACAAGAAATCATACAAGTAACCATAATCAAATAATCTCTATTTATATATTATAAAAGTAAAACCCTCTTCTTCTTACAAACAAAAGTATATATAGACTTTTTAATCTATGATTGCTCATCTTCTTCTCGTATTCGGCACCAAAAGCGGAGTCTCTTCATATTCTAGCTTATTACAACTCATGAAGATAAGAAAAAATAGGCTATACAATGACAAAATGAGTTAATAATGCATAAATATCATATAAATATCCTATATAGCTTTAAAATCCATGTTATTCTACCAAAAAATGTGTTATGAAATCTACACCAATTTGACAAATTTGTCTCCATGATATTGATTTTTAGAAAGTTAGTGGGTTTTTGTTGTTCTACATTATTGGTGGGTCTATTGAAAGGCCTATTGTATCTTGGAAATCCAAAATTATAGTTATAATTTTGATTGGTGGTATTACCATCCTTTTCTATAAGTAAATAATCATTTCTCAACTTTTGGACCATTCTTTGTAAATAATCCAATTCAACTTTAGTGGAGTTAGAAATCTAAGTGACTATTGTGTTGGTGTGAGATAAATGTTGATTTTTTAGTTCTACTAATGGAAATTCCTTTTTGATTTATTGTTTAGTAAACCAAAATTTTGATTCATTTGTGTGTCATGGTAGGTAGAGTGTACAACTAATTTTGGTTAAATATATGGACATTCTAATTAGCATGTGGTATTGGATTCAAAGATGAACATTCATTATTTAATGTTTAGACCCTTGAATTTCAAAATTTTGTGTTTATTATAAATGTTAATATCTTATTGATATGCCAGTACTAAATTATCATCTATGGAAGCTCTCCTCAAAAAAATTATAGTGATGGGGTCTAAAGCATTCTTGTATATCTCGAGTGTTAGATCTATGTCCAACTTGTATGTAGTATTCAAACAAGTGAACATATTTTAAAATATTAAATTAAAGGCCCATATTGACTCATTAAGATCCCTCTTCTTGATGGTGAAAGGTTGATACACTAGACTTGGATTAGTAACCTAACAAAATTATGACATAAAATTATTTTAGCATTTGTTCCATGCTATGATGGAACTCTCCTATAAGTTAAGATACCAATCATAAGAAAAATACTAAAAAGTAAATGAGAAAATCCTACATACAACATACTCATGGGTGACATTGATTAATCTCAAATTAGCCTTTAAATATTTGATGTGTTCTTCTATCATGTTCTTGCTTAAGGAGGAGAAGGTAAGAAAGTATTTATTTAGGTTCATTGGTATATCATGCTAGTCTCCATGGATGGTAATAACATATTTGACTAATCAAGGTTGATCCATAGGATGATTTATAAGTGGTATATTTCTTACTAGGGAAGGTGTCTTAGCTTGGTGTACCTTAAGGATGATAGGTACTGGTATAAGACTCTTGTGATTTAATAAAGGTGAAACCAAAAGGCTAGTTTGGTCTCTATACTTTGTACTCTCATATATATCTCTAGTGGAACTCTAGGTAGTGACTAACCTATACTATTGAGAAAACACACAAGTGTTCCCTCCTTCTAGCACCACCTTTTACTTTTGTTGATGTGGGTTTTATTCACACCACATAACAATTAATGAGGTAGCCTCTAAAATTTTAATATCTCTATGGAAGTGAGGTTCCACTACAATGATAACTCCAGGATCAAAATAGGTTGAACCTTGTCCCCAATTAGTGCGAGTGCACAAGTATTTTATTAATTTCAAAAAAACAAGTACATAAGGGTGCCTTTACTCCGTTAACCATTTCACAATGCAAATATGGATTTATATAGTTTTTACCAATGACAAGTAAAAACAACTAATCCTATAACCAACTGAATACGGGAAAACAACCCATAAAACAAATCTAATTAATAAACATAAAACATAAAAACTACCTAATAATTAAACTAAGTTTATTTATTTTATGGGGGTGTCTTTATAAAAGATGCATGCCCCATTTACAATAGTAATTTATTTTCTACCAAAAATCTAACCTAACGTTAAGACTTTGGAACAAGTCCTAACAAACCCCCCTATGATCCAAAGTCAGGTCTTTGGACACATACCAAGCATTTTTTTGAATGTTTCAAATTTGATTCTGTCAAGGGGTTTTGTGAAGATATCAGCTGTCTGATCGGCAGTTAGGCAATATATTGGATCAAGAGTTTTCTTTGCCACCAGCATTTGCAGATAATGGTATTTGACATCCATATGTTTTGTTTTGGCATGAAACACTGGATTCTTGGACATCTTGATTGCACTCTGATTATCAATGTATAACTGTGTAGGAGCAAACTGAGAAACCTGAAGATCTTCAAGAATACGATGAAGGTAAACAATTTCTCTAGAAGCATCCCATGCTGCAATATACTCTAATTCTACTGATGAATTTGCCACTGTATCCTGCTTCTTACAACACCAAGCAATGGCAGCTAAACCCATATGCATAGTGTATCCTGTTGTTGACACTCTATCATCCACACATCTGCCAAAATCTGCATCACAATATCCAACAAGTTTGAAGTTCTTGTTGTGGTAGTATTCAAGGCCATATGTTTTCATTCCCTGAAGGTAATGAAGTACTCGTTTTGTTGCATGCCAATGAATTTCTCTAGGCTCATGCATAAACCTAGATAAAATTCCAATGAAAAATGAAATATCGGGCCTAGTATTCATCAAGTATATCAAACCTCCCACCAATTGTCTATATGTGGTGCCATCAAAAAAGGCACTGCTATCATCCTTAGAAAATTTCAAGTTAATTTCCATGGGAGTGAGGGTAGGTTTGCAATCACTCATGCCAAACCTCTCTAATAACTCATAAATATACTTAGTTTGTGAAATGAAAATACTATGCTCTTTCTGAGTTACCTCTATGCCTAGATAGTAGTGAAGAAGTCCAAGATCTGTCATCTCAAACCCATCTTTTAATTCCTTCTTCACAGACTTATTATGATTTTCATCATTACCTGTAATAAACAAGTCATCAACATAGAGAACTAATATCACCATTTTCTTACCCTGCACTCAAAAATAGAGAGTATCATCTGATTCACTATGATGAAAACCAATGGATTTCAAGTATGAATCCATTTTCTCATACCAAGACTTGGGTGCCTGTTTGAGCCCATACAAAGCTTTTGTCAATTTACACACTTTGTGTTCAGCACCCACCTGTTTAAAACCCTGAGGTTGTTTCATATAGACTTCTTCCTATAAATCACCATTTAAAAAAGCACTTTTAACATCCAACTAATGTACTTTCCAACCATTTTGTGCTGCTAAGGCAAGTACCATACGAATAGTGTGCCATTTGGCAGTTGGTGCAAATGTTTCCTCATAATCAATACCTTCTTGTTGCGCATATCCTTTGGCAACAAGTTGTGCCTTATGTTTTTCAATGGAACCATTTGATTTATACTTAGTCCTATAAACCCATTTACATCCGATGGGTTTAACATGTGGAGGAGGATCAACTAAAACCCATGTATTATTGTTAAGTATGGAATCATACTCACATTTCATTGCCTGTTGCCAAACATGTTCAGTAGATGCCTCCTCAAAAGTGGATGGCTCAGTGGAAGAAGTAGTAACAAGCATAGCATAGTTCACATGTTTTTGAGAATTCTTGGGCCCTGTTAAACCAACTTCATCTGCTGTCAAGTCAGAGAAAGTACTTTGAGTCCATTTTGGATACTTAGACAAATTATTCAAATCAGGGACTCCTGAATTCTCATTAGGTGCATCATTCGAAGGGGGACTTAGAGAATTTTCAACAATTTCTAAGTCATCAACCTGTGAACTTGTAGATGAAGGAGAGGAAAGTGAAGGAATTTGAGTCTCATACCATAACTTCGAAGAGTTATCCCCATTATTCAAACCCTTATCTCTTTTTGCATTTTTCCTCTCTAATCTATCAAGTTGAGAATCAATCTCTGTAGTGTTCATAGTCCCAAACTCATCAAATATTACATCTCGACTCACTAGGAATTTGCCTAAATCCTATGCAAGCAAACGAAACCCCTTTTTATCTTTAGAATAACCAAGAAAGATGCATTTTGGACTTCGTGGTTCCAACTTAGTTCTATGTTTGGGAGGAACCAAAGCAAAACAAAGACATCCAAACACTTTCAAGTGTTTAACTTTGGGTTTAAACCCATACCATGCCTCATATGGAGTTTGTCCCAAAAGTGCAACTGTGGGGGACCTGTTTCTCAAATACACTACAGTACCAATGGCTTCGGCCCAAAATTTATCATCAAGTTGTTTATAATGCAACATGGCACGTGTTGTTCCCTCTAAAGTTCTATTCATTCATTCAGATACTCCATTTTGTTGTGGAGTATAAGCATTACTATATTGTTGATGAATTCCATGTTCTCAAAAATAGTCTAAAAATTCATTAGAGGTATACTCACCTCCATTATCTGAACGAAGAGTGGCCAAATGTGAACCTGTTTCTTTTTCGACTAAGTGTAACCAATCAACAAACTTAGCAAAAACTTCAGATTTTTTTTCATAAAGAATACCGAAGTCATCCTAGAAAAGTCATCAATAAACAAGATAAAGTATCTACACCCACCAATGGATGACTTCTTCATGTCACATACATCACTATGAACTAACTGTAAACATCTGTTAGCTCTCTAAGATGACTGTTTAGGAAATTTTTCCCAATTTTGTTTGCCCAAAACACATGACTCACAAAGAATACTATCTTTGCAAAAAGTGGGCAACCCATTCACCATACCATATCTCTGCAAATCCACTAAAGAGTGGATATTCAAATGTCCATAGCGGAGATGCCATAACCACTGTGTAGACATAGTACCTGTACCTATATCAACAACTGCTACAAGTTTTATATTGGGAGGAAGCACCTTACAATGCAATCTAACCAAGTTACCATCTTCATATCCTGTATACATGGTTTTATAATTATCCTTCACTGAATTGATGTAAATGAGCCCATTTTCAAGCACAATTTGATAACCTTTCTTTCGAATAGTTACCAAAGAAAGTAAGTGTTTCTTCAATGTGGGAACATACCAAACATCTTCCAAGTATTTTATAGACCCATTAGGAAGAAGAATTCGAATATAACCAAGTCCTAGTGGTGTGTGCATAGAATTATCTGCTAAGGCAACTAGAGAGAGAGAAGCTTCCTTATAAGACCAAAATAAATCTCTCTTAAATGTCATGTTTTTGGTTGCTCCTGTGTCTAAAACCCATACATCTATGAGCTCATCTCTAGCCTCATATTCAACATAATCAATGTGCCCCAAAGAAGTAAATGCAAATTCATGGGCTACATTACTAGATTCATCATAGTCATGATCGGCATACTGAGCAGAGTTAGTCTTAGTCACTTTTTGTGGCCTCTAAATTTTATCAAAAGGAACTCTACATTATGAGGCAATATGACCAAATTTTCCACATCTATGACACTGAATGTCAGATCTACCTCGACCTCTGCCCCTATATGAATTGTGACCATGTCCTCAATCACTTGTTTCATGTGAATGTGATTGATTAGATTATTGATTATGTGAATGACCCCTACCTCTGTTTTGATATCTGCCTCCTCTGTAACCTTGACCCCCTCTATAACTGTTTCCTCTATTTTTTTGATGTCCAGATGAAGATGAACTAGGCTTTGACTCTAAAACATGGGCTTCTTCAGTTTTCTTGGATTTCTTGGGTAGAGAGAGGTCATGTTGGATGAGAAACTCAGCCAACTTATCAAAGGTGATGCCTGTGATCTTGTCAAAGACATGTAACATTTCAACAAAATTCCTATAGGACCCTGGTAGTCCTTTCAAAGCAGCAGTAACTATGAGGTCATCATCTAGTTTTCCAAAACTAGCCTTAGTGTACTCAATAGTGATATTTTTCAACTTAGACATATATTCTCCCATATCCCCATCCTCATCTAATGACAAAGTAAACAACTACATATGAATATCTATCTTCTTATGCTTAGGTTTCTTATCATACAACTCTGACAATGTTTTCCATGCAGTGTAACTATGAGGAGAATTTTCAATATGAACATACGTATCATGAGTAAAACAACATTTAATAAGAGCTAGGGCCTTAGAATCACACAAATTAAAAATATCTAACTTATCCTGCTCTGTTGGTAATGTGGGATTTTCATTCTTAACAATATCCCATAACTCATTAAACACTAGTGAAGCCTCCATCAATCGTTTCCAATCTGAATAATTGGAAATTGTTAATCTGTCACCATCTGAAAGCAAATTTTGAATTTTCAGCATTTTGAAATGAAAGTAAGTGTAGTAGAGAAATGTGTGACAAAATGCGAAAGAAATGAAACAAATATCACACTCACTGCACAAGACACTGCTTCTACGGGGTTTTGCACTTAACCTCCGCGTAGAGCATAAAAGAAAAAAATAAGTATTTTTGATGGGTTTTGCACTTAACCACACCAAAAATCAATGATTACACCCTTATTTCACCAAATTACAACCTTATTTCACCAATTACACCCTTATCTCACCACAACAATGCAAAAGAAAAATGATTGAATTTCGCCCCTTTTTCGAAAAAAATAAATAACACAATACAATAAGTATGTGTCTTACAATATTCTGAATTTAAAAAAGAGAATATTCCTTTTAAAAAAAGTATATTCCAAGGCAAAAAGAAACTTTTCTCCAAAAAGAAGGGATTTGAACCCTTGACCTCCTCCTTTGCAAACTTTTAACAAAATAAGCTTAACCAATTGCTCTAAGAGCATTTACAGAACATTACTTTCAGAAATTTATATTTGTACCAGATTTCATATGTGAGGGAAAATAAAAAAAATTACATGAGTAAATAAAAATTCTTTTTCCCTTTGTTTTCAGCCTTTCTTTCAATCTTCTCCCGGGTGGGCCCTCCACAACAAATATTTGAAAGAAAACTATATAAACAACAAATAATAAATTTCTAAATTTTATTCCAGCTCCATGCTTGCCTGGGATGCCATGGCTGCTGCTGGAAACTTTTTCTCCACCTGCTCTCTCTCACTTAGGCCATACAAATTTGATTTTGGCTTAAAAAAATAATCAATTAATAACATTAAATGCTAAAATTCATTTTTATGCCAGATGAGGAGGTTGAACTCAGAAAAAATGGAGTATGAATGATCCAAAAAGGCTAGATAGTGGTATATGGAAAATACAGGTTTAAATATAAATAATTTTTGAAAAATTAAAATAATTTAATAATTTTTCAAAATATTTAAACCAAAACTATATGGCATACCTTATTTTCATGCCAAATGAAATCACGTGAAATGATTTTTCACCTTCCTCCTTCGAATTCACCATGCTCCCAACCATGCTCTGATACCACTGATAACTCTAAGATCAAAATAGGTTAAACCTTGTCCCTGCTTAGTGCGAGTGCACAAGTATTTTATTAATTTCAAAAAAACAAGTACATAAGGGTGCCTTTACTTCGTTAACCCTTTCACAATGCAAATATGGATTTATATAGTTTTTACCAATGACCGGTAAAAACAACTAATCCTATAACCCACTAAATACGGGAAAACAACCCATAAAACAAATCTAATTAATAAACACAAAACATAAAAACTACCTAATAATTAAACTAAGTTTATTTATTTTATGGGGGTGTCTTTATAAAAGATGCATGCCCCATTTACAATAGTAATTTATTTTTTACCAAAAATCTAACCTAACGTTAAGACTTTGGAACAAGTCCTAACATACAGGTCACAATTTATAGGTATACAGTTTAAAAAAACCATATGGTGGAGTAACGGGTTGAGCTTACAGGTTGTTTAACAAGGTTTGTGGATGAATTTGTGGAATTTAATAGAAATAAATCACTAAATGAGTTGGATGGATGGAGAATTACTCTATAGTGGGTATATCTTAAGGAAACTCAAAAAAGGGGAAAGATAAGGAAAAAAATAAGGCTTTGTGTTCCTAAAAAAGTCACTTGTAAAGCTATTTATTTTGTGCACAAACATCTCCAAGACTAATGTTTGCCACTTGTAGTTATTACACACACATCAACAAACATGGTTAACTGTTTATGAAATAAGTATAGGAAGCTTGGTGACCTCAGTTGAAGGTTTCTCTCCTTAGAGTTTTTGGTATACATCATTATATGAGAGATTACAACTTAGACTAGGAAGTTATCTAGAGTAGCTAGAACACATGCCTGGAAGACTAAACCAAAGGAAAAACTCCTACACACCTCTGATTATCAACTCAATTTATTCTAATTTCCTAAACTAAAAATATTTACCAATCCTCAATAGATATTGCACATCTAAGATCATAATTCATCAATCAAAATAATCAGATTCATTTGTAGCATCAACATACTTCAAAATTATTGAATTAATATAGACAAAAGCAACTAAAATTTAAATAACACTAAAAAAAGAAGAGATAAAAAACACAGTTGCATGAAAATGAATGAATTTATTTCTTCTTGTATATTGATAAAAAAATCTAACCCTTTTAAAGAGGGTTTTATATGTATATTAATGACTTGGGGAAGGGGTTGCCTCATCCTCAAAGTGTAGAAAAACATAAATTTACATCAAAATAACTAGAACTTAAGTTCTAGTTTAATACAAAACTATATGTTATAACGTATAGATTACATTAGTCATGCATGCATGCATGATGATAGAATAATTCATTAAATTATAACATAAATATAAAAATTATTGACTAGCCATGGTTAGCTAAATAAGTATTACATGCAAAATTATACAAAATTAGCCTTTAACTAAGGTAGCATTGGCTCTTGCTTGGCACTACTCATTGTTACGACTAGAACTAAAGTTGTAACTATAGTTGTATTGGTAGCTTGAGTTGATACACTTGCAGAGATAGTAGTCAGTGCTCAACTAAAGGTTTCAATTAGAGCTAAACTAGATAAACTATAAGGAACTAAAGTGGTGGGTAGAACTCAAGTTGTAGGCAGTGTTGAGTCTAAGACATTGGGTGGATTTTCAGTTGCTAAACTAGTAGATGGTGATAAAATATGATCATGTCTAAGAGATACAATTTTTTTACCCTATCCACTAATGTCATTAACCTTGCATATTTAGTTTTGGTAGCTCAGAAGCCTAACCAAAATAATTCTACTTTAGTGGCCTTCCTTACATAACTTATCTTTGCTTTAGTATCTTCTAAAGCTAAGCCTTGTAAATGTTTCTTAATTTTTTTTGTAGTTTGAGGTAACATTTAGTCAAAAATAGACCTAGATACCAACCTCCTAGTGCTATCCCATGCACATGCCAATTCTAGCTCATTCAAAATTTTCACTATGTGATTTTATTAGTTGGTGATATTTGTAAGTAAAATATCAACAACATTTACCCATTCCCAAGCTTCTTGGGTCTTAATCACTACTAAATTCAGTGTATTTGATGCCTCTAGGTGGGTCATCAAATTCAAATGGTTTAATGTCTAATTAGTAGTATACAAGACCAAAAAATGAAGCATGTTTTCTTCTTCCTTGAGAACCTTAAATAATTTATTTATTGTGGTTACATGGGGAGCCAATTGTGCTCTCAAATAATGAATTGTATCTAATATATCATATAATCTCAATGCTACACTTTTAAAAATCTTATTCTATCCTAAAAAGAATGTGGATTACCTATTATTGTTCCCTAAGGGTATCTAGTTCTTCCTCCAATTATTTTCTTGTCTAATTTATTCACTCATTAATGGTTATCAATACTATGGAGTGGGTCTCCATATAGGACTTAAAGTCCTTAGTGTAAGGGGACTGAACCTTTTTCCTATCTTTTCTCTTTGAAAGAGAGTATATTTCTTATTTTCTTCTAAAATTAAACCTTTTCCAATGCTATCTTTTATCTTCCTCTTCTTTAACCTTTGTATAGAGCCAATTAATTTCTCAAAGAGTAAGCTCATAATGGGCAACTCAGTGGTATTCAAGTTTGGCCTCTTAAAAGTTGATCCTCCTAATTCCTTGTCCCAATCTAGAAGAGTTAACTTTGATGGATGTAGTGGTTGAGCCTATATTTGAGTTTATTTTGTAGGTTCAATATTAGAGGATGGATTAGGCATTGAATACCATATTATTTTGGACCAATTTACATTCCCTAGATGTGGCATGGGATAAATAATTTAGACTAGTTTCTTCTTGGAAACTCTTTTAGTGGCCACCACTATTGTAGTATGTATTTCTCCTAATAAGGGCATTAGGAAACTCCATTGAGTGGAAGAAGATATCAATTGAGTGATGGGTTAACTAGTGATAGTGTAAATAAAGGTGGATACTAGTGGATTATTTGTAGAAATAATTATGAAAATAGGCCCAGGTGTAAGTGATTACACAAGAGGAAAATAAAAAACAATTAGCAATGGTAAAGAAGAGATAACTAGAAAATAAATAATAAGAGGATGGATTAAGGAAGAAGTAATTGAAATAACCATACCTGATTAGTCATCACTAAGGGATTTCTTTACTTTTAATTCTTTCAATCTTAGAACCTTGGTTTGTTGTAGCTCTTCTTCATCCACCTCTTGGCTTGGCTCAGCCTCAATTAAAGGCTATGCATGATTGCTTTATCCTTCTATAGATGGTGTATGTATCATTCCTCCCCTATTTTTTTATCTTAAAATAAATTATTGTCCTCTTAGTCTAAGGAGTAGCCTCTTGTTGGGTAGGAAGACGGGAGAGCTACACTAGATTTTGTGGTTGTTGAATCTACCATAGTAGGTGAAAAATATTACTCATTAGAGGACTCCAAATAAATGATTTCCTACTCTCCCCTAATAGTTTTATCCTTTACCTGAATTGATTCTTCTACTATTTATTGTTTCACCTTCCTTAGTTCAATAGTAGACATTTGAACTTGAGGAGTCTATTCTTTCTCTTGCACACAAGAAATAAATGTCTCCCCTGCCCCTTGCTCTTGCTCTTGCTCTAGAGTTTTCATCATATTATGTGGATTTTGGGGGTCCTAGATTTGATCTTGTGATTAATGGAAGGGTATGTTATTCTATAACTATGAATATATCCATCCTCCTAGTGACAAGACCTTGAATTTTTCTTATCCAAGTGTGAGGGAAGGATATACTTGGATTACTATAAGTAAGTCCTTTCTCACACTAGTAGTCATATCCCTTTCCTTAGCTTATGCATCATATTTTTCATTAAGGAATAATAATTCATGATAAAAAATTTCATGTTTATAGGGAATACCCAAAATTTGAACTCATTTCTTCACTCTCCCATGGGGATCCCATTCCTTGTGGGGAAGAGTGGCTAAGGCATGGGTTTTTTTGGAACCATGAACCTCTTTAAAGTTTCTTTAGTATGTGTATTACATCCTCCCAATTTTGATATGGGAGATATGGAAGGTGATATTATTACTCTTGGTTAGGCACTCATATATCCCATTCAACAAGCTAATATGCAATCTCTTACTCAACAAACTTATCTAGGACGTATTTGGAGAGATGAAGAGGGTTGACCTTGTATCCAATGACCATGATAACAATATAGTCTGGGTACAACCAATAATCACCCAAATTCATGAGTGAATCGGTGATATTTTTGGATATTTTATCTAGTGGCTCACTATGAATTACCATCTAGACCTAAGGATATAAATCCTATGAAATTATGGAAATATTCCTCACATACACATAAATTTGGATGAATAAGTAAAAGTCACATATTTTATTCTTGATTTATCCAAGGTTTGAATTCTATAGAACCCTGCTATGTTTATAAATAGTCCCCTTGATTTCATCTAAAATATATGACATCATATAAAAGTTTCCTCCATGGGGATATAAACAATATAACATCATACACTATGGTTCTAGATGTTTAATTGACCCTTAGACCACCCTTGGACCCCCTTGGGACTATTTCACAACTTTTCAACCACCAAAACTAAGTCATAATGACTAAACCTAAGAATTTTACCTTTTACCTCTCAACCACTGATGGTTGACCCCTAACCACTTATGGTTATCCTTGACCACCAATGGTTAACCTTTAACTACCTCAAGGGTTAACTACCACTTAGATACAACTTACTTTTCTATTTTTAGCTATTTGATCTATGTGTATAATCAATGCATGTCAAGGCTGAAATTAAATAGCTTATTGAATCTGTTATTGAGCCTCTTATTTCACCACTCCCTTTTTCCTATATAAATAAAAGAGAAGTTGAAGAGGGAGGGGAGAACATTAGTCATTAGATTCTTGTGCATCAGTGCTTCTTGTGCAGGTATTCTTCTAGATTCTAGTAACCAAGAAAAAGATAAAAAAATTTACTACTCATCAATCAATAGCCAAGGTATCACCACTCTATCAAAATTGCTTCAAAACCTACAAGAAGTGTTTAGCCACTCACCTCAATGTTATTTATACCAACATCAAAGTTAAGTATCTTTTTTCAGTAATTAGTTCCTTTGTTTCTCTCCCAACCTTCTCAACCAAGCTTCTTTTTACCCAAGCCAAATCTAATAGAAACTATCAATGGTCACTTAACTACTAATGGTTTGCCCCTAACTACTGATGGTCACCTAACCACTGACAGTCTTACCCAACCACCAATGGTCACTATGTGATAATTACACTAGCAAGTTTATTTGACCTACTAGACCCTAATTAAATCCCACTTTTTGCCTGATCACAAGTCATCAACCTATTTTTTGAACCAACTTTGATTTATTTAGTATTAATATCTAATAATTTATTTCTATAATTATTCAAGTTCATTTATTTTAAATAGATTCTTGCATGATTTCAATATCTTCTATTATTTATGCAAGTAATCTATCTTTTGCTTTCATAACTTGATTATTTAAAAGTGTGGATTGATAGCCTCTAAGGAAGATTTTAATTCTTAGATCTATCTCACTAGGAAATCCACCCTACAACCTAATTAATCAGCCCTTCTCTTAGGGTTTTCTTATGTGTAGGTCATTCCTCCCCAAATAAAGAGGAGTATCTATAATCATCTAGATCATAGAGCACAAACCACATCTAGGTTCTACTAAACTCACCCTTATTTCAAGTTTTACAAATTTCTTCTTAGAAAATAAATCAAAATTTATGTGAAACATTATGGTATGCTTGGTAGGACCATTTAGTCTTTTCTTAGGTTCATCATTTCATCTAGGTGCTTCTTATTAATTTTTGCTCATTTAACAAAATCAAATTTTCATTTTCAGATTAAAATTATCTACATACATTATTTTATTGCTTATTTTATCTCACATAGCTTTATCAATCAAGTGAATTAATCATATCTTCAATCTTGTCACACACACGAGACCAAACCACTTACACATAATCAAGCATTGAAAATTGACATAAGGCCCAACTAGGATTTCATCACCTAGTGGTCACCTTTCCTCAGCTATCCTACTGGGATTTCATCACCAAGAGGAGAATCAACTCAGTACATTAACTAAGTATAATCTCTTGAAATTTAGTATATTTGACTAAGCACCTGACACCCTTATCATTATGGTGTGTGAAGTGAGGGGGTAAACTCCAATATTAAGCCATGTAATAAGTTCTAGTATAGATATTGAGAGCCTTTAACTACTTGAAACCATCCTTAGATATCTTCTTCTAGTTCCCACTCTACAAACCCATGTTGGCCTTCATAACTTCTTTAAAAATTAAGGCATAAGCTAAAAGATAGATAATAAAATATCCAAGGATTTTAATGTACATTAGTGTCTACATCACTTTCCTTGAGATATTTTTATTGCTTCTCTTTTGAGTTGTGAGATTACTTATATCTTCCTCTTTCCCTTATCTACATGGTTTTAACTAGGTAACAACTAAGAAACCAAGAAAATTAGTATCCACCTTCTAATCATCCATCTTCCTCTTCTCCCTCATCCATAGAGTACATATCAAATGCATAGAATTATCCCCATCCTTATGAAAGTCCTAATATCCATAAGATGGTTTCCTAAGGTGATATGGATTTCACCACCTTTCTGTATAATAACCCCATGTCCTTCAAACATTACCTTAACACCATATCCAACTATACCCATGATTTGGTTCTACGTGTTGACCATTTCCACCTAAACCTTAGTCACCTAAGCATCCTCTTCTACCAACAATCCCACATATAACACCATCCAAAACCAACCCATCTAACCAATCAACACCCAAACACCTTCTACCCCAACCAATAACCCTTATAATATAGGATCAACCTAACCTTTAGGCACCATTACTCTATTTATTATGGGAATACCCTATACTAGTGTTACCACCCTTCCTCTTATCTTCAACCCACCTACCTCCTCTCTATTCCAAAGTTTTGTGATTTCCATACCTTCTACCCATCTATCCATCAGTACCAAAGTTACCACTTATCCTCTACCTACCAACCCAACCATACCTCCTACCCAACCTAAGCTACATCCCTAACCCACAAGGGTATGTACATCTACCTTACACCTAACCACCTATCTCCACATATTCATATGTTCCATCATCCCAACCACACATGTCCACATAACAATATGTGACAACCTCCCAACCTTACACTAGATATCCTTATACTACACTTACCCAAACTGAATATAATCTACCCTATAGCTATGGGGATGCATATCCACAAATGGATCTTATCAAAATGTTAATGGACAGAATGACTACTTTGGAGTCATCTATTTTTGGTGTCCATAACCTCTTATCTTAAAACCAAATCTGAAATGAACCAATTCATCCATCCATCCCCATTCAACCCTATCTTCATCAATGGGAACTTCCAAAATTTTCAAAATTTGAGAGCAAGGAAGACCCTCAACAACATCTAAGAGCATTTAGACATTCTTGCTATTTGATTGCCTAAGATGATGCTATCCTTCTCCATACCTTTCCCATGTCTCTATCAAGTCTAGCACTAGATTGGTATAATGTTATTGTAGAACACTCCCTCTTTTATTTTGCCCAACTATCTCAAACTTTATTAGACCACTTTTCCATAAACATCTAAGAAAGTTTCCATTACCAATATTTAATCCATCCAAAAATTTGATGACAAGTACATTGATGACTTCATAGCCCATTGGAGAATCTTGATAAATCAAATCTCTTTCTCTTTTCCCCAACCTAAACTAATAGATCTCTTTTCTTGAGCTTGTGCCAAACACATCTCCTCTACCTTATGGGTTTAGACTTTTAGTACCTTTGATGAAAGTTTCACCATGGCACATAGATTAGAGAACATATCCATTGATGAGGAAAAGTTAAAATTGAGAAAAAATAACTCCACCTTCAAATAAAATGAGGCTTCCTCCTCAAAACCTAAAAACCAAACCAAATCTATCACCAAACATAAGGGAACCATAAATTTAGTTGTCCTTTTAACTACTCTTCCACTAGTTGTTAACCAACCCAAATCTTCTAGTTCCTCTAATCAGAACACTAGAAACTCAAACCACAACAACCAAAAGAAATTTACTCCACTAGGGGAGTCATATACTTCAGTCTTGGAAGATTTGTTGAAGTAAAATGTCATATAACTCCCACTGGTCAAACCTCCACAATAATTTGATTCCTCTCATCCTATACCTAGTTGGTATATGGAGAATGAATTGTGTGCCTTCTACCATGTCATTTGGCATGATGATAGTAGGTGAAATACTTTAAAAAATGTTATCCAAAGTCTAATTGACAAGGGGGAACTTGTGTTGGATAACCCTAATGCACCCCTAAATCAATCACTTGACATCTTTAGATATACATTTCCCAGCCATTTCCCTTCTATGAACAATGAAAACAATAAAGTAGAATCCTCTTACAGCCATGAGTTCCATACCATTAATGAACTCATTATTGAGGAAACCATTTACCAAACCACCTTTCCTTACCCTCCATTTATTGAGGTAGTGGAGTCACCTTCCATTTCTTCAAAAATTGAGACAAAGGAAATAACCACTCCCCTTTCTCCACTTATCAAGGTAGTGGAGTTACCCACCTCTCTTTTGTAATAAATACCAAAAGAAGCAAACATTACCACTATATACTTCTCTTCCATCATATAGCAATCAACTCTTCCTTTGGAAAGCATTACCAAGGAAGATATGACTCTATCTACCTCTCCTATAAGAGACTCATCTTACCAAAGCTTAAACCCTTTGATTGATTAAAAGGACAAGGTAACCACTCCTCTCTCTCCAACCATGGGTTTGTCCTTTGAGATCTATTTTGAAGGGATCAAACCCATATATAATCCCTTCTCTAGACTAGTTTAAAAATTAGAGTACTTATCCCAACCTAACATAGTTTTTACCACATTTTGGCACCATCTCAAGTTTCCTTACCCAACTAAGAAAGAGAATCCAACCACATCACTATCATCCCAACCTTCTTTTCCCACTATTGAACCCACTATCACCCAAACTGAACCTTTAGAAATTTCTTCCCCTTAAGCCATAGTTGAACCAACCAAACTAACTCCACTCAAAATAACCCAAGTCACTTCCCTCATCATAAACACACTCATAAAAAACCTAGGTACAATCCTTACGTAGAGCCTTACTCTCCCATTGATAAAGTTGGATTTAAGCCCACCAAACCCAAAAAAAATCCCAAACTAAATCAACAAAAAGGGTAAAACCACCCAAGATCCCACAAATCAAAACTCTACCTCCCCTCTCCACTTTGATTTTCATTTTGAGACCACATCATTCTTCCATCCTAGGATCTCATCCTTAGGTTAAGAAAACATGTCTCCCAAAGACAACCCAAACCCAACCTCCTCTTCTAGATATACCCCTACCTATCCTCTTCATGACCTTGAACTCTAAATCCTCCACTACTAATCCTATTACTTCTAAAATTTATAACTCCAAACCATCAACCACAAATAATACTCCACCTCCAAAAACTCCCACTTCTAAACCTACTCCTAAGAAAGCTTCCATCCCAACAATCAAAACTAGAACTCGAACATCCTTATCACCTTTGCTTGAGTCTTAATCAAGCATCCTACAAAGGTTATTATAAATATCTTCCTTAACCTTGCCACTTATTAAGCCATTTGACCCATATAGTCACAAACCATCTTTGTATAATGATAAATTAGTATGATCATACCATAGAAAACTTGGGCATGATACAAAGAACTATAAGGATCTCCAAGTATTAATATATCTATTATACCATGAGGATGATTTATTTTTATATGAGCCTCCTCTAATCCCACCATTTATCCAAGAACTAAGAGCCATCAACCAATACTTACCTACTCCCCCACTCTCATCCAAGAGTGAGGAAGAAATGAAGCAGTCCTCTAACCCAACTCCTCCCCAAAGCCATACCATGCATGTGGCCACATGATCATAAAACCAAAAAAAGGATAAGGGGAAGGCAAAGGTTGACATGTACCTTATCCCAAACCCAAGATATCCGTCTTGGGTCCTTCTCAATCCAACCCTTTTGAGTCAATCCAATGAGTAGTTCTATAATAGCTTCACCAAACACTGGTGAACATGAGTTTTGATGAACTAATCAATACCTTACCCCATCAATTCCAAGAGATAATAAAGGATTTATAATCCATAGAGGTTCAACTAGAAGACCTATAACCTCTTGTAGCCTTTATCAAATCTCTTTAACTTTCTAACCTTGTTACCTTCAATGATTCATAAATACCCTCCATCCATATAGATGATCCAGATCCTTACTCTTTATTAATGCATATATCAACAAAACCTATGGAAAGAGGGTTATGATTGATGGGGGAGATAAAATCAACATTATATCCTCCCACATATATAACTATTTAAAATTACCAAAGAAAATTATGTCAAAAACCTCAATGGTGCTCTGATAATTTAATGGCATCATGGCCACAACTTTAGTAACTATTGTCCTTCACATTTGTCTAGGACATTGTACACCTCTTAAACTCTTCTACATAGTACAAGGTGATTTTTAGTACAATATTTTGTTGGGATGCCCTTGGATTCATTCCATGGGTTTTGTGTTATCTACCCTACACCAATGCATCAAATTTGAACGTGAAGGTCAAGTTGTTACCATACAAGCTAACCCAAGTCCTTTTACATCATGCAACATGATGTACCAACCCAATGATGTTCTCCTCCCTCCATCTACCAAGCCTTCTTCAAAAAATTATGAAGCCCTATCTTCTTCTATAAAGCATCCACAAGTTTAGCCATCCTTTCCACCCAAATCCCCACAACGGACCCTTTAGAATCAACCTTCTAACATCTTTCATTGGGGTAGTATTGCATTTTGACACTTAACACTATTCCTACTCCCCAAGAGTATGGGAATCTTGACCAACGACCTAGTTATGATGCCAATATTAAAATTATTATTCCTTTCAGACCCTCAATTTATCAAACCAATTTCATCTATGGAGGACTTGATAAATCCCTTAACACTTCCACCACCTTTTTTTCACCTTGACTATTCACCTCTAGTTTCTCCTACTTAGAAAAACTATATTTTTCCAAGACATATCTCTATAGGTGTGCTTAGAAGGGATTTGGTATAGGTCGGTATAAACACAAGCCACATGAGTTACTTCTAATCAAGAACCAAAAACCTCATGAAAATCATGACATTAGTTTCATACCACCTATAAATAAAACCAATCCACCTCCTATTACCATCATTGATGAGGAAATCCCATCCTCACCATCCACTCCACCATCAACATCTAAGGATTTTTACATCATCCCCCATAAATTATTTTTCATCAACATGATTAGCTTCAGACCCCTAACTTATCAAAAGGATAAGGTGACCATAACCATTCCTCTAACTCATCTTGAGATGGTAGGAGATGAATCTCCTACCATTAATACTAGTCAATGTCAAGATGATGATTCCATTCTCACCTATATTGGTGTAGAAGATTATTCTATCCAAAAATATCCTCCTCTTGAGACTTCAACCATGTTGAATGAATCCACCATGGATATCAACTTGGATACTCTAGATAACTTGTGCATTATCAAAATTGGCCAATCATTACATTCTGAGAAGCTTCAGGAAATTACCTCATTCCTATATGAATTTATCATAGAATTTTCTTGGTCTTAAAATGACATGCTAGGAATTGACCCCTCCACCACTACCCATAATATTGTCACTAACCATTATGCCAAGCTATTTAGGAAAAAAATTCTTTGGATGCACCATCACATAGCCCTTCTCATCAAAGAAGAATTTTGTTGTCTCTTATTCATAAATTTCATTCAACCCATTGATTATCCTTAATGGGTCTCAAAAATCATCCCTATCACCAAAGCCACAAGGGGACTTCACATTTGTGTAGACTTTCAAGACCTTAAACTTGCTTGCCCAAAGGATGACTTTTCATTGCCAAGCATTGATCAGCTTGTCAATATTACAATTGACCATGAGATGTTATCTCTTATAGATAGGTTCTTAGGTTATAATTAGATCTTAATTTACCTTTAAGATAAACACACAACTATATTTATCACCCTATGGGGAAATTTTTTCTATAGGGTCATACCTTTTGGTTTGAAGAATGCTGGTGTAACCCACCAATGTGTAATGACCTACATCTTCCATGACCTTATTCACAATATTATATAAGACTATATCAATGACCTCCTTGGGAAATAAAAATGTTGTAAATATCACTTGGTTTTTCTTAATATTATCTTCAAGTGACTCATTCATTACCATGTCCACCTTAATCCCAAGAAGTGTATTTTTAGGGTCTTATTAGGAAAGCTCCTTAGCTTTATCATCTCCATTTCAGGAATTAAAGTTGACCCCACCAAAATTAAAAAAATCTTTGACATGTGTCCTCCTACCCACCTCAAGCAACTCCACATATTATAAAAGAAGCTCCAATCCATCCACCGCTTTATCTCTCAGCTCTCAGATCAATGCCAACATTTCCACCACCTTCTAAAGAAGGATGTCTCTTTTAAGTAGAACACTAACTATCAAAAGACCTTTGATTAACTTAAATAATACCTTATGTATCCACCCATCCTAATTCTTCCCAAGGAATATCAACCTTTTTATCTTTATATTTCTACCAATGACCACTCCTTAGGGGCAATGTTGGATTATCAAGATGAGCAACATAAAGAGCAATCCATCTACTACATAAGTCATATGCTTATAGAGTATGAGACTCAGTATAGCCATATAGAAAAGATTTGCCTCACCCAGTCTTTGTGGCCACCAAAAATTGTCATTACCTTCTTAATCATAAGACCTTTGTCATCACTAATACTGACCCTCTCAAGTATATGCACTCCAAGCCATAACAAAATCAATATATGGCCAAGTGGCTCATGATTTTAGCTAAGTTTGACCTTGATTTATTTCAATAGAATTCAATATAATTCAAAGTCATTACCAACTAATTATATAAAGCATCATTAAAAAATAACCAACCTCCTCCTCTTGAGTTTCCAGATGAGTCCATCATGACCCTCTCTCAAGCACACTTCACCTATCAAGTGACCATGTTCTTTGATGGATCAAAGCGGTAATGTGGTGGGCGAGTTGGCATCATCCTTATCCCCCTTCATGGTGAACCTATTCCTTTATCCTTCAAAATATATTTTAAATGTACCAATAATATGGCTAAGCATGAAGCCCTACTAATAGGTCTTCAAACTTCATTAGCCTTAGGAGTCAAAACAATAAACATATTTGGTGATTCTCAACTTATGGTCAATCAAATCAACAACTCTTATCAATGTAAGAATGTTGTTTTGAAATAGTACAAATAACTAGTTGATGTACTCTTAACATATTTTGAATAACCATATTCAAACCACTCTATGATCTATGAACATGTTTGCTGATATAATGGCTTCTCTTGATTCCCAAATCTTGTTTTCACCCTCTGAATCTAAACTATCTATCAGTATCCATTGAATTGTTGAGCCTTCTTATATAAAATTAGAATCTCCAACCATCTTTAATATGGAGGATTCCTAACCCAACCTTTGGTATTAGTAGACTTATGAATATCTCAATTTTGCCATCATCCCTTCTAACCTTTCTAGGAATGCTCAAAGAGAATTTGTTTAAAGCACCTCACATTATACCATATTGGGGGGAATTATTTATAAACATGGCTTTGATGGTCTCTTCTTCTGTTGCCTATGAAATCATGAATCCTTTCATGATATTAGGGAAACACATGATGGGATTTATGGAGGACACTTTAGTGGTCTAGATATCCCTAAATGTGTCCTTCACCTTGGCTATTATTGGGCCACCCTTAACCAATATTGTTGTGATTATGTGAAAAAGTGTGATAAATGTCAATAACACACCAATTTACATCACACACCTAGCCATAGTCTCCAAGTATCCAAGGATATTTGGCCCTTCTCGTAATGGTGTATAGATATTATTGGTGAAATTAACCCCCATTATTCATAGTGACATCATTATATCATCACTACAATAGAATATTTCACCAAATGGGTAGAGGTTATTCCTCTTTTCTCAATTAAAGCCAAAAAAATTATTGATTTTATCAACCATCACATTATCTATTATTTTGATGTTCCTCATAAAATTATCATCTACAATGGAAAATATTTCAAAAAAAAAGTCCAAGGTCTTTATAACACATTCAATATCAATTTAAGTTTCTCATCACCTTGTTATCCACAAGCAAATAGATAGGCCAAAGATTCTAACAAAACTCTCAATAACATTCTCACTAAAATGGTTAACACATTTGGTTAGGATTGGCACCTATACATCCCCTTTGCCTTATGGGCATATCATACTAGTATTGAAACCCCTACAAGTGCTACCCCTTTCTCTCTTATGTTTAGAATAGAGGATGTCTTTCCTTTCAAAGTTAAAATTCCCTCTCTTTGCATATCCCTACAAGATTTCATTTCTAAGGGTGATTATCATCAATAAAATCTATCCCAACTTGATCTACTTGACATATGTTGTTTAGTCGTATTTACCCATCTTTATGTCTATCAAGAGTGAATCAAGCACACTTATAATAATTACCTTAAAGTGTGAGAGTCCAACATTGGATATCTCATCCTCAAATAAAATCAACATGTAACCAATATGGAGAAAATCAAGTAGGGAAAGTATGATTTCAATTAGCTTTGAACTTATATCATAATGCACAAGTATAGATTGAGAGCTTACTGATTGTCCTCTCTTGAAGGGAAACTAGAACATGAGCCTCTTAATGCTTCATTTCTGCATCCTTTCTTTTGTTAAAAAGGATTGAAATCACCTTTTCTTTTACCCATCATCAAACTTATTATTCTCTAGTTTCACCTTCTTAAAGGTGAACCTTTCAAGCCTACATAAGCAAATGCATGTCAACAACAAAAACAAAAAATAAAATTCATAAAATCACAACACAAGAAAAAATCATATATTTTATGGGTCATTCTAAGCATTTGTAGACTACTCCCTTGAAGGATAGCTATCAAAACCAATCACAATTACTCCATGTAAGGTAAAATTCTCCCTTTAAGGATAGCTATAAAAATCCTTAAACAAATCTCACAAACTTAGGCCATGCCCTTGAAGGATGGTTGAATAAAACATTTGTCAAAGTATAGCAGTTCATGGGAAGCTTCTTGCATCCATCAAATTCCCAATCAAATGACTTGATATTAAAATAAAAAAAAGCAAAGATAATTTTGGAGATTGTAATTAGCTTTCATAAGTAGACTTCCCACATTAATCATTCTACACCTTATATGACATAGACTTGTTTATACTAGGTCTTTGGTAGCCTATAGTAGATGCATGATAATATCACAAGAAGGCTCCATCACCATCCACCTCCCATTTATACAGTCTATTTGCAAGGGATTTTTGAGCTTACTTGACACTGGGTGGTCAAAAAACTTTTTTAACCAATTAACAAATGCTAATGTGAAGCATTTAAAGGGCTTATGTTCATAAGCTGATCTACCTTAAGTTTGTTTTAGTCCTTTCCAATGAAGGATCATGCCTTATTATTTTTCTCATACACACTTATTGATACATTCATTAAATATGTTTTTATTTTGATTGTCTTATCTTTTCTCACATTTAGTTTCACTATCCAACTTACTCTTTGTTTTTTAAGGTTACTTCACCTTGATCTAAACAAATGCAATTCATTCCAAACACTTAACTTCCAGCCATGTGTTTTATTTAGTGATGGCCTTCTTACCTTATTTATTTAAGTGTTTTTTCATAATAAAATTCTAATGAATTAACCTTCTCATATATCAAACATCATCGAGTGATCAATAACATCAACTAACCATCTATCATATCTACCATAATTTAATCATACATAAAAAATGAATGAGTCATTTACATATGCTATCCACCACATGTCTAATCTAGATAAGGAGGCATAGGATTATTAATTTAAAACATGAAAATTATCATATCAACATCATAACCATAACCACAACATGAACATAATCATCTATAACCATGAAAATAATCAAAAACATCATAGCCATATCCAAAAAAACATAAAATGCTAATCATCATCAAATATCAACATCATCATGAGAATACAACATAAACATAGTCACCAATAAACCATAACTACATCATAATCATCATCATATCATAAACAACATCCATCAATATCTAATATCATCATGAACATAAATTAAATAGCCACATCATCACATTCCTAGCTTGGTGACTACACATAAACCATAACATCATAATAATCATAACATCACATACATAACCATAAAAAAAACCATAAACCATGATCACATCTAAATATCATGAGCTCATAATAAAAATAATGATCATATCTATAATAATGTACATGTATCTCAATAGATATATACACCTCCTTACATTGGCCCATAGGCTAGTATCAAAATCATATAGGACATCAATAGTACAATGTTTCATAATAGTTTAAGACCATAGAGCACCACTACCTCTTAGAGCCTACCCACCTCTTGAGCCTACGTATCCACCTAAAGATATGGCCCACTAACTTAGTATTGTAATGTTGGCCCCTTTGGTGATCCCTACTCTGTACTCACCCCATCTAGGCTAATTTAGGAGATGTGTGAATAATAAGGCCTCATAGTACCTTAGCTCCTCCACTATCACTATATATATATTTCCATGAAGATATTCCCTAGTGGTTATACAAGTATTGGTACTTGCCCTCCTACATGTTTGAAAGAATCTCTCTCCTATGTAATAAAAGCTACCTAAGCCCTAACTTTATCCCTCTCTCTAGTAAGAGTGGCCACCTGGACCTATGCTACATCCATCTCTTATCTCACATATGCTAAGGATGCCTGTGCTATGGCTAGTTATGTACATACCTAGTCCCTCTTGATAATCAACACATCTTTATCTAGGGCATCCTCATCTCTCTAATCTCCCCGCACCATTACATCCACATACATGTCTTATTGGCCACCATCACCTCAAAAAATGGCTACATCATAATGTGCCTAGAGCCACATAGGGTACTCACTAGTAACTCTTATGTCATCAATATCATCCCTTATTGGTAGCTTCTCATGATCAGTAACTATGTCCTCTAGATCTTATGTAGGAAATTGGAACTCTACATGCTCCTTCCTATATCTTAGGAACTCACTTAGGATATCCTAGATGAGTTCAAACTACCTCCTCACCTTGTCGAATGGGATAAGCTTAACCTCATGGTCTCACCTCTTTAAAATCCATTGGTAGCTCTATAATGGTAATGTGTGTCTAGTGTAACCCACCCATGCTAGGAATCCAATATATGGGTGCCCTGTGCTCCTCCTCATATTTCTATGAGAGTGTAATCACATCTCCACCTCATGTAGTTGACCAAGTAATCCATTTAAATAAAACCATGCCATAGTAGTATGGCTGATTGTATCACCTTAATGTGCTCATAGGTCTAACAATGTAGCATAAAACTAATGTTGATCCCATATATCCTATGGGCATAGTATCCCCATAGCTACTGATATATCTAAACTAAATATATAGGTGCTCATGAAAACACTATATGATCCAACCACATATCCATAAGAATCCCTAATAACAAGTATGGAAATCTCCCACTGTTAGAATTAGGTAAAGCATAACATGTGATAACTATCATCATAATCATAAATAGTTGTCTATTATCCCTATCCAATTGATATAGAGGTGTATAATGGAATCCTCCTAAATTCCACCTTATGAGCATGAGGTCCTTTCCATATAGGTGATCCATTTGCTCATCTCTTTCATCACTACTGATATGGTATATCGACTCACCCCATATAGGTAGTTGTATTATTTGATGGGTGTCCTCTAAAAGAATGGTAATCTCACTATTCAAAAGCAAGAATGTGTTAATGGTAGGGTCCCATATCTCAATGAGTACCACTATCATAGCTACATCTTAAGGCATGTAATGATATTACCTCATGCCTCCTAGGCCCACCTTGATCATATGATTCCAATCCATGTTAATCATCCCTCAATACACCTCATCAAAGATTTAGGGCACTTGATCATGCATCTGTATCTTCTCTCTCACTTACAAGGTTATACTAATACCTTAGTTTACCTAGTTCATCAAACTTTGCCTATGAATACTACCTAATACCCCTACCTTCTACCTTAACCTATTAACCTAATCTAACCATCCCTTACCTAACCCTACCTACCAATAAAATCATTCCTTCACACTATCATCCTTTAACTCATCTATCATCCTACCAATACCCTCACTAAACCCTTAACCCTTAACCACCTTTTTTTAACCACAACCTTACACTATTTTTCTACCACTAACTTACACAATATTTAAATTTAAACAAATCATACCCCATTTATTTATTAAAACAAATTTACCTTTTACCCTACTTATCAACCATTGATGGTCAAGTGTTGATTAGATATGGTTCCTTTTAGAACCATCACTAATCAACCATTAACTATTGATGATCACTCATTGACTGGTGATGTTTCCTTTTAAAACCATCACTAATAAACCATATACTACTAATTGTTAGGTGGTCAACCACCAATGGTTAACACATAGATCTCTTAATGGTCACCTATTAACTAGCAATGGTTGAAAATGACCACTGATAGTCACTATGTAATGATCATTGCTAGATAAGCCCTAACCCTAACCCCTTAATACCTATAAAACAATCACCATAATACTACCTAAACTACCTCAAACACCTCAAAAACATCCCTTCCATTTCCTATCTCCCACCCCTATACCCAAATATACATTTACCTCAAATAACTATACATGCCAAAATTTAAACCCTAAACCTAGGCCAAACCCACCCACATTCACCTAAACAACAACAAATTCACACAAATATAAAAAAAAATTCTAATTCACTACTATTAACACATTTAACTATGCTTCCTACCTCATTCTATGAATGCCATCATGGAAGAGACCTAGGAACTACCGTCATTTGGCCCCTTGCTCTACCTTGGCCTCCTTACATCCTCCCTATTCAAACCTCTAATCAATCAATCTCACTAATAATCTCACTCAATCACTCACACACAATCAAACCAAAACCATTTTTTTCTCTCAACACTAACTCAATATCCATGTGTTTTCAAATGAGGAAATATAAGTCTCATTTGACTTTTAACCTCACCCCTTTTAACGCTGATGTATGACTATCAATGGTCATTAGGGGACCACCGATGGTTGACCCTGACCATTGATGGTTGACTACTTTAGGGATTTTTACCACCCTAATAATACCATAACTAACACTACAACACCATCCTAATGGAGATTACCTAATCCACCAACTCACTTAATCCACCAACTCACTAACGAATAACTTAACCTTGCCACTAGTTATTTTGTCTCAACTTTTACATTTATTATGATGACCTTAACTTGGTAATTTTAACCACAATGATTATATTACCATCTTAAACAACTTTAACTCCTGTTACCTTTTATATACCAACTAATTTTTTATTCTTAAGATCACTTCCTACCTTAGATACCTATAGATACACTAACCTTACCTAGGAGACTTGTGTTTATGAGTACAACCTACCTGCCATGCCTTAATGTGATCACTTGGTTTACTTGTCACTTATCCTTCTAGTGATGACCTTATTTTTACCCCACTAACTCAACTATGGTAAATTATTCTATGTGTAATCTATGTTATTACACATTTGTGTATATATTTGCACTTCAGTGTCCAATTGAACCAACTTTGTCACCCACTTAAGTAATTATCAAATTTGAAACTACCTCTATTTTACCTCATTAATTCCCAATTTGAGGGGGAACACCTCCTCCCATACTCAAGGTAGTCAAACCTTTGACCCACCTCCCATTTTTTGTTTTACAATTTGTTGTTACAAACTACATAATAAAAAGGGGGGAAATGTAAACACTAGAAAACCATACAATATGGTTTTAGATGTTGCACCAACCCTTAAAGTACCCCTGGACCCACTTGGGACCATTTCATAAATTTTCAAATGCCAAACCTAAGTCACAATGATAAACCCTAAGAATTTTACCTTTACCCTCTTGACCACTGATAATCGACCCCTAACTATCGATGATTAGCTTTGACCACTAATAGTTAACCTTTAACCACCTCAAGGGTTAACTACCACTCAAATACAACTTGCTTTTGTATTTTTAGTTGTTTGATCCATGTGAATAATTAATTCATGTTAAGGATAAAATTAAAGATCTTGTTGAAGCTATTTTTAAACCTATTATTTCACCACTCTCTTTTTATTATATAAAGAGAAGATGAGGTGAAGAGGGAGGGGAGATTAGTAGTTATTAGAGTTTTATGCATCAGATATTCTTATGTAGGTATTCTTCTATATTCCAATGAACAAGATAGAGATCAAAAGTGCTACTTCTCATCAATCAATAGCCAAGGCATTGTCACTTTGTTATAATTTATTCAGAACCTACATCATGTGTTTAACCACTCACCTCAATGTTATTCAGACCAATAACAAAGCTGATTATCTATTTTTAGAAATTAGTTCCTTTATTTCTCTTCTAGCCTTCTCAACCAAGCTTATTTTTACCCAAGCCAAATCTAATAGTAACCATCGATGGTTACTTAATTATCGATATTTGGCCCCTAACCATCAATGGTCACCTAATCACTAATGGTCACCTAACCGTTGATGATCTTAACCAACCACTGATGGTCACTGTGTGCCAATTTCATCATCAAGTTTATTTGACTTACCATACCCTAATCAAATCCCACTTTATAAATTTTTTCTTGGTCATAAGACATCACCCTATTTTTTTAACCACATCTAATTTATTTATCATTAATATCTAATCATTTATTGCTATAATTACTCAAATTCATCTATTTTAAAGCATTTCTTGTATTTGATTTTAGTATATTATATTATTTATGCAAGTAATCTATATTTTTCTTTTATAGCTTGATTATTTGAAACTGTGGAGTGATAGCTTCCAAGGAATCTTATGTTTCTTGGATCTAGCTTGATAGTCAATCCACCTTACTACTTGAGTAATCAACCATTCTCTTAGTGTTTTCTTATCTACAGGTTATTACTCCCTAAACAATGATGAGTATCTATAACCATCTAGATCATAGAGTGTAAACCACATCTAGGTTCTACTAACCTCACCCTTTTTTCAAGTTTTACAACTTTTTTCTTAGAAAATAAAGTAAAGTTTATGTGAAATAGGGGCCTCTTTTCCTTATGTAACATTTCATGTAGGCATTGATAATATCCATTAGTACATAGGTGTGCTTTGAGGTGATCAATAAATTAAGCATTATCACACACTCTAGATAAAGTAAGTGAATGCTCAAGTAGACAAATAAATTGTTTAGTAATGCCATGCCAATGTGGATTCCCATCCAAAACCTAGTAATGGGCATAAGGTTCTTGGAGGTTTCTTTGAGTGTGAATTCTCTCCAAAGTGAATACGCTTCCTTCTTATTCTATGTTATTCTTCTTCTTCCAACCAATGACACTATGCGAATAAAAGGTAGAGTCTAGAATGGGTAAACATAAATACCTCATGAATGCATCACCTAATATGTATGTAATAATGGTGTTATTATTTATATAATGGAGGAAACTATTATTTGTAATCCTCCCTTTAAATAACAGGTCTCATAATAAGTCAATGCATGGAATGAATTCATGCTTATCAGTTGCATAATGGAGTGCTTCATGTTTAGAGGGTAGTAAGTCAACTGTAACTTAATTTATTCTCTAGAGATGTCTTCATTGAAATCAAATTGGTTAATGTTATATATAAGCTTCCATATAGATGAGTAATTATCATAGAGACCCACAAACACTATTGTATCAAAAACTTTATTTAGGTATTCTATTCCATCCTTGATGGAAAACTTAGATGGTGCCTAGGCTCCCCTATATTCTCTAGATGAAGATGTCATCATTTGTTCTTAATGTTGATAGGATTCAAGCTCTTAGTGATGGTGGCTTAGAAATTTTTTACGCAAATTATGGATTTTTTGAATGCATATAGGGCTTTGAATTTATTGGAGGAAAAATATACTTGAGCTTGATGACAATTAATAGATGTGAGTTTGGTTAGTGGTTAGATGTTATAGCTTTTTGGCATTCATGTTGAGTTTGTGTTGTATTAGTCACCAATGTATACAATCTCATCACCTTCATTAACTTTTAAATTGACCACTTAGGCCTATGGGCATGCCATGTAGGATTATTACTATTTTAAGGATCTTAAGATATTACTCCTTTTGAAACTTGTCAATAAATGGTTCAATCAGGAGTTAGAGATTGAATTTAGGCTAATCATTTTATTTTATGAGCCCAAAGACCTAAATGAAAGATGTGGATGACCAAAATTTTCTTTGAATAGATTCATGAAAATTATTTTGAAATCTAAGACACCAAACACTTTTACCTAAAGACCAAATTATTGTTCAAGAGGATTTGTCAAAGCAAGTTCCCAAAATTCATAGTTTAAATTGAAAATCTCGTGAATGAAAGTTGTCAAAGAGAAAGTTTATAAAGACCAAAACTTCCTGAAGACCAAAATTTATCAAAGACCAACAATTCTAAAATAAAATTTCCACATAATAAATACCAAAAAAATGATTAAAAGGAAGGTTCCTGACCAGAACAATACCTAAAATAAAGTTCCTGACTGAATGTTCCTGATCTAAAGTCCCAAAAGACCAAAATATTTTGAAGAATAAAGTGTTGAACAAAATTTTCAAAATAAAATCTTCCAAAAACCATAGTGCTAAAGACTGAAATGTTCCCAAAGACTGAAATATGTCCATAATGTTAAATAAGTAAACCTGAGTACCTATCATACATAGTAAGCTCCCACAATTTTCATTAATAGGTTAGCTCCAAAAGATCATTCTAATGAAAATGGGTTGTAAGAGGAAAACACATACAACAAGAGATGGTTTAATACCCAAAATTACCTAATCTCCATAGATAATTAAATAGGATAACTTTCATGTACATCCATGTAATTAAAAAAGCCTTAAAAAACAAAGGGGTGCCCACTTTTCCATAGAAAATTCAAGGTGGGGTGTGATGAATACAAAAGAAAAATCTATAATTTTTTTTGAGGAATTAAAAATTATCTCAAGAAAGGGACACTTAATGGAAATTGATTGACGTAGATTTTTTTTGAATTTACTCTAGAAGGCTGTTGTCGATTTCAAGCAAGGTTTAAAAGGATGTAGAAGGGAGGATATTGAGCAAGAGATTGGTTTTTCCATGAATAAGTTGATGGAGGTTAAAATGATTAAATTGGAGTTCAAAACTTTAAATCAAGAACATGGATGCCTACTTGTAGAAGTATCCAAGGTATATAAACCATACCTTCTCAACCTAGACATAGTTAAAGCTCAATATAATTGAGTGTACAAGTTTTATCTATAATTGAAGGCAAATAAACATGCTACAACAACTACTTATATTTTAACTCTACCTACCACTCCTACTACATAATCTACTTCAAATGTTTCTCCCTTGTCCATGTAAGATCCAACATCAAGTAAACCTTAGTGGCCCAAATTAATATTAGATGTATTTCTTGAATAATAATTAATGCATACAACTAATGCTTTATTATATTTATATTATAATCATGATACATGTAAGTATTAACTTTGGAATATTTTAAGATGCACATGTTTCATGATTTTGTAAGTATGTATCTTATTTTAGAGATACAATTTTGGTGATTTTAAATTGTACATGCAGAATATGCATTAAATTAAGACTTTTTTTATAATCATTAACATGTAATTACCATATTTTGGATAAATTTTGAAAATGAGGCACTTCCTCCCAAAATATATATATACTTAAAGTTATCTCATTTCAAAGGGAGTTGGAATTTTAATTAATACAAGAATAATTCTTTGAATTAACATGCAACTATGTTAATGAGTTTATTATCCAAATTTATATGTTTGACTGCTATTGATTCTCTATTGTTGATTGATTAATTCAAGGTGTGAAATTACTACTTAGAGTTTTTTATTTTTATTATTGATGAACTCTAATAGAGTATGTTCAAAAACTATTTGATAATTGGCAGTAATGATAAGTAATAAGGTTGATTGGTTCATTTATTTAAGTGTGTAGAAGTGTCTTTCATGATATAACCTTCTCAAGTGAGTAATAACTACTTTATATACCTCCTTTATCTAATTAATAATCCTTTATTATAAGGGTGAGCAAAATCTACTCTAAATAGGGGTAACCTTTAGATAATATCTTAGAGTTCACTATATCCTTTACCATCAGACTCCATCACTATGTTTGTGTGTGTACGCAATAGATATTATTTGCATTCATTATTTTAAAAGACACTTGTCCATGTATAATACCAACCTTTAATTAATCCATCTCTTGACCACATAAATTTCTTTTCTCCTCTACCATCCCTCCTTTTGAGATATTCCTACCTTATTTTAGACTTTCACCCATCCATATAAAATATTATTTTGATTTATTTTAGATTGAAGTCATCCATGAACACCTAGTTAACAAAATACATGTTCCCAACATTTTAGAGGCTACCCTGTTCATGTTTGGTGTGCATAAAAACTTCATAAATAGTGTACTTATGTGTTTCATGGTCAATATATTATGTACATGTGAATGATTACATATTTTTTTATTTATAATCTTGGAAATATGATTTATATCACACAAACTTATCTTTTTCATGATGTTATGATTTCAATCATGTATATATTAGTATTATTATTATTATTATTATTATTATTATTATTATTATTATTATTATTATTATTATTATGTGCCTAATTGATATATCTACTTGGCATAACACTTATATGTCCTTTACCTTGGATTACATGTTTCATACATGCTTGAATCATCAAATTTGTAAATGATGAAATATATTACCATGTTTTTATATACAAATTATATTAATACATTTTTTTGGTAGTGTTTTCATTGATGTCAAAGGTAATGATAAAGTGGTGATGTCATTGATGAAGTGACAATAAGGTCTTGTGTGCTTGATAAGTGATCCATGTGGTCGAGTTTTTTATTAATGGATAATGATATGACAGGTCTATGAGATGTTTTGAGGTGTTTTAATATGATTTTTGGGATATAGGAGTGTTATTTTAGAAGATCAAGGTGGTTTGGTAATAGGAAGGATTTGAGCATGGAATGTTTATTCTAGTGCAAAAAGGAATAAGCTTGGTATCTTTATTGAGGCAAGAAGCATGTGACCTATGTGAACATGGAGGGAATATTGATAGTATAGAATGAGTGCATATGAAATTTTTATGATAATTTGAGATTGTTACAAAAATGTTCCAAGAGCTTTAAAAGATCAAGCATAACTGGTGGTTCTAGACCTAATATGCATGGAGACCTAGTAAGGTCCAAATGAAGTATCAAAGTGAGTTATCAAGATTATATAGCCCATGTGAGAATGGATTGAGGTGTAAAAATTTGGGTCAAATGTGTTTACCAAGTTTTAGGTCTTTATATGGAAGAAAAAGGAAGAAACAATGTTATAAGGTCTCTTATGCATGCAAAATGAAGTGATGAGAGCTCGAGAAGAAAGTTTTGATGCTTGTTGGAACATGTATATTTTCCAAGGTGAACTAATCCTTTTAGGATAGATGGAATATGAAAATAAATTTTTTTTACAAGAATTTTGTAGAGGTTTTAGGTATATATCTTTATGAACATTCATTAAGAATGTAAATTGGTTAAAACGCTCGTATAAACCCTTGTAATGACTTGATTGGTGAAAAATTGTTGTTTTATGCCTAGAATGGATTGGAAAGTCAATTTTGATGATTAAATTTTGTATAGGAATCCTAAAATCACCTTTAAGTGGAAATGGTGTGTCATATTAGTGAGTAGAAGGTACAAAAAAGAGCTTATTTCTAAAGAATTTGATGCTACAAGAAGAGTTGACCAGATCAACACATAAAAGTTGATCATGATTAAAGGATAAGACTTTTTATTAAGTTCCATGGAGTTATTTTATAAATATAAAATATATTTTTTGATCATTTTGGTCAATAAATTTGACCTATCACTAATCTACCAAAGAGTGAAAATAGTGAAAGAAACTAGGAGAGTGAAAAAGTGATTAGGGAAGGGTTCTAGGTGATTAGGGATGGATAAAATGATTTTGGGTCTATATTTAAGACCTATGCCTCATGTTACCTTGGTTTTTTATTATTTTTGATGCTCATACACAATAAATTAAGTGCTATCAAGTTGATCAATCTATGTAAGACAAGGTAGAAGAACCTAGGATAGTGAGAATGATCTGTAGGAATAAAGTTGTCATTGAAGCATATGACTTTTGTGTTAGAGGATGATCTAAGAATTTTGTATGAATTTTAAATGAATTATAAAATATTGGAAGTGTTTAAATAGGTGTGAAAATTCATGTTTACCATGATTGTGTTTTGAGCCAGATTGAGTGCTCCAAGTGTGATAGGGAAACAAATGTGTTTGGGCCCTCATGACAAGAGGTGATGCATCAAATGGACATTATGATGTTTCTTGAGAAATAATTGATATATTCAAGATTTGTGGAAGATATATATGTAGGTTTAGGTGTTGATATGAGGAATCCAAAAGGCTTTTCTAACTATGTATACACAAAGTGACAGTGGTATGATGAATTGGTCTATTAGACCAATGAATGATGATAGAACAAGAGAACTAACTATTGAAGGTTGATCTAGAAGAATTAGAGGCACATTTATTTATTCTTAGATGAGTGATTTGTAGGATACATACCTCACCTAAATGGGGGAATATAGTGGGCTTGACCTAAATATTTAGGCCATGATAGACATAAATTTTTTTTTTGGGACTAAATTATGTAATTCATAGGGGACATATTAAGTCATACATGATGCATATGTGGATAAATATACATAATTGTGAGGAATAACTAGGATATTATTGAAATTTTGAGACATTATATTTTTCAAATTAATAAAATGTATCATATTGAGAATATTTATAGATAGATTATGGAATTTATATATCACTTTGAGGTAAAAATGGATCATATTTGGAGCATGAATGGTGTTCATGTAAACACTTTTTTATTTTATATGTTGAGTATTGATGGGGAATGATAGTGATACATAAGAAATTTATATATTAAATTTTTTTTCAATGGTCTATTTGAAGTTTCAATTTTCATACGTGCCTATTTGGCCGTTCCATCTTTATATAAAAACCTATTTCATTGTTCCACCTTTATATACAAACCTATTTTTTGCAACAAACCTATTTCTTGGTTCTAAAAATAAATAGTATATTTAAAGGGGTATAGTTAATTATTTTTATCTATTCAACTTATCACTTATCCATATCCAATGGGGGTTATGGAATTTATAATTCTGAACTCATAGTTTTATAAATTACATATCACTGGGGAGTAATCACCCCATGGAGATCTATAAATAAGTTTAACAAATGGAAACTTAGTTCATGTACCTATTAGCCAAAATTGGCTACCATAGGTTATTAGTACTAAAAAATTATGCCATAATCCTCTTAACTTTGTTGATATCCATCTAGAAGGTTTTGTCTTGTTCATGATTGGTCTCATAGTGGTAAGTATTATGTTTTACCTATCAAATTTTAGAGTCCCTTAAGGTGGTATAGTCAAAGAGTGAGTCAAATCACCTAGTCTTGTCACCAAGTCACTCAATATGGTCATATCAAAAATATTTAGCAAAGATTAAGGTAATTTTGGAGAAATAAAGGTACTGGTTCTTTTTGTCTTAGACTTGTCTAGGTAATTTTATCTCATGATCCAAAATGTCGTAAGCTAATCTAAAGTCTAAGAAAGTGATTTTAAGCCATTTTTCACTTAGTGAAGTTAATTTCATACTTATATATGTTTTAAACTTGGTATAAATATTAGGATACTTTATTATTAATGTGAAAGTGGTGGTTACAAGCATATTACATTAATTTCAAGGCAGAATAACACCTTTTTTACATGAGATTATGTTGGTAAAAAGTAAATAGAGGAATAACATAAACAATTTCATACTTATAAAGTTAAAATTATCCTTATGAATAATTTTTAGGACAAAAATAGGACAAAATAATTTTCATTTCTCCATCGGATCACTTGCACAAGTAGAAAAGTTAGATTGTGATGAATGGTTCATGGAGGAGAAAGAGTTTGAGGACCAATGATCATCAAGTTGATAAAGTAAGCCTATTAAAATAAAAAATATGGAATTTTTTTAGATATATAAGGCCTATTATTTATGAATAATCACTAACAATATAAGATGTCTAAAACCCTTGTAAAACCCCACAAGGTTAATTTTATCTTTATACAAAATTTTGAAATTCAATGAATGAATTAAAATGGATAGGATGGGTATATTCATAGTATTTTAATCTCTTAAAATTCATATTTAATTCAATTTTCTAGTTTTCATAGTGATGCTTTTAAGAAAATCCATGTTTCTACTATTTTAGGCATGATAGTCAAGGTTTTATAGGTTTATAAGGCTTTTTATAGCTTGAATATTCCAAAAGAAAGCATGTGGTATGTATATAATATTATAAAAATTCAAAAAAACATTATACATCCCCCAAATCAGACATTCACATGTAAAAAAGAGAATGAAAGGCCAATGTACAGGTCTGTATGATTGAGAAGGGATGAGGCTAAGTATGCATGATAATTCTTAAGGATTTTAGGCTTGGAATGAAAGCCAAAGAATATGGTTCACATTTTTACCAGTCTCTCACACCTCCTCCATGATCATTAATTCCCACATCCTTTCCCTACGTGGTTTTCTAGTACTAGTTCAATCATACATTCTTGCTTATAAGAAGATTAAGGTTAAGAATAATGTTGCAGGTATAGGTATGAGAATAAATGGAAAGATTGGTTTCAAAATTGAGGTTTGGTTGTTAAATTATGAGTGTGAGGTTTCCTAATAAAGTTCCAAAAGTTATTTTATATATTTTCAAGATAAGGAATCACCAAAAGACTAATAAGAGTGTCAAACTACCAAACTATCTACGAACCCTTACCATGACTAAAATAGAGTTCAAGACCACTAAAGGGACAAAGTTAATTATAGGACCATATGTATATGTTTAGGGAATTTAGGAGACAAAAATGAGGTAGTGTATACCATAAAACAAACATATAGAACCTTTTTTGACAAAAACATTCATTTCAACCACACCTACAAGTCTCCCTACAAGTATCTAAAAAATATACATGTGTGTTGAACATAAGGTCTTAGGAGCATGCGATATGTGATAGCAATTAAGTAAATGGTGGGAGTGTTTTTAATCCTTGATAGGAATAAAGAAATAGTCAGAAGAGGGACTCTTGAGCTTTAACATGGTGATAGGCCTAATAGAGAACTATATGTCTACCTTTAAGAATATAAAGAGATTATGTAATTTTGTATTTATATTTAATTTTGGATGGCCATTAAAGGTATGAGTAATATTTAAAAACTTTTTCATAATTATTGACACATTTTAAGTGATAATAAATCCTCTAAAAATAGCAATTAGGGTCAAAACATAAAACTACTTCTAGAAGTCAGAGCAAGTTTATTAAATTTTAAGGGGATAAAATTCTTAGATAGGTGTTGGAAATCCTCATATAATATTTTATAGACCCAAAAAGGGTGCTTAAAATTATAAACAATCATGAAATAAGACCTTTTGATTAAAATCTCATCTCAACCTCATGGAACAAGCTTGCATAGTCAAAAAGGTTAGTTTTCACCACATGATAAATATGGTGAGGAGATTAATGGGTAATAATGGTGTTATGGGATGCTCATAGGTTTTTTATACTCTAATTTAGTGGCATTGGTTTACCAATTAATACCCCTAACTTTATGAACAATCATTAAGAGAATTGACACCTAAAAACTATCAATTTTGCCCTTCAAGAGCTCAATAGAGGAGAATGATTATTTGATTGGATCTAATACACATTAATGGTCTTAAAATAATATTTATTTCATATGAGGATATCATGGGCACATATCTGATCAATTATTTTTAATGTGTGGGTTAGAAAAGATAAGTAACTAGCTTAAAGATTTTATACCCATGCCTATCTGCAAGTTTCTAAATAGTTAAATTCTACTTGATCAATTGGAGAGGCTTATAAATCTTAGGTAGAGGTTTAATACTCTTCAATTTTATATTATATAAACCCTCAGGGTACTAAGAAGAAATTACAAATCACTATACTAGGACATGTGAATGTTTCCTTTCTGGTTACATGTAAAAGGCAAAGTTGGAGACTTGTTTGAGGTCATAAATTTTTTATAAACCCTTAGAGAACCCTTGAGTACACTTGATAAAATTTTTAAAGCCTTCACTAGTCATAGATAGGTCTATTATCATGGTTGCAGATAGTTTTCAAAGGATCAATGTACAAGCAATCTTTTATTCTCATAGTGATGGGTCTCTCAAGATAAGCACAATGATAATTGAGGACCTATATCATCTTCTCAAAATTTATTATCAAAAGTTTTCAACGCCACAATAAGGCTTTGTAGGTAATAATGAGTGACAAAGCTTGTTTCCATTATGTTTCCTCTAATATACTTTACTATAGTTGAGTATGCTCTTGAAGACATTGATAAAACTAATGAATAATCCATCAATTAGAGATGATCTATGAGATAGGCTTATATATTATGATCTATTCTAAGACACATATGAGATGGATAATCCATGGTGGTAATATTCAAATAATGATCAAACCTAGTATGTGAAATA
Organism: Torreya grandis; assembly: GCA_037957365.1. Lineage (NCBI taxonomy): Eukaryota > Viridiplantae > Streptophyta > Pinopsida > Cupressales > Taxaceae > Torreya > Torreya grandis. The sequence goes on from JARHVA010000369.1 coordinate 5,724,597, forward strand.
TACTTGTTCTCTTTTCTTTCTTTTGGATCAAGCCAATTTTGTCATGAACCTGTAGGTTCTAATGATAGTAAATCAATAGAATAAGATGTTAAAGCTCAATATTACACCATCACCAAGATGAGAGATGTATTGAAAAGGTCAAGGATGGTGTATAAAACCAAAGTGTGACATGTTTCAAGATAACAACTTTTAACTCCTTCTAAGCCAAGAAAGAGCAATTTCAAGTGATTAAGGATGATTCATAAGAAGATGAAGGATAATTTATATTCCACCTTGATGAATACATCATTACTAAAAGAAACACATTTTTTAGAGGATGATAGAAAAATGTTGGCCTCCTATTTGGAATTATAAATGACCTTTGACATATTTTTAGTCATGATGGGATCTTGACACCTCCCTTTTCTCTCTTTCTCCTCAATTATTTTATAAGTATGGACTTGAATGAATTGTATTAGATCCTTACACCTAAGAGTGGTGAATCCTTTCACCTTTTTAATAATATGAATGAATAGAAGACTAATTTTTTCCTTCTCTTATGGTTGTGTTTAGTGTAAACTTATGGGTGATTGATATTTTATGTTATAGTTTAGTTCTACATAATTTGTGTCTCACTCTATTACCTCTATGTAACTTTAAATCTCTATTACATTTTATATCTAGTGTCATCAGGGATTAAGTGTGGATTAGAAGTGGTAAGCATATTCCCTCCTAATATTCTAATATTTTACACACACACACACACACACACACACACACACACACACACACACACACACACACACACACACACACACACACACACACACACACACACACACACACACACACACACACACACACACACACACACACACACACACACACACACACACATATATAACATTGATGTAAGAGGGATAGTTATGATTAGTGCATGATAGGTTAGTCCTATACTTCATTTTACACCTTTAAATGTGTGGTAATGGTCATGAATTTGGTGCATCATCTTCTTTTTTTGTTCACATTCTTTCCCTCTCTCCCTTTTCCTTTAAATCATGGGTTTAGTAATAGTTTTAGGTGATACATCAAGGGATGTATCCATATTCTAGAGATTGACCCAAAATATTAGGAAAACCATAGCCTAGAGGTGTCTCCATCCTATCATATAAATGAATAGGGATTGAAAACCTCCTCAAGGGTGAAATTTAGATTGATAATAGTACCCTTAGGTGTATCCATTTTGTAACTTTTCAATTTAAAAAAAATAATGATCTAGAATGTTTTAGGATATTTTATCATGAGTTTATGTTGATTTATACATTTTTCCTTGTATTTTTTCATGGGAAGAACATTACATATATGGAATAAATGTCAACATCAAGTGAGATTAATCACAAGTATCAAATTTATTGTTTACCCTTTTAATCTAGTATTTTCAATACTAGACTAAAAGGGCCATTTTTTGACATATAGATATGGTATTAGACAATTTAAAACATGAATTTTGACATATCTTGAAATACTTGGACTTGTACATATGAATTTAAACCTTGACCACACTTTCCCATATCCATTACTCATCTTTTTTCTTTATCAACCCAATTTACCATCATACATATTTAGTATCACCATACTCTATGTAAGAACACTCATTAATCATAATAATATTTTTTTTCATATTTGATATCATTTATTTTTCCTCTTAGTATAGTACTAGAAAAATTTAGGAATTTATAGTTTGTCATAGGTGTCTTCCTCTACTAGTAGTGTTGAGGAACCTCCAACATATAATTTTTAAATTAGGACATATCCATTATGTTGGCCTACAAATTTCATGGGTAAATATTAACTATCATCTATAAATACAAATCAAGACTAAAGTCTTACTCACTAACTTGGTCACTACTTTCCATTGAAATTAATAAATCCACTTGTACACTCTTGAGACATTAACATAAATTCATTTTTTCAAAAACCACTTGAAGGATCAACCTTATAACTATGTATAAATATAAAACATAGATTAAATTTGAATATTATAGTTTTTAAATATAAATACTACATCACATTCTAGCTTGAACATTATGGTGCATACACATACCTAGGTGATATAACTACATGCAGTTTGTACCCTTTTCAATCTATTATAACATAATAAAATCTCAATTAGTTATCATGGAGACTATGGTTTTGGGTATCAAAAACATATTTATAACTCATATTCATAATTAAATCTTATGTCATAATTAAACCTAGAGTTTCAATGCAAAGAGAATAAAATAAAGGTTCAATACAAAAAACTAAGGCAAGTAAATACATAAAATTCATATCCTAGTGCAATAATAGTTATTTAAGGTGGCACAAATCTATAAATTTAATTAGGACATTACTGGTAGAGCTTGTATAGTACTAGTATTCATATGAATCTAAGCATCCATAATAGTGTTTTTATAAGTTTTGACATCCCATTTCCTTATCTTGATAATTACAGATCAAATATAAATCATTTTTAGATATTTTGATTAATGTGATGATTAATAGAAATGAAAAAATAAGCTAAGTCCATATTCTCTCTATGTATTTTTTCATTTTAAATTTACTAAGTGAAATATGAATTTTTGGTTTACATTCAAATTTGTATGGTTAATATCCTTTTTTACACAATTTTGATATTCAATAGTTTTCTCTTGTTTAGATTATATTAATCAAAGTAAATAAAATAGGGATTAATATCGATGTGCTTCAATGATTATATAATACTCAATATAAATATTTAATAATTTTCTCTTATTTATATTACATTACTCAAAATATACAAAATAGGGCATACTATTCGTGTACTTCAATGATTACATATCAATAATAAATTATATGTGTACATGGTTTATACAATGGTTACATTGGGGCACACACTTTCCTATTTCATTTCTTATATTTTTCCCACATTGGGTTATGACTTATTGTGATTCATTTATTATATCTTGTCTACATTAGGTCATTCCATTTCCATGTTTCATGAATTATATCTTATCCACATTAGGTCATATTTTTCTTATGATTCATTGATTATACCTTGTATATAGAGGGGACATACTCTTGATGTGTTTTGGTGCTCATATATTTCTTATTTTAGGCATGATACACCCATGTGTCCATATATTATACATTAATTATAGTAGGATAGGCCCTTGTAATGTGTCTTTACCTACATCTTTTTCACATTGGGACATATTATTTTTCATGCCTACATGGATTGTGAATTTATTATATTGGGGCATACTCTTTCCATTTTTCATTACTAACATTTGATATGCAATTAGTAATATAATTACTTGTACTAAAATTTATTGTAATTTACCTCTCAATGGTAATCCTCTACTCTTGTGCTAATATTGATTACACTTACTTATATAGAAGCTAACATATCCCTCTTGTGCTTATATTAGTCATATTATGTCCATATAGGGGCCACTCTTTTTTAATAATTGTATAATTCATATCCTATCCATATGGCGCCACCCATTTTTCTATTCATATATTGGTGATACTTTTTCCATATAAGGACCACTCTTGTCTCATATACCTATATTTTCCATATCTTGTTCATATAAGGATGGTACCATTGATTCCTACATTGCCTCCATTCATGAATATATGATTTGAATTATATTTTATACATGAACTCTTATGATTTTTTATATGACTTAGACATCCATAGGTCTATATACCTTATTAAATTAATTTTATTAATGTTAAATACAATATTTGCTTTCTTATATGTGTGATAAATGTTCTTTGATGATAAAAAAATTCTTTTTATTTCTATACCAAAATGTGTTATAAATTTGATTTAATGATGATGTCATCTTATGATAATATATTATCACTTTTATGGTTTCTATGTTTATATTAAAGTAATCCCACCTTTGACTAGCATGGGATCTAGTCCCAGACACAGTAGGAGACCTAGGTCTCCCAAAAAAGAAAGAGCAGACCCAACAACAAAATTGAAAAGAGAAAGGAGGAGAGGAAAATAATAACTAGATAATGAGTAGGTATTATACCAAGTCCTACATTTAGAGGCATCAAAGAAAAATGACCCTACAAAAATAAGAAACCAAATCTGACTATTAGATAAACCCCAATGATCTAAATCTAGAATTGATTATAAAATATTTTATTCACTATATTTTTAAGGGATATTAGAAGAACTATTCAAGATAACCCCATCAATGTCCCAAAAATTTTGAGGGGAAAGTAAATATTTTGAATTTTTGAAAAAATCATGAACATCATTATGCTCAGGATAAGAAGTAATAGAGTGACCAAATTTTCCACATTAGAGACAAAATTCGTTTTCCCTGTCAAACAATATACTGATTCTAGGAACCCAAAGAGGACCTTATCTAGACCAAAGTAGGGAGAGATTGGTTTATTGGAACCAACATGTAGAACCTTTCCAAAATCATTCTTTTACCTGATCAGCGGATAGAGTCCATGCTCACCAAAGTGCCAAACAACTCTACTAAGCTCCTCAAAATTCTATCATCTCAAAATGGAAGAGGGAGATTGGGTAGTTCTAGCCACATCAAAATATGGTCATGCCTAAATCTATAAGAACACCAATTAAGTTTTCATTGATGTAACATGAGATATGCATTTCCCATTAATCATGGGCCTCCATTTAGGATTTTACAAATTCCTGTACACACAAAGGAAAATATTAATAAATTGTTAGCAATAGCTATTGTTTTAACTTCTCCCAATCCTTTCCATTTCTTTATAGTCCATTTATTTATGGCCTCCATGATATATTTGGCACCAAAAAAATTTCCCACCATATAATTTTATAATTTTCCCTCAACTTCATCAAAGAACCTATCCTACATGTATAGGACCAGGTTCTTACTATTCTATTGTTTCACTTGATACATACCTCAAATCTCCTAAGATTTCTTGGTGTTTAAACAAAATCCCACCACTATTTCCTTCTCTCCAAGGGAAAAGAGACATTTTTCAAAACGTTTATCCCACTTTCCTATCCTGTTACTTTTCAAAATGGTTAGTGTAATTTTTAACATATGTAAAATCCCATAAATGTGCCACCTACCACATTTTTGTGGGGTGTATTTTTATACATTTAATTGATCTAAGGATGGAATAAGTCTCATAATAAATGCTCAAGTGGCCAAAAAATTGGTCTCAAGGCAAATCAATCAAGTGGATAGATTATTTACATCACTTCCTATACCATTCTAAGTTAGCACTTCTTTAATGTCAAAAAGCATATGAAAATAATTAAAGTGAATTACAATGATCAAAAAATTAAAATTCTAAATGTCATCAAGGAAAATAAGGGTCTAGGAAGGCTCCTAATTTCCAAGCATATTTCACTAGAATATTGTTGATTTGGAATACCTTGGGTCCTTTTCAACCCTTGAAATCCTTCTTTAGAAAGAACCATAACTTTTTCATTGCTAATATAATATTTTTTACCCCTAGTGGTGGCATCAGGGGCCAATTTTTTCCTTTCCTTTTTAAATTTTTTAACTTTAAGTAAATTCTCATCTCCCAAAGGAGGGAGTCCCTTGAATTCCTCAAAATAATTGAGGTCAATAGGAGGATAAATAATATTGATAGAGATAATATGGCCAAGAGGTAATATTGATTGGGAGAATAAATTACTAGGATCCTTGGCCTTCTTATCTGAAGGGGCTTCTATTAGAATTAGAAGGCATTTTTCCCATTGAAGAAAGAGGCACCTTGGAAGAAGGATAAATAAGGGGGGATTCCAATTTTTTTGAGAATTTATTCTTATAATCTTATTTGGGTGAGGACATTTCAAAATTACTTCAGAGGGTTTGTCTGTTAGTATAAAACTAAGTTCCAAAGAACCCATTATATAATTTTTATCCACTACCAATCTGGATTCCTTTTTTCTCCTAGAAGAGTTATGGTTACACTTACTTTAACTAGATGCATCTAAGATGAGGAGGTCCTTAATAAGGTTGGGATTAAAATTAAAGAGTCAATTTTGTTGTGGGGTTATAATTTATTCCCCAACCCCTTCAGTTGGCTTCACATGTTTTTCCATATCCACCTCATTTTGGATAATTGAGTAGTAACTAATACTATGTCCAACTGAATCACACTTTTTGTAAATGAGATCCTCTCTTTCATAAATAATTTTATGAGTCTAGTTCCCAAGTTTTGATTTGAGCTAGATACTCTTTAGGACTATTATATTAGTCTAGATATACACATTGATAATAGATTGCACTAATCTTCTTTTTTCCCTAATAACTAGGTCAATTAACATAGGTTAACCAATACCCCAAATGATTCCAAGAAACACATCCTCCCAGAATTCAAGTGGCAATTCAAAGAGAGTAACTCACATAAGAATCTCCATTGGGGATTCATTGCAAAAATTAAGTTTGGGCTTCCATTTATTGATGTATAAGAAGGATTTTACAAATTACCACATGCCACATTCTATATCCTTCACATAATTATCCAAAAAATAAAAAATAAATAAGAAAATAGTTTTTTCCCATGGAAAAAACTCTAATGTGTTCCATAGTTTTCCATTTCCTTACAACCCAATCCCTAAAATCATCAAATCAAGGTCTATGTCCAAAAAAAATTTCCAAGAGAGAGTTTTCAAAGGATATTTTAGTGTATTCCAAGATGGCATATGGGATATTAAGAATAAACTCATTGTCCTCCGTTATTGGTATAAGGTTATGGCCCAAGCTAGCCTTATGATCCCCTAATATTGAAACCAGTTCAACCCATGATTTTTTAGGCTCTTTTCTCTTTTATGAAATAAATTTGATAGAATCACCATTGTCCTCCATCTCCACTCATTTATAATCTTTAAATTTTTTATTTTTTATGGTTTCTATGTTACACATATTATGCATAATCCCTATATTTTGAGATGAGTGATATCAAGCTACATCCGACACCTTAAAATAGGGGAATGTGATCCATTTATTAAATATTTAGCTATATGATGATACACACTAGGCATATTGTAGATAATTACTTGTGTATAGTTAGATACAATCACCAAGCACACTATAGACACTTTCCCTTCCATAGTTAGAGACAATCACCAGGTACACTATATACATTTTACCTAACATTATTAGATATAGTCACTAGACATTATTTTACTTAATCCTGCATATTTAGAGATGGTGACTTGGAAATTATTATACTTTATCCTATTTTAAGGCATTCAATAGATATATTTTATATTATATAACTATGGTAGTTTAATTCGCATACCACCAAATTTATTCATTTATACCTTTTTTATTTAGTGGTTTCAACAATTATTTTATTTCTAGTTTGTATAGAAATGGATCTAATTGTAATTGTTTTTCAATGTTTGCAAGTACTCCATATTTTCATATCCTAGCATGGATACTTTACATGGTATTCCTACAAAAATTATTGGAACGTAGTATGCTCATGTAAATTGTGGGGAGATAGGGTTTCTTTTATTTTATAGGTCACACAAGTAGGAATTTATGATAAGGTAACCCCTATCCACCTTTTTAATTTTAGTTCATTATCATATTGAATATTGAATTTGAGTATCTCTTATAGGTTTCAGACATAATATAATATTCAATCCCTCACAATTAAACTTGTATATTTTAATTTGATATTTACATACACATATAGATATCAAAGAGTGACATTTGTATACACCTAACAATGGTTGTGTGACATTATTTAGTGTTAGTTTACATTGATTTAGCATGTTTATATTATGTTTCATATTTAGGTTCAAATTGGGCAATAAGGGTCCTTTTGTTTACTTTCAATGGGTTAAATACCCTTTATTTGTGCATTCTATAGTTTACACTAGCTTATTTTAGAAGTAATATCTTATCTTTTATACAACATTAACATTTAGAATATATTGTAACACTTTGTGTTGTTCCACCCTTGACATTATAATGTGATCCATTTTCATGATTCTAATTTATCTATAAAATACCTTCATTACAAGTGGTATTAAATATTAATTTTAGGAAATAATTATGAATCACATTATATAAGTGTTAATTGGTGGGTAAAAAAAAATTATCTAAAAAGAATTTTAGGTTTTCATCTATAACAATAAGATATAGAATCTTTTTTCACCCTTAGACAATAAATAAGTTTTTAGATTCATCTCAGTGAGATGATCAAAATGGTGTAAGCATATGGTAACCCAAATTTTTAGGAGTTGTTTACCCTTTCATAATATATCATTTGTTGGATTCATCTCAATGAAACTATCATAATGGTGTAATCCTTCAGTACCCCTATTTTGAACCATAGAAAATCATGGATTATGAATCTTAACCCCATAAACCTTTAACCCTAAACCTTAAACCCTACACATTGTACCTTACACCCTACACCCTAAACTTGAAACCTAAACCTTAAACCTTAAAATTTAACTCTAATCCCACATTTACTTATATGTAGACACACTAGGGGTGGATGAAAGTGCTTTTTCACTTTAGGAAAATATCTTGACAAATAAAATATGGATTCATAAATAAGAATTAGTAAAACTTTTGTTATATGGTTTCAAATCTAGGGCCATAGAACATATTACCAAAAGTGGAAATTCATGAGCTAAATTAGGAAGTATCAGTCACCTAAATTGGAAAAATGGATATTTTTAATGTAATTATGTCCTATGTGGATAAAATAACATGATAAAATATATATAGTTGGAAACTAATAAATTCATATTGTATCAATGGTTGTATACTCAAAATAAGAAAAATACTAATAGCATCACTTGGTTAAGTTTTTATTGAGGAATTTAGAATATGATATAAAAGTTATTTTATGGATAATTATTTCATCCAATTAGTGAAAATTTGGTAATCATGATATATATATATATATACACACACACACACACACCAATTATATAATCTATCCTTTTGATTGGATATGGTCATGAATGAGGATTTTAATGACCCATTTCTTGGGTGAATGAAGGATCACATATATTACAAAATATACATGCTTACTATAATATGTGTGTGTGTGTGTGTGTGTGTGTGTGTACACACACACACACACATATATATATATACATATATATATATATATATATATATATATATATATACATATATATATATATATATACATATATATATATATATACATATATATATATATATATATACATATATATATATATATACATATATATATATATATATATATATATATGTATATGTATATGTATATATATATATATATATATATATATATATATATATATATATATATATATATATATATACATATATATATATATATATATATACATATACATAGACATATATATACATATACATATACATATATATATATATATATATATATATATATATATATATATATATATATATATATATATATATATATATATATATATATATATATATATATATATATATATATATATATATATTAAGCATGGAATGAGGGTGGAAGAGAGAAAACTTGCCAATAAAATGTAAGCTTCAAAAGCATAAGAGATCAAAGCACTATAACACCATCATTTCCTAGATTGACTCCTCAACAAAATGATGAGAAAATGGAAAAAGGGTTATGTTTTCATTATGATATAAAATACGTTTTAAGACATACATGCATAGAAAATAATTTTTTCTACATAAAATATGGCAATGAATAATATAAGGATCAAGAAGTATAATTAGAGGTTGTTGATGAACCCAATGAGGACTCAATAGATAACCAGACAACCATATATTTATTTGCAATCTAAGCATTACAAAACCATGAACCTTAAGATAGTGGATTTTAATAAAAATAAAGGGTAATATTATTGAGTTATTTCAGAAGTACTCATAATTTCATCAATAATAATTTGGATCTTTGAACTATTTTATTTATCCAACCCAAAAAATTTAGTTCATGATTATAGATGGAGGTATAATCAGTTGTACATGTAAATTCCATAGTATTAAAATCACCATGGGAGACTACCTACTATATTTTCATATGTTTTCCATTCACATGGGTGGAGTCTATATTATGTTGGGAGTACAATCACTCACTACCTTGGGAATGTTTGAGTTAAATTTCTAGGAGATATTCATGAATTTATCCATAATTTTGTTAAATCTAGACATATTCCAGTCCAAATTAAAATGCAACACTAATTTTACTAGATTTTATAACATCAAATATCATAATTTTATATTTTTATTATCGGATTTTAATTTAGTGTTTTTTCATATTAGATATAATCTTTTTTGAATTCCAATTTAGTTTTTTTATTTATTATATATTATATTTTTTTGGATTCCAACTTGAAGTTTATTATAATAAAATGTTAAACAACTACATTATTGAATTTAGTTT
>JARHVA010000369.1:5740000-5795206 GCA_037957365.1 Torreya grandis
AAAGAAAGGTAGCCATGAATGAGGGGATTCAAAATGTTGAGAAACTCATAGCACATCTTGAAGATTTATTCAAAGATAAGACTTATGGAAAAGGGAAAGGCAAGCAGGGGAAATGTAGTGGATCTCAAAAAGACATTGATAAAGAAAAATTATTGTTTTAAATTTATGCAAATCTCAAAAAGATGAAAATCTACTGGGAGGATGTTTTAGGAAATTTAAAAATATATTAGATTTAGTTTTCTCCTTCATTGTATTTTTATGTATCTTATGTTATTTCTAGGTTATTTTTTGGCTATATCTGACCCTATTTTTTCATAGTTTCTCTCTTGGTATATTATAGACATTTGTATCTCTTTTTTTTGTTCTTATCCTAGGGTTTAGGGATCCTAGTTCAAAAACCCCCTTAACCTCAATAATAAAACTCAGTTAAAATTATTATGTTTATAATTTATAGGTTGTCTAAAGCAAATAAAATCAATATAAAACACTATTAGTTTTCTTGTAAGTCTCCAAATAACGATGCATGTTTTTTTGTGAACCCACATGATTTAACCATGCACATAAATGTGTGAATATTTTAATATCAAAATTTAGTGTGATATCAAATTTATAACTCAAAGGTAATTGTAAAGGCGATCTTATTTGTTTCAATTAAAGCACGTTTTCTCATTTATAAATAATATATTTTCCTTTACACACACACACACACACACACACACACACACACACACACACACACACACACACAAACACACACACACACACACACACACACACACACACACACACACACACACACACACACACACACACACACACACACACACACACACACACACACACACACACACACACACACACACACACACACACATTTTCAATAACCAAGTGTATGTTTTTAATTTATAATGGCACAATTTTTTATTTATTCTAAAAAAAATAATCTATCTTGCAATATAATATTACATACGTAAAAACAAATTCAACATATTATAGCCAGTAGAACTGATGAATGAAATAATTAAGCACTCTTTAGTGATCCTAAGTAAACTATAACCCAAAATCTAAATATGTTTTTTTAATCCTCAATAAATCAAGGATAAATATGAGACAAACATATTTTAAACATGAATCTAAAAAATTATTTTTCCACTTGGTGATCTAAATTCAATAATCCTTAGAACTCCAAACAATAGTCCTTCCATTCCCAACACCAATAGTTTTATTCCAACTTTAATTATATCTAAAAATATGAGAAAGAAATATTTTTTTATTTTAGTGTAGTAATCTACAATATCTAAGAATAACTATTTTTACAATAGAAAAATAAAACCCTAATCTTAAAGAAAACAATTTATTTATTAAAGATAAAAATTCAACAAGAAAAGTTTCATTGAAAATCTAAACAAATTTATAAAAAATTATTATTATATATCGACAATAAAATATTCAATATTCACACAAAGCATAAATCTAAATATCTAATTGGTAATTTAAACAAAGTATTTAATAAATTTGAAATAATATCTAATTATGTCTACCATTATATTCATTGAAGTATTATTAGGATGGAAATATCTAATAGGTATTTAATATTTCATGTAATCATAAAAACTAAAATTTAAAAATATATGCAATTGTTAATTAAATATTAAAAATTTAATCCATTTATCATATGTTATAAAACTTTAATTTTTACTTGTACAATCTACAAATATGCTAGGATGCTTTAGAAACATTCTCACATCCTCTTTAGTCCCAATTAAGTCTAGTTATGCAAACAATTGTCATCATTAGCCATTTAGCTTTTTTAAATTATTGACCTTGAGTGACCTATGTGGATATATTATATTTATCTTTAGGAACACCTTTCTTGATAAAATTAACTATAATAATGTTTTCACTAATATAATAAAATTAAGTATCATCACAAATTTTATCTAAAAGTTTAGTACAAGTTTTATCTTTTATTTCACAATGCTTTACTCCCAAACAAAATAGAGAACAATCCCATACTTTATTATGTTGTAGTAGTTTTGTTGTATTTTTTTTGTGTGTTTATATATATCATACAAAGTCCAAAATGTAAGTTGATGTATAGATGCAACTATTATAAATTGGGTCGACATGACACTTAGTTAAAAGTAATATTTATTCATTTGGAATGTTTATTTATTTTTAGAATTAATTTATTTATTATAAACCCATATAAATAGATAAAAAAGCTAGTTTTTTTTGGGATACATGACAAAAAATATTTATTTAGATTAAAAAAAAGAGAAAATATAGCAATCAAACAAGAGAAGTAATATTTAGGTTTAAATTATTACCTGATTGGGAGCTAAAAATGTTAATCAATGGTGTTTTATTTGATGTACCTATTATTTCCATCACCATTAATTTTATAGAATTTTTAGGATCGTATGGATCTTTAGTTGTGTCATCATGTTGTTCAATAGATACACTTGTTTTTATTAGGTTTGAAGTTGATATGCTTACTTGGGTGATTTATTCATTTACTGGCATTCTTGATTGTGATGGCTCAATAAATTATAATAAAGAATCAAACAATGGAAATAATTTTACTAATAATACATGGGAATATTTTATAAGAGTATTTTGAATTTATTTGTTGGGTCTCACCTTGATTCTCTTTTAGATATTTATAGCAATTTTTTAACACCTCCTGATTTATATTTTCAACTATGAATATTACCGAAGTTTATTTATTTATTTTTATTACAATCCATTTGACCTATTTTAAAGAATAAAAATAGGAGATGAATTTTTAATAAATATATTAACCATGTAATCCAAAAAACTAACTAATCTCTTAAACTTAAATAGATGCTTTGATAGTAAAATCCTAATATCCATTAGGAACATAATATTCAAGGGCTTTCCATGTGACCAATAAAATTATATGGCCACCTCTTCCTCAATAATGTTTTCTACACTGTGAATGTCATATATGCCATAAATAATAGATTATATCATAAACTCACTTTTGACATTTAGAAATATGTAACATATTTTAGACATATTTTCATTAATGTTTTGAACTCTTTCCAGATAGGTGCAAACATTTTTAATAAATAAGTGAACTTAAAACACCAAGATAAGAAAGTTAAGATAACAAAACATGTCACTAGAACCAATGAAAGAGGTTATATCCATAATAAAAAATTACGTACTATTTGTTACAACATTATAGAAATTAGAAATAACAACTTCAGGACTAAGGATAGGGAGGTGTTCTTTTAATATTGTCAAAGTTAGGCTCAATTAAAATTGATAATAACTTTATAATGTACACACACACACACACACACACACACACACACACACACACACACACACACACACACACACACACACACACACACACACACACACACACACACACACACACACACACACACACACACACACACACACACACACACACACACACACACACACACCACTTTCTTGGATACTAGTGAAAAATGATTTATAAATTTATAGAAGGGTTCTTGCATCCTTTTACATTGTTGTTTCTTCATCTATTTTTTTCTTAGTACTTTCCTTCCCTATAGTAGTAATTTTTATTTTTCATTTTTATTTCCATTATCCAAACTCATAAAATAACTAAATAAAGTGTATTTCATTAATATTGATTTTTTATACAACATTATATGTAGTTCACACTATCAAATCATGTTCCTTTGATGTTCATGACTTAAATAGTCCATTTTTTCCCTTGCAGATCTGTCTTATTTTATTATTTTTCAATAATCACTTAATTGTTTTTATTTGGCATCATGTTAAATTAATAATCTTATCCAAACCTATCCATTTAAATCCTTAACTCAAAATATGGATAACTCATCTAAAAATGTTCCCCTTGTTCCTCTAAAAGCATTTGTTGTTAGATTGTCAAGAGAATTTGGCTTGAAATGTGGATGAAAATAATTTTATAGACAACATAAAATCCCAAAATTTGTATATAGTTATCAACACAACACCCATTTATACCATATGTCATCTGAAAAGAGGAGAAATTATATCTTATCATTCAAGTTGTCTATATTCTATTTCTCAAAAATATTCAAGATTTCTTTTTGAAAATCCCATTTCAAAATGTAAACATAAAGGGTTAGAATTTTTTTTGAAGTAAATTACTAATGTTATTTTATTTCAAGTATAGATATTAAATACCTTACAATTTATTCATTTTCATGTCTAATACGATGTCATTATGGTCTTCTCTCTATGATCTAGGTTGACCTTGATCTGTATAGTTTTCTAATAAATTGTGTATGAACCCATATCTTAGTCACCATGTTTTATTAATTTATAATGTTAATTATATGATAATTTATGGCCTTAGATAATATAATACAACCATACATTTATTTTATTAGTTCATGTAAAAATTTAAAACTATGGTTCGTCAAGATAGAATTTTGTGCTTCAATGGTATTTTGGTTGGCATCCATCAAAAAAGTAGCAGAAAAAAATGTAGCAGTTAAAAATGTAGCATGAAAAAAATAGTGAGGATAAAATTTAGCAAGGAAAAAATAGAGAGGATAAAAAATTATAAGAACAAAACATATTAAATGATGTGCTCACATAGAAGATAAGTCCAAACTCATTAAATCACATTTTCCTCTATTATCTTGCTTGTAAATTTGGTGCATTACTTTTACACTATGAAATGTTAACTAATATAACTAAAATGAAAGTCTAGACAACAAATAAATAATGTGATAATTAATAAAATGTCCCAATTATGATTTTCATGACATTTTTATGATATTACCAATATTGCTACATTTTTTCCTCGCTATGTTTTATCCTCACAGCATTTTGGTGATACTACATTTACTGCTAAAATTTTGTCTCCTATGTTATCACATATAGACATTTTGGCCATCAATAATTGAAAAGTGAATCTATAGGTCATACAAGTCTTATTCAAAATCTATATTTATGAAATCACTATTTTTTTCTTAAAATTTAACAACATTTTATCTCTTTGAAGAGGCACTGGGTTATATAACATTGAGCTAACCATTTGATCAAAACTATCTTTTCCACTAAGTCAGTATTGGTCTTTATAAGGTATCATGAGTCAGTACTCAATTAAAATTTTGAAAGATTTATCATTGATTTTTTTTTAATCTCTCTAGTTGTTGAAGCCTTACTATTTCTAAACTCTTTCTCAACTTGTTTTAAAGTATGTTTTAGTCATGTTATATTTCATAAAATGTTGATACTAAAGTATATTTTTCTAGTTTGGCCATCCTTTAACTCCTTATAGAATTAATTTATTTCTCATCAAGTGTTATTTTTCTAAATTCCTTATCCATATTTAAGTAGTGAACAATAGATACATTTTTTTATTTGATGAGGTAAAATTTAGGTTTTATAAAGATCCTAAAACCACATTGTTAAATGAGTACATGAGGCTGATTAAAATAATCCAAAGAGAAATAGGCCAAATGGGCCAAACAACCCATAAATACTTTTGCCAATTTTTCACTAAGACACTAATATAAAAGAACCCAGTAGGACTAAAAAAATAAACTTATACTAAATATCCTTTGAGAACTCCATGGATCCTACTTATATCTGATTAATAGTGGGATTTTTTTTGTCTTCATACTCATTATACTTAGTGATGCTAATTTTACCTCTTGTTAGAACACTAGGGCCTTAGGCCATATTTTCATCCTGTTCCATCCTCCCCTTGACGTTCTTTGGGTTTTTAGTTCTAATTTTCTCTTTTCTTTTGATTCTTAGGAGGTAAGTCACTTTTGATTAGGTGATCCTTATGAATTCCTTTACATTGTTTATTAGAGTTGATTTCAACCTCACACTACCCCCTTAAGTTATCCTAAGGTTGTTATAGGTTTCCTTCAATTTTTCAAATTCCAAATTTATAGTGTTCTAGTCCTCCATGAGGGAAACCAACTGATGTCCCATGATCTATAAGTTCTCATGAAATTACTATATTTTATTCTTTAACCCTTTGAGGTCAGCCCCCAATAATCTACTGACTTATTATTTCCTTACTTTAGAAGATTTTATCTTCTATATTTCAAATTTAGGATTTTTAATTCCTAGGGCACTGCCTAGGCTTCTGCTTTATTGCTCATAGGTTTTCTTACCCTGAGGGGGGACTCTTCATTTTTTCTTTTGCCTTTTCTATATTCAACCCAAATGGACTTATGGCTCTTGAGGGGGAATTGGGGGAAAGTCACCCTATGCTTCCATAATATTATCAGGGGTATCCCTCAATTATATCTCCCTAATAATTTTAATAGAGGTGATCTCAATTCTTCTCTAGGCTTTCCTTTTCTTATCTATAATAAAGACAAGCCCCTAATGATTAATGTCAGAGGTAGGTTTTGATTACAAGGATAGAATAGTGTTTTATAATTATAATTAGGAAATATGGTAAACTGATGTTGTGACCCTTAAAATTATTAAAGAGAAGAAAATGATGAGAGAAAATGTGGGTAAACTTACCCTTGAGAGTTAAATATTCCATCACCTGTAGATAAATTTATAGCTAATGCTTAAGGAGGGTAGTTCTTAGGAATAATTTTTTATCTATATGAAAGGAGTCAAATTAAAATAAATTTTGAATGAGCTATTGATTCCTTCTCTTGTATTTGTATGCCTTTGTCCCCTTGCATGATATTCTTATAACCTCTCCAACCAACTCCTCTTAAATCTCAACCATGAGACCCTTGAGTGTCACTTTCCTTTATTTCCATTCCATAGTGAAATATTTAGAGAGAAAATCATTGTGAATTTTGATACATAGCATAAAATATGTGAGATCACATTTTCAAATCTTATTCTAGATATTTTTATTTGTTTGGATCTTAGTGTAGGAGATTAGCTTGAGTATGTCCTTGTCTCCCCCATAGTTTTAATTCTATTCCTATTTGCATAGTGTCATTAAATGAGCCATTTTGAGTATAGTGTTAAGTTTATAAAGTATTTTTTATCCAAAATTTTGTTGACATGATCCCATGTAGGATGACATCGATTATCCCAATATTTGAAATAAGTGTCTTCATTGTGACACTTGGTGTGAAGTAGTCTAGGATTAGATGTTAACCTCATTTTCATGATTATAGTCATCCCTCTAGGAATTTTTAAGAGATATGAATAATTATTAATCAAAAGGGAGATAGAAAGAGGGAGTTTGGTGCCACGTGCCACATAATGAAATCATTACTTAAGATGTTGATATTGGCAAGTCCATCCACAACAACATTGCCTTCTCAAAAAATGTGAGCAATGGAAAAATAATCAAACGAATGGAGAAGTCTAAGGGAGTTGAAAATTAAGTGTTTAATGATATGGTATGTATTTTATTTACCCATGAGATAATTGATGATGTTTCAAGAATCCCCTTTACCCTCTTATTAAAATGTTTGAGTTGGATGGTCAACTGGATGTACCAAAAAGCTACATTGGCCTAGATTACATGGTTTTTTTGGATGTCCATTAGGCCTAGATAAGCAATGAACAACACCATTGAATCACATATAATAAATCCTCCACCCCTAACCCTACCCATATTACCCTTGGTCATGCCATCAAATTTTAGCTTCACCCATCCTGAGGGGGGAAACTCTACTTCATGAGGATTTTTTCAAGATTTTACTTAAGAGGTAGGAAGAGGGGAAAGGTTAAAATTATAAAGGATTACCTATTATTATTTTAAGGAAAAAAAATTATCCTTAGGAATGCCCATTTTCTAATTTTAGTCTATGTAAATGCACAACCAATATAATGTATTAGTGGGGTTGCTCTTCTTGTTTCCAAAGAGGTGAGCATTCCTAGTTAACCAAATATGCTAGAAGAAGTGAGGAAGGTCCAAGAAACATAAAAAAGATAAATAAGGGTGCTTCCAAGGTGGTTTCCACTGAAGCATTAGGTCAAGGATAGAACTTGTTTTAACCCAAGAGACATTGAATATGTGAATAAGTTGATCTTAGATGACAACCCCAAAAAGACACACAAGGAAGAGGTGGGAGATGGATTCCTCTATGACTATATATAGGACACACCTAATAGTAAGTAACATACCATGATTAAATATATTTTCCACTATGATTATTTTATCCTAAGCTATAAGCCATAAGATGTTGATTTTTGGAGTGAGGTGATTTATCTAAAGATTTTTCTAATAGGGCCAGTTATCCTCCATCTCCAAGCTAAAAAGGAATCCATATTTCACAAAGTATTATCCATTATCATCCATTGGCCAAAAGAGGGAGTCTTCCTTAGGATGAATCCATGGAAAGAGGAAACTAGAGTGGAAAGAGAGATCCATGGATCTTTACAAAAATCAACATTTTCTCCATTTCACACCTACCATCTACTTATTTTTCTCATTAGAATTTTTAAGTTCAAGATGGATTTCCAGAAGGTAGATCCATCTATGGGGCATTCTTCCTAGAAGAGGTTGTCTTCCTCACTACCATGTGAGCACTTACCTTTGATAATATGAGTCCACTAGTTATCTTATTTTATCAACTTCCATCTAAATTTGGTTGAGGTCCTAGTTCATAATCTTGATTCATCTTAGTCCTATCCCTCCATTGGCTTTGGGGATACATGCCTTTTCTTAGGAAACCAAGGGGAATCTAAATTTGTCTTTTACACCTCTCCATAGGAAACTACATTGGATATCCCTCAATTTTTTCCACATTATTTTTGGGGATTCTAAATTGGGACATAAAGTAGGCTAATATTCTTTTCAAGGAGATTTTGAGTAATTACATTTTACTACCTTGGGAGAGGAGAGTGCCTTTTCCACCCAACCAATTTTGTCTAGATTTTATCCACTAGCTGGTTCCATATAACTCTATTTTCATCCTTCCTTCAAGTAACAAAATTTCTAAGGTAAGTTGATGGTAGGTTACTGATTTGACAACCCATGATACTAGCCATTAGTTTTTGGGAAGTAGTTGGGGTGTTTAGGAAAAAATAGAGATTTTGTTAAAATTGATGCACTAGTTTATAGTTCACTCATAGTATAAAAGGATTTTATTGAAGGATTTATATTTGGAAATAGATTCCTCAACTAGGAGGAATATGTCATCTAATAATTATTCATGGGTGATAGGGATAATGTTTTGTGCGACCCTTATTCCTTTGATTATATCTCGAGTCTTAGTTGCCTACAAGCTTATACCTAAGGTCTCTGCCATAATGATAAAGAGATAAGGTGATAGGGGTTCACCTTTTATAATTCATATATTAAATGAATATAAAACTTTGGTAAACCCATTAATCAATATTGAAAACATGGGTATGGAGATATAACTATGAATCAAGCCCTTGAGTCCATATTCAAATTTGATCTTGTCTAGCACCTTATCTAGGAATTTTCAAGATACTCTTTCATAATCTTTACTCATGTCAAGCTTAAGAAACATACTATATCTATTGGATTTTTCCACTTAATGGAGGGTTTTATGGATAATAATAATTTTGTAAGTAATCTATTTTTTAGACACAAAATCACCTTATTACTCTATGATGATCCTCTCAAGGAGGGGTTGTAAGCAAGTGACCAATGTTTTAGTACAATAGATGAAATAAATTTATAATGATAATTTTTATTAATATAGTCCTTATCCCATTTAAAATATTTTGACTATTTTCTACATCACATATATCATAATCTAGATAAGGGACTATTTTCCAACCATAATAATAACAAGAATCCCTTTGGTGTTTGGCTAAACAAACCATGCCACTTTTTATATATAATGCCACCTATAACTCTATTTGAATGACTTGGAATGTATGGTATCTATTTATTACACTTGAGTATCATTTAGATGTTTAGAAATAAATTTCAAATTAAATATAACTCATGAGACTTTATGTTCCCCTATTATTGAATGAAATAACAGTTGACACTTAGATTTTCACCCTTGATGAGATACCTAATTTTCCTCATCCAAGTGGCACCATGGAGACATTTCTCTTTATATGGGTGACAATATTGAGAAATGAATCTCTAGATGAGGGGTTAGCTCCCCTTGATACACTCTTTGAAGTTCTTTTATACCTCTCAATTGTAGATGAAAAGGGATTAGAAAAGAAAATATTTAAACTAAATATGGTGATGCACTAGTATGTATCATCTTCCTACTTGACTAAAAAAACTACTTAAAGACAAACAAGGTGTTTCTCACATAAGACTCAACTTAAGACCCTTTGCTACATCAATTTTTCATATGCTATAAGAAGGTATGTGATTCTTAGGAAGGGGATGAATGATTCCAAAGAGGGATGCAATATTGAAAAAATTATAATATATCTCTACACTTAGAAAATAATAATAGCAAAGACCTAAAATAATATGCTTTCTACAAATTGGTAGATCATCAAGAGTACAAGCTAGATAAGACAATCTTTCACTAGACTAGACCAACAAGATTGAAGTCATTACTCAATATTAAAACATATGAGTGGAAATAACACTTGTATATTTCTTCAATAGTTATTCAAGTATAAATTTGGCTAGATTTTCCCCATAAACCAATGGAGGTTACTCCCAAGAGCCAAGATAATGCATATTTATAGATTTTGAAGGGGGGAGAAAGAAAAGGAAGTTTAAGGGTCACTTGGACATGTGCCTCTTTAATAAAATTAGTTAAATTTTCATGTGAAAAAATGGGGTGAGGTGATCCATGCCATGTCAAGGGGTCTACTTTTTGAAAACAAGTCATAAGAATGGTGAAAAGTGGCACAAAGTCTCTAGGATTGGCATAAGAAATTGACTCTATAATTTTCCTCTATTTTAACACCCTTCTTCTGAAAAAGGGAAATTTTGGTGATTGGGATGATATGGGAGGCCTTCATAAATGTCATCCCATGCATTATTTTTGACCCTAATCATTTAGAAACTCTTGGAGAAGAGGAATCATTACCTATAGTTTTGAAACTCCCTATTTTTAGTCACCTTCAACAATTGAACCTAAAATATCTTTATTTTTCCATGAAAATCCATGGGAAAATTATGAATGACACTTGGAAATATTATCCATAACTCTATATTCTTCAACTCTTCCTTAAAAGGACACTCAATAGAGGTTTTCACACTTTTTATCCTTGTGTGTATGATTCCAGTTTTGAATAGATGAAAGTGAGGCCTTTATTTAAACACTTATAAGTTTATCCATAGGATAAAATTAACATTGGTAGTTATTATAAGTTTATATATTTCCATCAAACTTGGTTTCATCCTTTAGAACCTCATACACCCTACATAATATAAAAAATGGTGAAGAAAACCCCATTTTGCATGCTTTTCCTAAAAATGCATACATCTTTATCACATGTATGGAAGACCTAGAGAGTAATTTACATCATCCAAGTGGTTTCATGTCCATTCCCTATAATCTGGATGTTTAAAATGCTCTATCTCTCCAATCAGTTCACTATGAGGGTTTTACAAGGGTTTAGAGTGGTTTGGACTCTTAACCTTTGTTAATAAAGGTGTGACATTGAAACTCAATAAAAATGAGACTAAGTTTTCTTAAATTACCTAATATAAATTATATAAATGGATTAGGGTCACATGAAAACGTTAATGAAAGATATGAGTGATGGAAGTTGACCTTCGAATGGCTTTCATGCTTCTTGTGAGGGTTTCAATATGTCTAGAGTTGGATATGGCTTCTTGTGGAGTTTCCATACCAAATAAAAGATTCATAACCTCTTTATATAACCTAAAAACATGTTAAAATAATTTTTAGGGCTCACTAAGAGCCAAAAATGGGAATGACCCATGTTTTGGGACAAGAGTTATGCCTTACCAATAGGCCTATTTATACTTTCTGAACCAAAAGATGATAATTATCAATTTTAATTCATTAATAAAGAATTATAACATAATATTTAACCCTATATTAATCATAAAAAACATTATAGTTCTTAGATAAAGTTAGAATTTGAAGTGACATCTCATTTGGGGTTGTATTTGCATGTTTTCCTAATAGGTTTTCCTGTAAACCTCCTTGTCCAAACCATCTCAATGGTATTAAAACCTTATATGATGGTTTTTAATGTTCTCCCATGTGTCCCTAAACTTTAAAAACCTTACCAATTTATTATATTTCCCTTCACTATCTAACTCTTTTCCCAAAAACTATCATTCTTGTGAATGCATGGAGTGACCTACCTCTGAGATAAAATAGAGGGTATTAGGCCTATTTTTTTGGAAAAATTGAATATTTAGTGAGATTCATAAGTTCATAATGACCAACTATACCAAATATTTTGGTTATATTTCATTCCTAAGTGGTCCAACCATGTTAGTTTCCTCAAAAAGGGGTCAAAAACCTTGTTTTTGCATTTTTTTTGCCTAAACCTCCTTGTGGATGCTACTTATAGATCTATTCAATGTTTAAAAATAATTTTAACATGTTATCCATACTAAATTTAAGTTCATTAATCTTTTAAATCCTTTTAAAAACATGTTTTCTAGTGAAACCCTCCACCTGCCCCTTGCAACAAGGTTCTCTTGGTTGATTGTACATATTAAGACAACATTATTCATAATAAAATGGTCTTGGAATGTTATTTTAGTATATTTAGAATATAATTACCATAATTTTATGTTTTTATACTAACTTATTGAGTTTGAGACCTTATCTCTCTCTTGGAGTAGTTAAACCCAAACCTTTCTTAAGCTCTAAATAGGACCCTACCTGTAGGTTTCCAAGGTAAACATGGCATCTTCAGTAGATACACTTATTTTTGGGTGATATAAAGTTTTAAAGAGCCTATTATAACTTATTTTACCTTTTTTTATTCCAATTTGAGCTCATCACCTCCTTCCTTGCTTCATATTTAGCAATTCAATCTTTCACTTTCCTTCTTGTCATTTCCTGTAGGACTGAGACAACCTTCATTTGAGCACATTAGGATTGGGAGGATCATGGAAATTAAGTTTATAAAGGTAATTTAATCAACTATATATACTTAAACCCTCACTCATCTTGTACAAAGTCTTTAATCTCCTTATATACTCCCATGGTTTGACTATGTCACCTTTCTTATATAACTATAGCAGCATACTTTACCTTGTTGTAGGTTTCTAAGGTGGTTACTTAACCTCAAAGGTGAATACAAAATTTTAGTTTTCTCCCTAGCATCATGTTTCATCATTTCACCCACTTTTATGTTTCAATTGGTCATGAAAACCACCTTATTCCTGACTGAAACCAACTTATTAATACCTTTGGTTGTAGGTGCATAATCCAAGCCTATAGGTTATGTAAGAGTCACTTGGAGCAAGTTTAGTAGTGTATGGAGCTTACTGAGATTTAATTTATATTTTTATCATTCATACTAGACCCTATTTCCTTCCTTTGAACCTTTAACACCATCTCTTTATGCTACTCATGAAACACTACTTCCAATGCATGCTCTACCTTGTGTATGGACAAGGGATAGGCCTAAAAGGTCTTTTCATGAAACATAACTCTTCTTCATGACATAAGTTCTCAAGATTGACTATTGAGTTTTTTTGAATTTTTTCCTCTTGCAAGAGTAGGTTTAGGACTTTTCAAATACATTATAGGGCAAGTACTCCTTAAGAATCATGTAGATATCACTATTAACTTTCAGTGATTTCTTGGCAACTTGGAGGAGCTCAAAATCAACCTTCCACTTACTCTTTGTATATTAGGTGGATAGGGATACAATTCCAAATCAATAAAATTGATGAAATATTCTTCCACCATGTCAAAAATTAATCCACAAAATCTATAGGATCTATGTTTTCTACACTTAGGGACTGAGAGGCCAAAATGGAGATAACTTTCCTTGAAGTAGAAACTTGCTCATATACCATCTTAGGTCTTCATGATATGAAAAACTTAGCTATTAGGGAATTTTAAATCTCCAAATGGATTCCACCATGATCTCCCAACTCTATTACATCTGTACAACCTCCATAAAACAAGCACAAACTTGACTAAAAGTGATAAGACATCAAACAAGATGAAGATGGGAAATATGGCTTTGGAAGGGTGCTAGTTGGACTTCCCAAAATATGATTACATGAAATAGATATTCAAACATGAACATGAATCACATTATTACCACCATCAAGATCCCTAGATGTTGGAAAAACATCAGACCTGCACCCAACTTTGCAAACTTCATGAAACTAGCACTATTTACAAAATCCTTAAAATAAAATGAGAGGTGAAGTGTTAGATATTGAAAAAATAATGAAGAGACACTTATTCCAATATAAAAAACTTCTCATCAAGATCACTTAGCTCTAAAGACCTCTAAAAACAATAAATAGATGCATGACTCTACCCCTTTTGGATGTAATTTTATAACATGCTACCTAGATTGTTAATGATTGTTCATAAAGGAAGAGGCACAAAAACACAAAATACTATTATTAAAATGAAGCGTATTCAGACTATAATCCACTTGTATAATAAATCCTCCCAACTATACCTGTACTTATCATACAAGGTGCTTGAATTTGACCTACTTTTGCATGCCAAGAGGAAAAGGAATAAAAATGAGTTTTAGATGAATAATTTTAAATTATAATTGAATTTAAAATTTGTAAATGGGTTTGGGTAGGTGAAGAGACACCCCACCCACTTTTTTAGCTAGAGATCAGATCATGGGGACCATACAAGTGCCTATAAGGGCCTAAAAACAAGGATAAACTCCCCTTTTCTGACCATAACTAAATATTGAACTACCACAAACCTGAATATGAAATAATATAACCTCTCCCACACTATCCATAGCTTGGTGATAAGTTTATCACTTTAACCATCCATATAAGTCCTCTTTCTTAGCTCAAAAGTGGGCCCACAAGGTATTTTTTGCATATTGAATATGGTAAATGCAATTTGATGACTTAGAAAGATCCTAAATCACATTAAAAACCATAATAGGACTAAAAAAACATATTTTATTCATTTTACCAAGTTTGACCCTATTTGACTAGGGTTGACCTTCATTGACTTGACTAGTACAAAGGGCTAGACTTTGGACCAAGGCTATGCTAGGGATAAGTGAACATCTAGATCAAAATGAGACCCCTATAAGACATGGATAAAATTATAATTCTTTTGTAAATGTAGGGGTTGAATTAAATTTGACCAAAATTCAAATTTGGTCAACAACAACCATAAGTCATCATGGTAGTTATTAGGGCAACAAATATATACAAACCATTACTCATTTATTTTCTCCTAGTCAATGAAGCCATTTATTAAATGGATATCTCTTTATGATGTGTGACCAATCATATAAATTTTTTTATATAATCAAATAATTATTAACCATTGAAGTTAAATAAAACACACACACACAATTAACTTATAATAGTAAACATGATTAAAATTATATTGAATTATTGTTTAAATAAAATAAAAAACAATTCCAATAAAGATTAAAAAGTTAATTCAATAATAAAAATGATTAAAGGATGGTTCACATCATAAAAAAAAGGAAATTAATGTGCATCTTAATTAGAGTGGCATATTGCCTGCTCTAAAATATATCTCAAGAATTAGATTCACTTTGAATATAATGATTACTAGGCATTAATATATCTAACATCATACGAATTCAACATTATATGTAAGATATTAATTAATATTATGAAATACAATAATAAAATTAATATAATTTAGCTTTGGTTTTATGCCTTCAACAACTACAAAATTCAATAATATATATAATATTGATTTTAGACATAGTTAATGAAAATGAGAAAGTAACCTTAATAAGATTGTTATGGGGCACCCTTACTGACATAAATTGATCTTCACATTGTAAATTTGTGTAATGGTTCAACATAACATGTATACATTTTTAAATAATAATAGTTCAAAATTTAGGATTAATATCTTCTCATTTAGAGTGGGAGGTTATTCACTCTAAGAGTTTTATGGACTAGTATGAAAATAATATTATAATTTAATTAAATTATGTAATTTTTATTATTTTAATAATATGCATGAGTAATTCTAACATTCTATAATAATAAAAAGTATGCTGAGTCAAAATAGTATGGATCTAAAATACTACGAACTTGATTTAGACCAAACCAAATGGTATGGATTTAAAATTAAGAATTAAAATAACTCAAATATGGGGATAAAATAATTATTATATTCAATATTAAAAATCATTTTGAAGTGAAAATTGTCTAGATTCAAAATTTAGACTCAAAAGAACTAAATTCTTGGAAACAAATAATGCTTCTATTTAATTATATTAAAAAATAACTTGGAGTCAAAATAGTGCATAACTGTTGACCAAATTTCACCTCAGTATAATTTGTTCAACCATTTTCATGGATAGTCAAACAATAGTTACAAGAAAATGTCATTTTAGAGGTCTAAAATTGCAAGTCAAGGAGGCTAAAGTGTTTTGGCTCCATTGTAGTATATGTCGGGTTCTCCATAAGTCCAATCTTGACATCTCATAAGCCTGATTTACTCCTCAAGACCAAGTTAGATTCTTTGAATGACTCAACTTATAAAAGTTTCAGGAGTATAAATAATCTAGGTTTATGAACCCAAATTACTCCTAATGCTTTGTGTATTTTCAATGATGCATGAATTTAAGTTTTTAAAGGAGTAAGTCTTATGACTTTTATAAGCAAAAGAAATTAGAAAACCCAAAATGGTCTTGATTCTTGCTTTTCGAAAGTGGCCCTTCAGAACTTTTCTGAAGGGCCTTTCATGCCTTTTTCCCCCCAAGTGTCCCTTTAGAATTTTTTAAAGGGCACTTTGTTTTTCCAAGTGTCCCTTCATAATTTTTTCAAGGGCTCTTTTATTTCTAAGTGACCCTTTGGAAAAGTTTTGAAGGGCACTTTTTATCCCAAGTGTCCCTTCAGACTTTTCTAAAGGGCACTTTGTTATCCAAGTGACCCTTTAGAAAAGTTTTGAAGGGCACTTTTCTTCCCAAGTGACCCTTCAAATTTTTTTGAAGGGAACTTTGTCTTTGGAAATGCCCTTCAAAAAATTTCCAAAGGGCCTTTTCATTTGGAAATACCCTTTATAATTTTTTGAAGGGACCTTGTTCCTTCCCTAAGTGTCCTTCGTGAAAAGTTCCTGAAGGAACTAGCCATTTCCTTTTGAGAAAAATCCCAAAAGAATTTCTTCAAATAAATTATCTAAAGGAATTAATTTTTCAAAAATTATTGAAACATAAACCCGAACCGATGGATCCCCATGATGTGCCATAGGACATCAAGTTTAATACAACCAACTAGCTATTGGGGTGCAAAGATGACGTGCTATAGAACATCAAATTTAGGGTGGCCAACTATCCATTAGGATTCAAATATGACATGTCATAGGAAATAAAAGTTAGGGTGGCCAACTATCCATTGAGATTCAAAGATGACGTGCTACAGGATGTCAAATTCATGTGTAAACTCTTCAAGTAAGGAGTAAATCCATTCAAAGAACCCAACAGGGTCTTAAGCAAAGATAGTGCAAATCGGGTTTCCTAAAGAGCTTTGATTATTAATTTTACAATTAAAAGCAACCAAAAAGCTTTAAAAGGAAGATACAATGCTTTGTAGGTTTTCAATGAGTTTTGCTTATGAATTTTGTAAGTAGAAGTAATCAAAGAACCTGAAGAAGTAAGTAGAAGTAAAGTCACTTAGAAAACCTAAATGGGTCTACAGTGCAAAACATGGAAGCTCTCAGGAAGAATCTAAGGTTAATAGTAGTGGTAAGAGCCATTTATTATAGAGGGTCATGTCACCATTGATTTTTTAGTGATCTTGGTCATTTCAAGAGGGTGAATCAAAGAGAAGGACAAACTCCAATTGAATGAGAGAATAGCTGGAATCAGTTTCACCAAGATGGTGACTACAAACCATTTTAGAGGTTTATATTTTGGTTTTTAAGAGCTCTCTCTTCTCTCCCTCTTTTGATATAAATAGGACCCTTGGGATCTTATTTTATCATCCAAAGATAGATGGTGAAGTCGTACTAGAATGTTTTGCCATTTTCTTGCCTTTGAGCAAAGAAGCATAAGTCTATTTTCTTTCTAAGTTCAATAAATTTGCCTGGGCATGCACGAGACATAAAGTGAAAATAAGTGATGTTTTATCCTTCTATTCTCTATCCTTAATGTTTTTGAGCAAATAATTGATCCAATAGGTCATATAGAGTGCATTCTAGCTATATGAGATTTTGCACATGTGTAACCCTTTTTTTGGACTATATAGGATGCCTTTTCTAGTTATTTACCTTGTGTGATCTCATTCATTTTGTCTCTACATTGAAATTATTATGTTGGAATATTCTAGAGCTTGAGTTATAGACTATATTATGTTGTATTGTGCATAAGTATAGGACATACATGTGGATAATAATTATTGATGTATCACCATCTTAGACTAGGCTTTTCATTTATGCAAACTTATTACTCTTTTCACTCATACAAACTAGTTTAGTAGTTTTATTGCACAAAATCTAATACATGGAGTTATCCCTTTCAACCTAGAGGTTCATTGCCACTTATAGGCACACCCATAGGCCTAAACATGTTCCAATGTTTCCTAAATCTAGAAGAGACTTGAATGACATCTAGGGTGCAATATTCAGAGACAATAGTTCTAGTACACTCGGACCTAAATTATTGCTAAGTCAAGACAAATTTTGGTCTTGACAAGCTTAAGTAGTAGAAATACCCCTAACCCAACATTTGGTGACTCTAAAAGGGTGTGAATCCATAGTTCTAGACCAAGTTTTATACATTATCCTACATGGTCCTCACAAGGTCCTTAAGATTTTATGACCAAGCCCCTTTAGTTAAAGCTTTTCTTGAAGAACAATGCCTTGAACCACTCCTAGCCCTATTAAATCTTTAGCAAGGAGGTTTTGGGGAAGAAGCAGAAGAGGTTCAATAAATTCAAGGAGAGGAAGAAGTTGAAGAAGAAGAAGAAGAAATAGAGGGTCATAGAGGAAGAAGAGAAAGGGGAGAAAGGGGAGAGATAGATAGGTGTCAACCTTTCCCTACTTTTAATACCCAAAACCCAATAGAGCTTCATGCATATGACCCCATCCCTCCAAATGCTACCAAAAATCTTCTTAGTTTTAATGGAGAGGGTCTTATTACCCCATCTAAACATATTAGAGACATCTCTAATTTTTGTAATTTCCATAATGTTACTAAGGCCAACATAGCCATTAGGCTACTTGCTATGTCTTTAAAAGGCAACGTAATTGACTGGTATAGAATTTTGGAAGGGGGATGCATTACAAGTTAGGATGGTTTTGGAGACCTATTGGTGACAAGAGTAAAAAATAATAGTGATCACACTTCCCTAATACATCAAATTAATGTAATAAGAAGAGGTCCAAATGAATCCATAAGAGATTTCAATGAGATATTTCAAAGAACACAGTATAGGTTTCCACCAATCATGAGACCCCGTCCTAGCTTTGTATTCCCAACATACCTCAAAGGGATTGGTACTGATGTTGCTGTTATGTTGTAGTCAATGAGAGGATTCACTATTATAAGTGAATATGAGATAGCAATTGAGGTCAAGAATATCTTAATTCAAGATGGAAGACTCCCTCCAAGAGTTTCTATGCCTTTGCTATCCCATAATTTTGTTGACGCTCCAAGCATGTCTCAAGTTCCCAATGCCAATGTGAAGCCATGATCCTTTCCTAAGAAGGTGGATAACATTGTGAATAAAGATGAAGAAATTAGATCATTGAGAGCTCAGATCAAGCAAGCTCAATATTAGGCAAGTGCTCCTCCTAATGCACAATATTATCCTCAATAAGGATATAGAGCTCCATCCTAATATAATCATCAAGGGAGAGGATAAAATCAATAATATTACAATAGGAAACCCAATGTATATAATCCAAATTCTACTCCTCTCATAAATGTTATTATTCTAATTCATACAAATCTAGTGCAAGGAGAAGATCATGTGGACCAATGGGGGTAGCTTCTAGGTTAGTTTACACATGATGATGGAAGAACTAGCTACACTTTGACTACACAAAAAGCTACTCCTTACATAATAGTAGAAGAAACATGTCCTAACCAAAGGGATAATCATGGAGAAAGCAATAGCCTAAGTGTGGGGATGATGAACTTTAAAGAAAAGGATGATTTTGTGTTGACTCAAGCCATGCCAATTATAGCTAATACAAGGTCCAAGAAGAGAGCCTTAGGAGAAGGCTAGGAGCCATGAATAGTTCCAAGTGATGCCTCTTCAAGTACACAAAACACTAATCAAAATGTTGCACCTCCTACAAACCATGTTCCTTAAAAAAATCAAAATGTAAATGCAGCTACCAAGATTGTAATGCAACAAGTAACAACTCCTTTATTACCATCAAAAATGCAATAAAATTTAATACTCCATCTCTAAATATTATGGACTCATTAAATATCACTAAGACAAGTATATCCCTTGGGAGGTTTTACATATACCTAGTCAAAAGAGATTTTACAAGAGTAGTTAGCAAGCATGCAAGTGGCTCCTCCATCTTCAAGGCATCATAGTGAGGCTCTCATACATTCTCAAAATCATCTTTTGGAACCTTCCACTAAAGCTAAAAATCCTCCACCCTTGTACCTCACACTCATTTTAGGGGATAAGTTGGTCCACAATTGTATTATGGATAGTGGAGCAAGCACTACTATTATGCCTAAAGTAGTGGTTGATAAGGTAGGTTTGAACTATGAGCCACATAGTAAAGGTGTGTTGCAGCTGGATGGAGCTCCAACCAATATGGTAGGATTGGTTAAAGGTCTGAAAGTGTTTTTACATGGCTGCCCAAGCTTCTCTATCATGCAAGATATTATGGTGGTGGACCTTCCAACACACTTTGTTATATGCTTGTTTAGGGGCTTTATATCCAAGATAGGAGGATACCTTTTTACTAATTGGTAATTTATATCTTTCAAGACAAGGTATGGAACCAAGTTAACCATAAGGACTCATCCCTTAGCAAGGTTCCACATTAAGCCATACTTGAGGATAATGACAAATCAAAACTATCTAATCAACAAGAAGGAAGAGGCAGTCCTGAATAGTGAAACATATTCTCCTCTTGAAGGTATTTTTGACCTCTATCTTGACAAGTAAAAAAATTAAACACATGGCCTTGATCCTTATACTTTCATTAGGAAAATGATTTGGGAGTTTACTACATGCATGATAAAAAAATCCCAATTCCTTCACTCACCAATGAATATCATGAGCTTGATGGCATGTGGGAAATGTTTTTTGATGGTTTAAGGAGAAAAGTAGGTGTAGGATCTGGTGTCATGTTGGTTTCCACATCAAATAATCATTACTACTCTTCTTATAAGTTTCACTTTAGTTTCACTTGTAATGTGGCAGAATATGAAGGCTTAGTTCATGGTCTCTAATGGGAAAAGAAGAGAGGAATCAACCTTTTGAAAGTCTATGGAGATAGTGAGCTGGTCATTCATCAAGTGAGAAGTCAAGATACAACCAAGAACCCCTTGATCAAGTCCTAAAAGCATAGGGTATGGGATCTACTTGAGGATTTTGATGCCTTCAACATCTAACCCATACCAAGATACTTGAACAAGCACACTGATAGACTGGCTAAAATAGGAGCATGTTTTGACTTAGCTACTAATGTTGAACAAGATAAAGATCACTCTCATATCAAGATTATTATGAGACCTTACATTATAGATAATGAAGTGTCTGGCAAGTGTTTGAAAGTGATGAACATATTGCACACTTCTTGCAAAATGAGGCAGACTTCTCTTCAAGAAATCAAAAGAAGTTGCATGATCATTATGAAGAGTAGATTACATACTTGAAGACAAATAAAATACCCAAGGGGCTGATTAAATTGGAGATAATATTCAATGAGGATGATAAAAATAAAAACCAAAGAATGAGCATGTCAACAAAAGAAGATAACTATGACAGGGTTTTGATTTTCATGGATAAACTTTTGAAGATTGGTAAGGCTTGTTCTCAGCTAGAAAGGCAAGATTTTATTGCATTATGAAAAGAGTTTCATGACATATTTGCCTTGGAATACAAAGATGTGAATGGATTTGACCCAAGTCTAGCTCATCACACCATTGATTTTGAGCATGAAGCTAAACTAATAAGACAAAAGTAAAGGCCTATCAACCCTAAGGTAAAAGAACTCATGAAGAGCTGACCAAATTGATTGAGTCTAAGATTATCTTTCCTATCAAGCACTCAACTTGGGTAGCCAACCTTGTGTTAGTTTGAAATAAGAATGGAGAAATCAAAATTTGTGTGGATTTTCATGATCTAAAGAAAGTGTCTCTCAAGGATCATTACCCACTCCCTTCCATGGAACAAATTCTATAAGTTGTTTTAGGTTCTTAACATTTCTCACTTCTTGATGGTTATTTAAGTTATAATCAAATATTGGTAAATGAAGAGGATAAATTCAAGATAGCCTTCACCACCAAGTGGGGGACCTTTGCCTACAAGAAGATTCCATTTGGTTTATCTAATGCTAGAGTTACATTTCAAAGGGCAATGGACATGGGTTTCAAAGGTTTGATCAATAAATTTTTTCTTGTTTACCTTGATGATATAACTATTTTTTCAAAAGATGTTGCTGATCATATGGGACATTTAAGGCAAGTTTTTGAGAAGTGTAGAGAGTACAACATATCCCTCAATCCAAAGAATTGCATCTTCTATGTCCACGAAGGCAAGCTTTTGGGTCATGTTGTTTCAAAAGAAGGCTTATCTATTAACCTTGAAAGGATTGAAGCTATTCTAGGCTTGTATTTACCTCAACACAAGAAAGGGCTGCAAATTTTCTTGGGAAAAATAAACTTTGTAAGGAGGTTTATCCCAAACTTTGCAACTGTGGTAAATCCTATCATAGCCATGATAAAAAAGAATTGAGTTTTTACTTGGATAAATGAAGGTAAAGGTAGATTTTAGATAATCAAGCAATCAATTTCAGCATCTCCCACTCTCTTAAATCTGAATTTTGCTAAGGATTTCATTATTTATACTTTTTCTAACTTGGACACAATCTCAGCCATGCTTATTCAAAATAATGATGAGGATGTTGAGTAGACAATTACTTTCTTCAGCTAAGGCTTAGAAGACCATGAACTGAGATATTATTTTGTTGATAAGTAAGCTTTAACCATCATTATAGGCTTGAAAATTTTTAGGCATATAGTTTAAAACAATAGGATCCATGTCATGGTCTCCCATTCTAGCACCAAGGAGTTTCTCCTAAGCAAGGATCTCAATGAGAAGAGAGATGGATGGATCATGAAGGTGATGGAATATGACATTAACAACAAGGTAACTATCCTAGTAAGAGGAAGAGGTTTATGTGAGCACTTAGCATCTGACTTTCAAGAGCCAAAAGAGTAAGCCTTGGTGAATCAATTTCAAGACCATGATCAAAAGCAAAATCAAAGTTGGACACAAGACATGATTGCTTTTGTTAAAAATGGTGAGTGTCCCAATGACTTAAAAAAATCTCAAAGAATGTATTGTAAGTTGCAATATATTCCTTATTATCTTATGGATGGAATTATCTTTAAGAAGGATGTGAGCAATGTGTTGCTAAGATGCATTAATAATGAGCAATTTGATATGCTGCTAGAAAGGTTCCATAATGGTGCAGATGGTGGTCACTTCTCTCCTAAAACAACAACTACAAAAATAATGAAAGCTATTTACTATTTGCCTAGTATTTTTAAAGACTATTATCATTAGGCTAAGGATTTTCCTCAATGTGATTTCTTTGTTAGAAAACAAAAGCTTGCTGCCATTCCATTAAATCCTATCCAAGTGGACTAGCCTTTCATGTAATGGGGCCTTGACTTCATTGGCATGATCAACCCTTCATCAATTGTTGGACATAAATGGATATTGACTACTACAAACTACTTCACAAGATGGGTAGAGGTTGTTACTTTTAAGGAAGTAAATGAAAATGCCATTTTGAAGTCTTATGATATCATTATAACAAGGTTTGGATCTCTTCATGTCATAATCTTAGATAATTCACTTGATTTCATAAGTTCTAAAACTTTTAATTAGGTAGCAAAGAGTGGAGTTCATTTGAGTACCTCATCCAACTATTACCCTCAAGGTAATAGATTGGTTGAGTCTACCAATAAGAACCTCATTAAGATAATCAAGAGGATGTTGGAAACCAATCAAAGAGCATGGCATAACAATCTTAATATAACCTTATGGGTAGACAAAATCACTCCTAATAAGTCAATTGTTAATTCTCCCTTTGTACTTATCTATGGGAGAGAAGCTAAGCTATTTATATCACAAGATCTCCCTACCTTGGAACTTTCACAATAGATGGAATTAATTGAAAACACTCCCACGGAGGTCAGATTGATAGAATTAATATAGCTACAAGAAGCAAGAGATGATGCACACAAATCTTTGGAACACCATCAAGTCGTCATGAAGAAATCCTTTGACAAAAGGGCAAGGATAAGAGTGTTAAAAAAAGGTAACTTGGTCTTGAAATAGGATGAAGATAGAGAAAAAATACATAAATATACAAATTTTGATACCTTTTGGAGTGGTCCTTACATCATCAACAAGTGAAAGTAAAGAAACTCCTTTTATCTATCCAAAATGGATGGATAAAAGATGCCTATTCTAGTGAATGGAATCCATTTGGAGCCTTGCTTTTGACCCTTACTATTCATGTCTTTTACATACTTTATTTTAGTGTGTTTATTTTGTTGTGTTTGTTTTCCCTAAGTTATTTGTAGCACATGTGTGTTTTCCTTCCCTTTTTTTGGTGTGTGTCTCTACCTTGTGTGTGTAATCAACCTAGCTAGTGTGTTTTTAAACCAAAGCTTGTTTAGTTCTCTTTAAAGTGCCTATATGCATGACTCTATGCCCAATGGAAGGATTATCAATGTTTCTTCCAAAAATGCACATCCTCATATTTTTAAGTAAGGGTAGTCATTATTAAATATGAAATGATCAAATACCTATTCATATTTTCACCTACATATACTATGTATATAATCAAAGTGACATGTAACTTAGAATTATTCAGACCATTTCTATGTATTATGATCCATATTACTTGAAACAACAATTATGATGCCAAGTAGGTCACATTAATTTTATCTCATAAATTTTAAGTTAATTTTGGTAGTCTGTTGATGTCTTAACAAGTTGGCAGATAATTCTAAATTACCAAACATTCTATGTTGAATATATCTATAGAATTAGAGATGAGACAAAAAAAATAATGAGTCATTTAGATCTAGGCTAAGTTATCAATTTTTCACACTTATCAAAATTTCATCCAAAAATTACTATACTCTTATTTCACAAATAGGGATCGGTCTTATTAAATGTAAAAATTTGAATAACTATCACTATTAGCACCTATATCTATTATAACCATTAGAACCTAGACCATAGTTTTGTCACCAAATATTTCAACCCAGAGGAGTTTTTTCAATCATACTCCATATTTACAAAAAAATTTAATACCTCTAGGCTTTTAGGTTGCCTATAATAGAGGTAGACCTCTAGGTTTAAGCACTAGCTCCCTAAATTTGCCTTTAAGTGCTTATCACCTACACTAATTTATTTTTTATGGGAAAAGGGTAAAATTTATGCATAAAAGTAAAATAATCTAAGGGGTGATACATCATAATTATTTCCACAATACCATCATACTTATTTCACTAATAAACAATACCTACAATACTAGTTTCAAAGTCTTAGAATGTTCTAACATTAGTATTTCAATATGGAAGTGATATGCATGAAGACTACCCAAAGTAAATGAACCATAGATAATTTATAGACACTAAGGCTACTTTTACAATTGAAAATAGACCCATACAATTGAAAACACTTCATATGACCTACTAGAGTGGAAAAACATGCATCAAACATGGAAGGATTGAGAGAAAGCAAGGATAGATGAACATCACTTAGCTATTCATTATACATCTCTTCACACACTTTTAAAATATGATATATGAGCTCAAACTAGATTATATTTTTTATTAAAATTCATATTACAACATTAAACTAGTAGTGCTTTGCCATACATGGTATGGAATTATCAAATAAGAGCCAAAATGGCTAGTATTTATACAATGTGAGAGAGTAGAGAGAAGAATGAAGTCCAAGAGTCACAAGAACACTTTTCAAGCTGAGATAAGGAGTTAAAATTATAGGATAATGTAATATGGGACATACCATGTCAGGTCTCTATGGAAAAATGTCCCTCCAAGGCATGAAACTCCTCAAATTTGGCATACAAGTCTCTCAGCTAATTTCTTAAAATTGCCCTCATCATTTGGCCTTACTTAAACACTCCACATCAGACTAGGGATAAATGAGATTATTTCACTATAGATGGGGGTTATAAACAATCTTAAACATAAATTAGATGTGTCCCTAATCATAAATATTCTTTTGGACAAGTGTTCTCATTATCTGTAGTAATAATCACCCTTCTTTAGACTTGTTTTCACATTTGGAAATAAGATGCTCATAAGTTATTTAATACTAGATAAAAGGGAGGGTATGACACTTGTCAAGGTCCTCAATTCTCTAGATTCATCAAAAAAACCTTAAAAAGCCTCCCAATTGGAGTTTTCACCTTCTCACTTGGTGATCACTCTTTGTCATTATGCTAATTTGGACTGGCTAAAATGAAGGTACTTGTAGAGGTACATAAATGATTTTATGAAGCAATAAATGGAAATGAGTAGTTATATTAGGTCTTATTCTATCTCTTAAAGTGATCTTCATCTTTTGAAACCCTTTTGTACCTATACACCACATAAATCTATCAAGAAAATTAGTTTTGTACCTTATCTATACAAATAGGGTATAACTCAATATGATGGGAAGGAGCCAAGCCCAAATCACTTTCTTACTCAAACTAGCCCATATGTATGCCTTTCCTTTAACTTTTTCCCAATCAGGTCATTAATAAGGGTTTTAGGTAGTTTTACCCCTTAATGATAGTTCATAAAGTTATGATGTCTAATATTTATACAAATTCCACTAAATCCTTGTTTGTGACCCTTTTAAACTTATCCTAGCTCCTAAAGCTCCTATGTTATGCATCTATATTTTAGTGAGCTCTAAAACTTAACCACTCAAACTCTCCTTTACATTATGTACACCCTGTCATGTTCTTGAGTTAAGAAAATGGTATCTTTATGGAATATTCTTAAAAAAAGGTTATTACACACCTTATATCTCCCCATTAAGGTCCTCCAATGATTTATAATGCTCACTTGGTGTTGGTAATGAAATTGGACCCCCTTTACGTATTAGGCCTAGTTAAGGCCTAGTAGGTATAACTGCACCTATGTGGGTTTAGGCCAATTTATTTGGTATATTAGTTTTATGAGTCCTTATTTATGTTTTTTCATGTTTAAAAAAACTTACTATAGATTTAAATAGTGTTTCAATGCTCTATGCACTTTCTTTTCATCATTGACTTACTAAGCTTGCATGGTTTAGGTCTTTGGGAGTGCCCTTTATCTGAGACATAATAGAGGGAACTTACCTTATTTACTTAGGAAAATTTAATTTAAGAGGATTAAATATATCTTAGGGACCATCTATACTTAATTTCAATGTTTGATCATATCAGTAGTACTTCCAAACATCTCAAAACCTAATATAGACTTCTTGAGCACTGAATGTGTACAAGATTTTGTATACTAACTATAGGTTGCATGTTAGGACCCTCCATAATATATTTACATTTAATTATAGTATAATGAAGTGATAAATACTAATATTATGGTGCTCTAAACATGTTCATCATCTAAACTCTTCAAGGTATGCCTTTCACTTGATTGGACTAGTTGGTAATCCAATGTGACTATGTTGTTTGTTTAAAATAATAGAATATTTGCATGTGGATACTTTATATTAGACCTTATATACCATGATTCACATCTCATTAAATTAATTAATACATTATTATAGTCATTTATACCTATTCTTATCATGCATATGTTAGTCTAACCTTTAGACTGTTAGACATTAGTGCACTGGTTTCCACTTAGAAATAAGGAAAGCCTATAGGTGAACTTTTATGTTTGGTATTTATTTCATGTTATAATACCTCTATAAGTCCTTTAAATCACTATATATCTATTTTGGTTTAGACTAACCCTAATTTTGATTTTTCTAACATCCAAACTATTTGTTCTAACTTGTCACACCATAGCTAGACTATTGGTTGTCATTTTATGATCAAGAAGGAACTTGTAAGTGATGGTTTACATCAAATATTTAATATGAACCCATTTTATTATACCTTTGGGGAATAATATTTACATCATCCATCAAGAGAAGTCATTTTACCAAAATTTAGGCTTTCATTTTATATTGGTGTATTGAGAGTCCATTTGAACTTAAAATACTACAGAGAATACTTATATTCTACAGTGTAAGAATGCACAGAATGGGAGTCTTCTATCATCACATTACCTTAAAAAAAAAACCCTTTATCATGCTAACTCACTACTCTTGCACCTAGACTACATGATGTAAACATTAGACCAGTTGGCACCCCAAAGTGTTTCATCATGAAAAGATCAAAAGAAGGGTCAGGTCTTTATTTGGAGATTTTGCGATAATTGGTCCCTTAAGCCATTGTCTCTTATGGATGTGATTCTAAATTTTGTCTACCATATGATGAATCTAATACTATAAAAATGGTAGTTTAAATTATATTAGGCCTTAATGGATGTTCAACCAAGATCATAATCCTAATATCCAATTTCCCACTCCCATGCTATTAAAACCTAAAAGTGTACATATAAAAGGTCTGCATGTGACTATATGATATTTGATTGTGTACATATTAGAATAATTCCATAACCAATAATAGACCTCCATCATTGATGCTATGAATCTCTTCCATGTCTATAAACTTTATGAATCTCTCAGACTAATTCAAACACTTATACTACAACCTTATAGACCTCTGTGGAGACCCATGAATGCATATGCAGATGTGACATAAGGAAAAAATTTGAATATGTGAGAACATGTTATCTTAACTAAAATAAAACTACCATTTAATGGCACAAGAATTTGGTTCCCACCTTAGGATACCTATCAACACTTTGAATACCTCCTTATTATGTCATCATGGCTATCTAGGTCTCTTTTTACCTGCTTGTAGATGGATATTACAAGAAAATTCATTGTGTACTGTATATGACTATAAATTAATTGATACTATCCCTTTGAGACTTATATTTGTTAATATGTGGAATTAAAAATACATGGGAAACATGAAATAAAACATGTCCCTTTATCTAAAACCACTACAAGGACAAGAATCATCTACATATGGTGAAAACTTGTCTATAATATAGCAATGGTGCTCTCACTAACAGAATTAAGTAATTTTGATCTTATTTTTGAACCAAATTTTAAAAATATGTTTAAAACCACATGAGAATAATTTTCTCACTCTTCAACACCACTTTAAGTTCTTGGTTTTTACAAATTATCTCAAATAAGGAGAAAACCTATAGGGTATGGGAAAAAGCATGCAAAAAGAGGCAATCAACTTGTTAACATTGTTTCATAAATAATAAGAAGAAAATCCTTATAATCCTACCATGAAATGGAAGTGGACTGAGTGTGATAACACCCCACAAGAGATTTTTAACTGAAACCTCTCTTACTGGCCATACCATGAAGAATCTTGTTGACTAGTTTTACATGAATAGTGGAGTAATGGAGAACTAGAGTGGTTTTGGATCATTTTTGATATTTCTAAAGTAGATAAAACATGGATGTTAGTTTAGGTAATATTAATATTCATTCCACAATATTTCCCAAAACTACCAAAACTACCCAAACTACCACTTTTTTTCTTGTTTCAACATAATACCTATAATTTTTAGTTATGGGCTAACATTCCTAACAAGGATATGACATAATAAACATTGAGAGAGACTTTAAAACACTTATTAACCAATGGAAACCATATAACTCTCATTAAAAGACTTAAAGATGATCGCTAACATGACATAGGCCTAAAGATCAATATGACTAAGGTAAATGACACATTAAATGACATCAAATAAGACCATGACATACCCTATAGGACCTTAATATACCCCTATACAATTTTTTAACTATAGGGGGTTGACCTATTTTGAATTTTGGTCAAAATAGTCAACACATATCATTTTCAAAATTTCAAACTTTAAATTAAATTATAGATACAACTTTATTAATATAATTAGATTTAGGGTTTTGTGTGTGTGTGTGTGTGTGTGTGTGTGTGTTAACTTATAATAATGAGATTTTTATAAATAAAACAATAATTAATTAATTCATTAAAACATATTATCAGTTAATTCAGATAAATGGTGTCGATCAAGAACTAACTTAGTTATTAGCACAATTTCAAATTTCTTTATTGTTAAATTACATGCCATTATGAAATAATGAGTTCTTCAAACCATTAATTTATTTGATCAGCAAATTTAGTGTTGTTGGGTGATGATGAGTTCCATGTGCCATTATTTTATTTAATTTAATTTTGACACCAAGTGGGAACCAACTAGGCTCTATGTACCCCTATTACGAATTAACTTCTAGACCAACTAGGTACTAACTTAAACATGATTACACACTATAAATTATGACAACCTTAAAAATAGAATCTCTAAATTTGATATTGGAGAAATAATGAGAGAATTTTAATCATAAAATTAAATAATGACATCTAAAAAATGACATAACTTCCATATAAAAATTTGACACTACTTTCAAAGGGATAATTTAATTGATTGAGTTGAAAATTACTATATTTATAAAATGTATTGAAATAGGTGTTCAAAGATAATCAATGTGAAGTTACAGTGAATTTACAATTTATAATTATATTATCTATGTCCTCATATGATTGTTATAATTTAAA
Source organism: Torreya grandis (assembly GCA_037957365.1). NCBI lineage: Eukaryota > Viridiplantae > Streptophyta > Pinopsida > Cupressales > Taxaceae > Torreya > Torreya grandis. Next base: position 5,770,993 of record JARHVA010000369.1, read on the forward strand.
ATTTTCATGTCCAACTACATTGTGATTTGGATGAGATAATTTAGAGTCTCATCATCTCCCCCTAACTTAAGACTTTATAGACCCTAGACCATCACATTATCTATATCTTTATATATTTAGGGATTTTAGGAGTGTTGTGAAATTGTACCCCTCTACAAATTTTTTCCAATTGTTTATGTCAATATCAACATTCCCTTTATGTTATTCTATATCAACCCTCTATCTTTCAAAGTTTTCTAGGGGCTACTCCCCATCCATGTGCCATGAAGGGACAAGTAATAATAACAAAGGAGGCATGTATCTCATCCCAATCCATTGATTTTGTAGCTCAACTATTATTTTAACAAGGGTTTTGTCCCTCTTAAATTCCCACCTAATATTTTTTGGGAAGATTACTTCCTTTTTCTTAGAGGAGTCATAAATCCCTTCTCATCTTCTACTGCAAGCTAAAAGTTAGAATTGAAGGTGCTTGTTTCACACATTCAGAAATAATATATGCACTTTCTAAAACTTGAAATACATTTCTCTTTTAGTTGCAACATGTAGGCCTGATTTCTAAAATATGTAACAAAAAGGTCTAGAGATGGATACTCATGACTCATCATGAGGCCTACGCTTTCATATTAAACATCAAATTATTTCATCCTATCATCCCATTATTTTTGGTTCTATGATGATAACATATAAGATTTGATTTGATTTTATCCCAAAAAAATATTGATCATGAATTTTTTGATATGGATAAGAAGGATTTTATGTAAAAATAATTCACACATTGAATTTCATAGTTGGTTATTGATAGTGACATATACCTCCATGAATTATTTTCCATCATCAAATTCATGTGGTTTATTATATGATATCATAAATAAATACCATTTGAGTAATTATTATGTTAAAATATAACATATAAATGGGAAGGATTTATACATTCAAAGAGTGTTTTCCCAATTTTATAGGCTACAATGAATCTACCTTTCAGCACTTCATTTTTTATTTTAGTTTTTAATTTCATCCCTCAAGTTTTTTGTTCACATTTATCAATGCATAACATATATTTATCCATGATTGTAACAATTTTTTCACTTATACTTTTGGAAAGTAAAAAAAATCACCATCTTATCCTATTTTTCTTGATTTATAATAGTTATTTGGTGTACATTTTCTAACTCCTCAATTCTTGTTCTTGCCTTAGTAATCTAATGATGAAACACAAGAATGGAATTATAAAAAAATTGTGCTACCATTTCAATGGTAGTTTCCTTTTATATAAAGTTATCTTCCAAATATTTTATCTTAATTTAATTTTATTGAGAAGACAATAATGCCTCTTTCTTAGAATTTTTCAATTCTTCAATCAACTATGTAATTTTTTTCTCATATATAAAATCTATTAATTTTTATTTCTTAATTTCTTATTATAATGATAAAATAGTATTATACCTCCCTTCAAGGAGTGTTTTTAAGGATGAATTTCTCTTTTTGTTAAATTTTTAAATAAAATTAATCTTTAGATAAATATAGTACCTAAAGGGTGTGGTTCTCTTGTTTAATAGGATTGATGGTCTACCCTTCCTCTTCTATCAACATGGGTGCTTTGCCTTTATCAATTAGAACATTTTTTTATAATTGATGGAATTCAAGTTGTTGAGCCTCATCATGTAATTATTATTCATCAGAATTTTTGAGTGGAGTATTCATCAAGGTATCACTAGTTTGATGCATGGCATAAATAATATTAACTATCATCCATTATTCCTTAGAGTTCTTGACATGTAATGGGAGGATATGTCTTATTATTTTATTTATCTAGAGGATAGGTTTTTTTACCTTTTATGCATTTTTTTTCCATTTTAAATTATATGGATTTAGAATCAAGGATCTCTAGGCTCATGGTGTTATATCTAGACTAAAACTTCAAGCTAAGTTTTATATTAGGTCTACTAAAATCTAGAGTTATTTTTTATAACCTCCTTGTAACCCTTTTTTCCAAGACCATGATTTGTGCAATAGGTGTTTTTTTAGGAAATATCCTTATTCCTTTGCTTGTTTGATAAAAAATTATGCCACTTTTATTCCCCATTTGGCTTCTAAAATTAATTAAACTTATAAATCAATTGAACTAGGCCATGAATCTTGAGTGTCCATAATCATTTTCTAAATTTCTTGGCCATTGTTTGTAGGGATGAATGTAGGAAACTAGAAAAATTTACCTTGTATTCATTATGTTCCACCTCATATCTAATATGGGTTAGCATTTTCATTCCAAACCCTAAAATAATTATATGTTGACCATCACATGTAAAATATTTCATTATCCATATAATTACTTATTTTCATGGCTCTAGAAGTCTATCTTTAACAATACCTTTTATTTTCCACTTTTTCATATATTACCTCATTGTTTGGATCTCCTTATTTATAAAAAAAATTAATTAATTCATTATAGGGGGGATTCTTTTATCAAAGTATTCTACCTCCTTTAGGATACCATAAATTTTACTTATGACAACATGACATACTTGGATTTTCACACCCTACATTATAGAGTACTCTTTGTCAAGATTTAATGTGAATTATTCGAAAATTTCTCTTCAAATCCTTCAAAATTATCAAGAAACTCAAACCACCTTTAATACTCAAATATTTGATAAATAACTATGTTTATCTCTAGTTTCTCAACATAACCTAGTTTAGATTTGTCCTTGATCCCCATTATGATTTTAGGTTTTCAAAAAAAAAAACCACCTTAGTTCAAACCAAATTTAAATATTGGGTGTAGTTTAGATAAATTTTAGTTTGTAAGGAATGAATTAATAGTTGGTGTTTTATGTACAAGAGTGAATGTAGGTCGATTTTAAATTTGATTGAAATTAATCAAAACTCATATTGTGTACTTCACTACACCTCAACATCATTAATCTAAGTCCAATATATTTTTAAATCCTCTTGATATTAGTACCTCTGAACTCCTTCTCAAGCTCATTACTAGACTAGAGTTAGTGTATTGTGCCATCAAAGTTAAAACCAAGCCAAGGTAGTGTTAGGTGACAATCCTAATGACTAACCTTAAACATATGAAACCAAGAAAGGTCATGCATATTCTAGTTGATGATTACTATATGATAATATAGTGTAAAACCTTGAGGAAACTAGGGTCACACTGAATAAATAGATAGGGCTTAAACCCCTAGTTATTGTAGTGCATATTGCAGACTATTGTAGTTAGTGAAGTTGGCACTTTTATTATAGTTCCCTCCTAAAGTGGGAAGATCAGAACTTTTAATGACATTTACTCATAATATTTATACTTTATATAGATATAATGTCCTATACCCATGTCAAGGTATAATAATATAAATTTATTATAATAATATTAATATTAATATTTAATATAATAACTTATAATATTATTATATTAAAATATAATATATTTATAATTAATATTAATATAATATATTAATACATTAATTAATTACACTATATAAGAATACAATAATATTATATTATTATAATGTTATAACATTATATTTTAATATAGTTTATATGTGATATGTGTGTGTTATTATTTTATACGTTGGCTGAAAAATTATTACATAACTTCATAATCCCATATGCAACCAAAAAAATATTTAGGAATTTTTTTTTATATGCCCAACCCATAAAAATAAATCCTAACATGCATACATGAAATACATCTTCACATTATTCACATTTCCTTCACTCTTGGTCAACTTCTTTGTTTTCCTTTAAATTGACTTCATTGTTGATCTTTTAGGCATTTAGTCTTAATGCTCTTTTTAAATTTATGAATTTTACCTTCAAACTACTTATATTTTAACACCTAAATAAAGTTTATTAATAATATATTAAATTTAATTTTAATCAGTTCAAGTATCCATTTGAAATTGGTGGAAAATTATTATATGGAAGGTATTGTTAGCCAAAATTTGGCTACCATGAATGAGGATCATTCAAAACTTTGACTTACTTAATCCTAACTTGTTTTATAACAATTATGAAATATTTGTATTGGTAATTAATGATCTAACTTGATAGGTAATGTGTCTTCCTTGGCATCTCACAAGGTTAATAAGGATGGTCTAGTTGGAAATTAGGTCAAGTCATGTTTTCTTGTCATTAAGTGGTCATTATTTATGGTGTTAATTTTATGTTTATCATTTTTTAAGGTAAGTTTGATAAAGTTAAGGTAAGTGGAAAATAAAGTCAATGTGGAGGCATTCCTAAATAAATAAGATGATAACCCTAAAAGGAATGGTTTAAATTTGGTTAAATTGGTCAAGGATGTAGAACTAGTAAGTTGACCACATTGTTTCTAAGGAATTTTGAAGAGTTTAAAGTAATTTTGACAAGATTAAGGTATTTTATTACTTTCGTCTCAAGGTGAATTTCAATTTTAAAATGACACTTACTAGTCAAGAACAAATATAAAGGTTTTGTGTTTGGAAAAGGATTTTTTTAATTCATCTAAAAAATTAATAATGAAATCATAATATAATTTATCATACACTTTCCCTAAAGGTCTTTTATAATTGATTTTCAATGTTGGAGTCCATTTGTAACTACCATTTATCATTCTCCAACACACACATGGGTAGAGAACTATAGGGAAATAAGAGTATGAAAATTATTGGTAGAATTTTATACATTTTTATAGTTCATAGGAATGTGAAGAGTCACTAATTTCATCATCTCTAGTAGATCCAAGAGGTAGAACAATCAAAATCTTGAGAAAAACATACTTTTGGTGGTTATGCGTAAAGGATTTATGATGGTTGATAAGGTGAAAACTCTTATATATGTTCCAATTATATTCTAAAGATTAAATCCATGTAGGAAGTGGATCTATAGATCCAAAAAATGTAACAATCCACTCCATCTCCCCATCAGTCTTCTTTGCAACAAGAAAAGAGCAATGGGTTTTCACTTGGTACTTTTAAGAGAGAGATATTTGGAGTATAATATATTGTACATAATAGGTTACCTTAATTAACTTAAAACTTATTTAATTAGTTTTTTGGTTATTCCCCTTAACTTTATGAACAATCATTAAGAAGTTAAGGTTGTGCAAAAATGACTTTAAACCCCATTAAGGCTAGTTTTCTCCAATTGCAAGGTTTTGAGGTTGAAGGAATGGATGAATTTTTTTTGAATGGTCTCTTTAACACTCCTCCACAAATAAAATATCATGTAATCTCAATTATCTTCATGTTCATGGTTGGTGTATTGTCAAATGACCTTGTTTTGGTAGTTTGAGCATGATAATCCTGTGTGGAAGGAGTTTGAAGTTGTCTTGTTACATGAAATAAGTAAAATAAATATTTAAATATAAATTAAAATGTATTAAAGTTTTTTAATACTAATTTAATACATTTTTTGGGTGATAAAACTCATGATAAATAATCAACTATGAATTTACAGTCATACTATTGACACTAGTTGCCTTGGCGAAGTACCTTGAGGAAATGCAAACATGTGGTCATTGTTCATGCCTTTTGAAGTAGAAACACCATATTATAAATCATTTTAAAATAATTATTATTAAAAATTCATATGTAAACTTGGAATTCAATTTTTAAAATACTTTTCTTCAAGCCAAATTTCAAGAAGGTTTTGTGAACCTACAGGTTTGTAGACCTGTACGTCACTATTGCCACCAAATATTTGCTCATGGGATTTGGGATGAATTTTTTAATGCATTACTAAATGTATTTTTGTCATTATTCAAATATATAAATAATTTTAGACTTTAATTTCTATATATCATTCATTTTACCTTCTTAATTGACTATGTGATATAAGTTGGACTATGTGAGTCTAATGGGAAAATACTGTGAGGGTAATGAGAAGATTTTCAAGATGCTATGAGTCATGGGATGAATATAAATATATAATAAATATTATTAAATATTTATTTAATATTATATAATAAATAAATTATGCTATAAATATTTAAGGAATATTAAACACCAAAAATGAAAGGTTTTAACCTAATTGACTACCTATAGGCTTGTTTGCAGGCAGAGGGAAAAAAGGGCATGTTGGTGATGAGTTTTGAAGTAAATAATATTATAAAGTGGTAATAAATAACATGAAAAAAAAAAATACCTTTAAAGGACCACAAAATTGATAATCTAATATAATATGCATCTAAATCTATAGTCATGTTGCCTATAAGCACACACATGCATGTCATGAGCATAATGGAGAAAATAATAGTTTAGTGGAGTTGGATGGAGAACCTAAAGTAAAACAAGTCAGATAAAATGTGAAAAAATCTGAAATATTCATTTGTAAAATAGGAGAGATAATACCAACTCAAGACACCCCATTTACAAATTTCACCACATAAGGAGTTCAAACTGTCACCTATAGGCTTGTTTTAAAGAGAATCCATGACATATGTGATCATTGTCTAAATATATGAAGTGGTAAGAGTGTAAATTTTAAATATATATAATTTAAATATGATAATGTGACCTCAAAATGGTTTTTAAAGATGATTGAAGATAGTTATAGGGGTTGAGAAGCTTGTTTAAGCCTAGTAGGCCTAAATCTGCACACATAGGTCTATGTGTAAAAGTGTGAAGAAAGTTTGTTTATTAGGGTGAAAAATGAAGAGTTAAAAATTAATGAAGGTTTTTAATATATTTATTAATGGTATTAATAATTTTATACTTCTTTACTTGTGAACAAAAGAGCAAATGTTGACTGCTAGGGTCACTAACACCAAACTACTCTTAAACCCTAGTCATGAGCTTATGAGGGTGACAATGGGTTTGAAGGATGAAATGGTCAATATAACCATTTAAAAACCTCTTATTAGGTTTAATATACACAAATTATTCATATGGATCTAGAACCAATCATTTTTACACCTTATTATGTACAACCAACTGTTAGGAACCCCTTATCCAACGGAAGCACAATTGATTACTTTCTTATAAGCAATTAAACACGAAATTATACTAGAATGATTAAGTAACTAGAAACATGAGACAACAAAGAATTTGAGAGACAATACACACTCTTGTATTAAATACTACTAGAAGAAAATATAATAAGGAAGATGTCACTTCTTCCTCCACCTCAAAGGCTTGCCACACCTCAAGACCTTCTTCCCTCTCTCTCTTGCTCAACACAACCAATTCAACAACCTAAGTTGTTATCCCCTCCTTGAATACTTCAGCTGATCTCTTTGACCTTACACGTATAGATCTCCTTGACCTTGTTTCAATGCTTTACTTGCTTACTTGATTTACAATACATGCCTCATGGGTCTTTAAATAGAATCCCATGCATACAAAAATAGAACTCTAATTACAATAATTAGACACGCATCTCATGACTATAATTAGCCCCTAAACATGCAAACACTCACTTCACTTAACTGACTGTTCATCAACAATAGTTCTGGAATCACCACAGGTGACTGACGTCAGTCCCTGTCTGTCTGGTGCTGACTGACGTCAGCCGACTTCTTGTCGATGCCGATTGCCTTCAGTTCTCACCTGCCGATGTCGGTTGTCTTCTGCACTGCACTCTACCGATGCCAGTCTCTCTGGAACTCAGCAACCTCTCCATGTCTGCAATAGTTGAAGCTTTTAGCTCCACACCCTAACAATCTCCCACTTGGAGATAAATAGCTGCAACTGTACCTATACCTGTACACCATCTAATTTGTTCCCTTGGCTCTATATCCCTCTTCAAAGTCACTCTTGAAGACCAACCACCACAAAACCTGTGATGCTATACCTATCACTTATGCCAAAAGAATTTTGCTGCTCCCAAATTCTTCATGACATACTTTTGAACCAACTTTACCCTTAGCTCAAAAAACTCCCTATATATGAAACCCTGTAACAAGCAACACAATATAGTAACAGGATAATGTAGCTAATATTATCTAACTTGGTAAAGATAAATACAATGGTCAAACCTCCATTGTCCTGTAGCCTAATCAAGACCATATACCATAGCCTTCTGTCTCACGTGTCCATCCACTCTCTTCTCTAACATGGGAATCCATCCCTCATCCAGTGCTTTCTTCCAGCTAACAACTCCACCAACAAATACCTATTTGGTTCTTCTCCAAAGACTCATACTCCTCATCCATGCCAAGCTCCCACTATTTTTGGATTCTACCTGCATTGCTTCTTCACATCTTCCTAGTTCTTAACCATCAGTAAGCAATATAAAGAAGGTGAACAACAAATATGAGGTTCACTTACCCTTTCTGACCTCCATATGGGCGTTTGAGACTCCTTGACAGCTTGTTGTCCACCCAACATCTATTTCAGTGACCAATCTTAGCCATCTCCCAGTCTGCTCCTAACCAATGTCAGTTCCCTGCACTGACCCTAACTACCAACATCATTTCCCTGGCCAAAGCCAGTGTCCCCTCTACCAACATCGATTCCTGCTTGATTGACGTCAGACTTCTCCTTCCTGACTCTACCAACCCTGTTGGTCTGTACATGACTGATGTCGGTATCTGCCTGACTGATGGCAGTCCCAAGTGACTGACATCAGTGTCTGTGTGTTCTTGTAAGTGATGAAATATTCATCTGCAAGCTCATCTTGGATCAAACCTCTATCTATACTACCCTGCTCAAAATTATTCATCCCCTGTGACTGATCTCTGTCCTTCATCTCCTCCATAAACACCAAGGTTTCTTTGTTCCTATCAAAAGCATATAATTTCCTTTTCCTATAATGAACTCTATCTATGCTTTTCGAATCTGAACACATACCTTTTAAATCAAGAACGTCCATTCCCTTCTTATTCATGTGACCAAGCCTATTAAGCCACATCTTTGAATCTACAGCTGAAGTAGATAAACCAGAAGTAGAATCAGTAATACAAGTAGATAGATAAAGAGTACCTACTTTCTTATCTCTTGCTAAAACAAGTGCTCCCTTGGTAACCTTCCAAGAATCTACTGTGAGGGTTATTATGCATCCCTCATCACCTAACCTTCCTACATAAACCAAACTCTACTTCAGAACTGGGACATACATGACCTCCTTCAACACCCATGTGTTGTCCATCTGCAATCTCAACTGCACTTTCCCTTTGCCAACTATTTGACAAGGTGTACCATCCCCTAAATAAAGCACTCCAAAGTCTCCTTGTTCATACTCATGGAACAAATCTCTGTTTGGGGATGCATGAAAAGAAGAACCAGAATCTAAAACCCATGATCCTACCTGACTATCCAAAGAAAGTATGAGAGCGTCCTATACCACAATATTTGCATCCTTTGCTTCTTCATTACCTTCATGTTGATTCTCTTTATCCCTCAACCAACACTCCTTTGTGTGTCCTCTCTTTCCACAAAACTAGCAGGTAACACCTCTAGACTCAGATCTCCTTCCCACCTTCAACCTTGATTTCCCTTGCTCTACCTTCTCTCTTTGCCTTCCCCTGCTTTCTACACTTAGAGCATTCCTTGATGATTCACCTGTGCTTCTCCTGCATATTTATTCATTAAAGATCACACTGACAACATCATCAACTTTTAAGATTTTAGAAGCAGATGCAGAATTACTTACTGCCATAACCAAACTATTCCAACTTTTATGTAAGGAGCATAAAATTAAAAGAGCCTTTACTTCATCATCAAAAACAATATTGACTGAAGGTAACTAGTTTACCAAACCATGGAAATCACTAAGATGAGTATGTACCAATCCACATTCCTGCATTTGCAAAGTAAATAGCTGCTTCATAAGAAATACCTTATTAGAAGCCGAGGGCTTTTCATATAAATTCGCCAAGGATTTTATCAACTCTTCCATTGGCTTGCACTGTGACAAGTTGGAAATCACAGATGATGCAAGGCTCAACCTTATGGAACCCAGAGCCTTCGATCAAGAACACTCCATTATTCATCCTTCATATTTGTGGGCTTGCATGCAACCCCACCCAATGGTAAGTACAAATCCTTTTGATACAGATAATCCTCTATCTACATCCTCCAATGTTGATAATTCTTACTGTTAAACTTCTCCATTCGTAGCTTACTTTCTTCTGCCATTGCTGAACTCCCACTCAATCAGAAACCCTATGAATGACCTGTAATCAACAAATAATAACCTACTCCCTACAAACCATAGCTCTGATACCAACTGTTAGGAACCCCTTATCCAATGGAAGCACAATTGATTACTTTCTTATAAGCAATTAAACATAGAATTATACCAGAATGATTAAGTAACTAGAAACATGAGACAATAAATAATTTGAGAGACAATACACACTCTTGTATTAAATACTACTAGAAGAAAATACAATAAGGAAGATGCCACTTCTTCCTCCACCTCAAAGGCTTGCCACACCTCAAGACCTTCTTCCCTCTCTCTCTTGCTCAACACAACCAACTCAACAACCTGAGTTGTTATCCCCTCCTTGAATACTTTAGCTGATCTCCTTGACCTTACACTTGTAGATCTCTTTGACCTTGCTTCAATGATTTACTTGCTTGCTTGATTTACAATACATGCCTCATGGGTCTTCAAATAGAATCCCATGCATACAAAAATAGAACTCTAATTACAATAACTAGACACGTAGCTCGTGACTATAATTAGCCCCTAAACATGCAAACACTCACTTCACTTAACTGATTTTTTGTTAACAGCAGTTCTGGAACCACCACAGGCGACCGAAGTTGGTCCCTATTTGTCTGGTGCTAATTGATGTTGGCTGACTTCCTGTCGACACCGGTTGCCTTCAGTTCTCACCTGCCAATGTCAGTTGCCTTCTGCACTACACTCTACCAATGCCGATCTCTCTAGAACTTAGCAACCTCTCCATGTCTGCAACAATTGAAGCTTTAAGCTCCACACCCTAACACCAACCTCTTTGAGCTCTTAAGCAAGCTTGATAATAAACAATGGGCATATTTTCTTGTTCAAAACTATATAGAGAATATGCATGGGACTCTAAGATAATTTGGAAATTTTGAGGTGGTTTTCTACATGAAATTACTATAATTGGTTCTCAGGTTAAGTTCCATAGTTTATTAATCATTACTATGAACCTAAGCATCTCTAAAACTCTACTTAAACCCTAGTAAGAGCTTGATGGAGAAGAATACAATATTTATGGATTATAATGAATTTATTAGACCTAAAAAACACATAAATAACATTATTTAATCCAATAAGGTCTTCAACATGAAATATTCCTATACTTTCACTTGTACGAATGCATTTAATATTATTCTTTTATAAGGTTTTAGGCTCAAAATAGGGTTTTTGGACATATGAACTGATGGAAACCATTGGGGAGGTAGGTGTGTAATATAATATACCTTATTAGACCCAAAAATCTACTCTAATACTTATGAAAATGCTCCTACAGGTCTAATTTCCAAGGATATTATAGAAATGATTATGAGAGGGTGATGTAGTCACCTAGGAAAGATAAAGTAACATGATTGGAGTACTTAAAAACTATGTATCATGATATAATATGGTTTTAGGGCCTGAGATAGGCTCCTAAACTTTGTATCAAGTTATAGTGTAGGTATTTTTTACATTATAATGGCTAATACCATGTCAGTTATACCTAATGGAGTAACAAGCCTATATGGCTAATGAGGAGGAGTATATACCATGGATAGGTGTGAATAAAGGTTTAAATTCAAGACAATAGAGCATAATCAAGTGTAAAAAAGGGAAAAAATTAATTCAAGATGAGTTAGAAGAGAAAATTCAACTTGTCTTTCTTCAACTTCAATCATGAAGGCAATTTCAAATAAGTTGATGAGTTATCTCAAAATTTGAAGAGCCTCTTCTACACCATTCCTTTGTAAGCTCATCATAAAACATAAAACACACTCCAAGGAGATGAATGAAACTAATCCTAAACTCTCCTATTGGAAAATAACTAACCTGGCTAAAGTGACACTTGTCAATGGAGTTACTCATATGCCTCTCTTATCTTTCTCCTTCATTTCTCTTATATATGTTGCCTTGAATGGATTTTTATGGATCCTTTGGTCAAGTATGGTGAATACCTACTCAAATAAACACTTTTAATATGCATTTTAATTTTGAATAAAAATTATTCTTACCTTATCATATGCTTGCAAGTAGTGTAATTACATGATTATTGATGAAGGCTAGTATTAGTGCTTTTACTCTCTCTCATTTGTCCTATCCTACCTATTTGAAAATGGATTATCTTATTACAGGTCACATGGTGAGTTTGATGTATATTTTCATTATTTGGAAGTGTATTTCAGTCATTAGTGATTTTCTTTGACCTCTTGACTAGCCTTCTAAATCAATGCATTTGTTGAAACACTCATACTTGAAGGTCCTTGTTGAGTAGTGTGATAAGATTCAGACACAGTTCATGTTCTTTGTTCATGATGGTCAAGTAGAGGGTGTTATTTTGGTGCATCACCTCCCTAAATTATTTTAATTTTAGTTTCTCTTGCACTTTTCCCTTTTAAATAATATGTTTAGTAGCAATTCAGGGTGATATCATTAAGGGAGATAGGCCTATTTAGAGATTCACCTAATTGATTAGGCCACTCACATCCTATATTTGTCTCCATGCTATCACTTAAGTGAGGAGGCTTGAACAACCTCCTTAATGGTGAAAATTTTGATGATAACAATTATGGCATGCCTGGTGGGATTAGGATTACATCTCATAGAAGAGTTTTTGATGCTTATCTTCAACACATCAGCCTTTGGAGTCATGAATCCAAGCATCAATGGTGACTCCAAGTGAATCTTATTTGGTATAAGTAGTTTAGGTGTCTAAAACCATAAAATTGGTATGTATCATAATCATTATTTTGGTTAAGATGCATATTTTATGCCTTTATAACCTCCATATTAGGTTGATGGAATTCATGGATTCACCCCAAGTGCCCCTCAAATAGTATAAATTAAACCATATCAAGGTTATCAGCTACCTTATATGCCTTCTCCCAATCCAAATCAGCCTCTTTTGCAACCTACTTATCCCTCTAGTCAACCTTGTCAAACCTATGATAATCCTACTCAATCCTTAAAAGAAATTATATCCAAATATGAAATGTAAATAAAGGATATTGATAGAGAAAAATATATTTACCTAAGTTTCCCTTTACCTTCCAATCAAAGTGATGTTATTTATAGATAAATAAGTTACAGTTGGTCAAGAACAAGTGGGCAACCATTGAGAGAGAAAACCAACATTTGCCAATTGATGAAATGATAGAAATAAGAGGTCTAATTAAATGTCTTAAGAATATCTTTGTAATTGAAGAGAGGTAGTAAATTCAATATGTTCATTTATTTATGTTTCCCCCTACTCCACATCAAGCTTATTTTTCTCCAAACCTAGCCTAAGTTATAATATGTCATCAAGACATGTCTATGACAATGTAATATTCACCCATTCTTCCTCAAGAGCATAATACCACTCCATATTGGAGACCTTATTATACTAATACCATTTATTATGTCATACCTACTCTTGAGAAAGAACCTTATCCCATGCCTATCCAAAGTTAAGAAAAGGAAAAAATGTATGGAGGCTGATTCAAAGGATCTCTCAAGTCCTTCAAGTTGCAACCACCCATGAAGTTCAATACACCTTTAATTTTGATAATTAAATTTAAGAGTGAAAATAGAAGAATAAAACATATTTAATTTAGTTTTATTCTCCATCCCTTCAATAAAATCATAATAAACCTAGTACTCCCAAAGTCCTAAGTTGGAAGGATACTCTATCAAGATTAAAGTAAGCTAATTAAGTCTCTTTCCATCCCACCCTCTCCATTTTGTTAAGGATAAATGGTTACATTGAGGGAATAAAATGGACATTAATATGTGAAGGATATTTTGTCAAAGCTAGGTGATGATGTGGTAGTCCTTAAAAATAAGATCAATCACTTGAAATTGAATCACAATAAGTTTATGAGGAGAGTGTTTCTAGTGTATATGATGATGAAATCCTTTTTGGTAGTCATATTTATCAAGAAGGAAGTAAATATATATTCAAGGATGATAAGAGAGATTATCTTGATGGTGGAATACAAGCTAATATGGAAACAATCCCTTGTCAAAGTTATTTCATTAAAAAGAGTGAAGCTGAAGATCTTGATTAGGCATGGTAGTAGTTGTACCATAGTTTCATGAAAGAAATATATTTACTTGGGAAGCATATGATCCATATAGATCATGAAGGTGAACTCCATCCTGATATTTCAAGATTTATAATCCTTCTAGAAGAGGGTGAATCAGGTTTATCACAAGAGAGACATGATAAATTGAGTCTTGAATGGGTAGAAGAGCTTCCATTATTCATGGAAGAATAATAATACCAATATAGTTATCATGGATTAGCTATTTATGATTAGAAATATTAATATGCAATATTTGATCATGTTATATCTAAACATAAGGTAAGTCTTCTTGATGATACATTGACTATTATTCTTGTTAAACCTCATGGATAAAATATAAAACTTTAAGAAGATAACTTTCAACCATGTCATGAGTCTATTCAATAATTTGTAGAATTTGAATAGCCTATTGTTCCTCAAAATAATGGTAAGATATAAATTTATCTTGGTATGATTTTAAGTAATGAAGAAGCTATCTTTTTGGAAGAGATAGATTTTTTTTGATCTAGTTTGGTTAGTGAACACATAACCCATGAAGAGAGTGATAAAGTTTTGGTCTTGGCCAATGAACATGATTAATACATGCATGATAAGTCTCTTTAAGATAATGCCATGATTTATGATCTTGTGGAGTCTCATTAATAGTTTAAGGAGGTTTTGAAGACATTTGGTAGTCATACTTAGACATGTTTAAGGAATCCTATTAGTCATCACCAATAAGTTAAAATCCATTGTGTAGTAAGGTATGATGAGTATGACATTCTTTAATATGAGTGTGAGATGGAATTTGAGGAGCCAATGGAAGATGAATCTAAGAATGTTGCTATTGTTGACTAAATTTTGAACTCAAGACAAAATTGGTCACCCAATATATATTAAAACTTGTCATGGTCTTATCATATTCTTATCATGCCTTATATGGTCCACAAAAGTCTTCATAAAACCTTATTATCATTGTTTAAGGTTAGTTTAGAGAAGTTAAGGTAGTGTCATATTGTGATCATTTAGTGGTTCAGACATGTCATGGAGAGATAAGGAATGATCAAGTGATGTCATAGGTGATTAGGAGTTTATCAAGTTCATTTCATGTATTAATTACTTTATCTTAACATTTAATTTTTCTTTGGAATGTCTAAAGTTCCTTTTCAATCTTGAAGGTAGTGGAAATGAGTGAAAAGGTGATATTTTGGATAACATTTATGTGTGTCAAACTCCCCTAATTGAAAAATCTATACCACACACCTTGAAAGGATCTTGGAGAAGTTACATAAATGACACACCTATAATAAATTTAGAAAAAGGTTAAAATATTGAGTTTTAATTCCATATTGAGGAGTTATAATACTTGTGGAAGTCTCAAGCATGGGAAGAAGTTTGGAGTTTAAAAGTTGTAGAGAACTATCTCTCTCTTCCATCACTCTATTCATAAGCTCTTCAAGGCCAAATTTAATTAAATGTTATAGGTAATAAAAGTTGAGTTGGGGGATAATATTTTATATAAATTTTGGGACCTCTATAAGATTATAATTTGTGGCATTTGTCATTGGATTGGTGTCCTTAGCTTTCTGAATAATCACTAAGGAGCCAAACTTCTTTTTGAAGGCTTAAATACCCATAATCTAATTTTGGTGAAACTTCAGTGAAAATTATGAGATGATTTATGCATGAAACAAATTGGATTGAATTATAATAGGTTTTTAGATTCATCATATACATCCACTCATCATTTTGGCATGTGTGAATGGTCTTATGGCAAGAAAAGTCTCTTTTATGTATTGTTTGAAAGTGACTATCTTTTTACTTTATTTTAGAGTTATCCAAGTGGTATAATGCATCTACGTATTTATTAATTATAATATAATCTCCTCTTGATACTTTAATTTCCTTATAATTAGTTAAACATTCTATACAAGTTTCAAATGGTCACATCTCCATTCACTTTATGGACTGTGTTATGTGTGTCTGCATAACAACTTATTTGAGAAGGTTTGAATATGAAATCACAAGAATTTTTAGATTTTTTAATCCATGATATAAGTATGTTTATTCAATTTATTAAATTATCTTTGAGCGATATCAACTATAGTTTAACTTTTCAAATTCTTCTACACAAGGTTATAGTCCTCATCTTGTATAAGCCTATATGTCTACAACTTCAAGAAACTCAATGGTGTCAAGTGGATCAAGTTGTATAATTAGGCATGAAATCACTATAATAGTCTCAAAATTAATATTCCATAAACTAATAAGGATTTCCAAAGTACCTAAATTGAAGTGGTGGCCAAATGACAAAGCTAATAGCCTAATACACCTATAGGACTATGTGGGTGGACAGTGGATACAAAGGTTTCAAAGATGCCTTGAAAAGGATATAAGAATTCATAATGGAGTGATAAATACCCCCCAAAAAGGATTAACAACTATTATATATCTTAGTGGATATGAAGGAAGGATAATTCAAGACCATACATAGTCAAACTCTTAGATAGACACCTATAACTAGTTGAGAGAATTGGCCTTGAACAATGATATTGATGATGTTTGGAGTCTTAAAGGCATTTATAAGTTATTAAAACATAAAAAAATAAAAAAATCCATTTAAATGTTTGAATATTGACTTTTCAGATCAAAAAACTCCTCAAACATAGCCAAATTATTCCAATGACCACCTACATCCATCCATTAAAGAGTTTGCCTTGGACACTAGATGATGATGAAAGTATAGAGATTAAAGGTGTTAATGAAGGTAATAAGTTATTTAATAACATTATAATAGTTTAATTATATTTTCAATGTTTAAATTAGGGCTATAAAACACCAAGTTGTCAAACCAATCTTAGATGAATACACACAGGCATATGGTCACCTATAGGTTTGTTTAGGTGATTAAGGGTCCTAAAAAAATTGAGATGGTGGTGTATGTTGTTTTAATTTTATAAAGGATATTAATTTTATCAAGTCATCAAGATCAAAAATTCCTAATCAAGGAACAAAATAAATGACAAAATAGAGTCATTGAAACTATGCATATTCAACTAGCCATATAACTACAACACATTCCTGCCTTGCTAAGTAAAGATGGTTATTTGAAAATCCCTTAAGTATATGTGAAGTATTATATGATTAGTTAATGATGATGGATTTCATAATAAGACCTTGAATTTCATTTGAAAAAAAACTAAAGAATTTAAACATTGGAATCCCCTATTAATGCATATACAAGTCTGCTTATTCACAAGAGTGTTTGCTTATATGAAGAGGCTTAAGGGACTTTAGGAGATATGAGGGACATAAAGGTAGTTTATTATGATTTAATATGATTATATAGTTACATGATAATCTTATAATAAATATTGAATTGAAACAAACATAGCTAGACCCTATTTAGGCCTATCAAGGCCTAAGTGCATGAACAAGCCTATATGAGCAGTCAATCTTAGGTAGTTAGTTAAGGAGATGATAATAGATGGTGAGTTGAGTAATTTGAGAACCTGAGGATATGGTAAAGGGTATATATATGAATCATATGAAGTTATAGACCTCATAATAGTGAAAATAAAGAGAGAAAATAATTAGTTAGGGTATGTTGAGTAGATTGTCTTAAGAACCGTAGGCATTGACCAATGGGATGTAACAAAGTTTGAATAAGGAAATTATAAATATAAATATTTTAATATGTCAAGGAGTAAATTATAGACCTAACTGAGTTATTTTTATCTTAAACCAAACTCAATAAGTCTCTCACTCACCCACTTCTCTCTCAGCCCTCACAAAATGCCTAGTTACAGTGTAAGAGCCTATGTTTCATTGCTCAATATAGAACAAATGTGTTACATGGGATATTTATATACTAAAATAAGTTATAAAACATAGTGAACTTATATTTTGTGGAATTTTTTGGTTGATTCATGACCCAATATTTATGAATCATCTTTATGAACTCAAAGCACTGTCAGGTTGCCTAAGAAAGCTAAAAGGACCTGATGAGAGAGAAATAGAATTATATTCCTCTGTATGCATTGTAAAAACTTCCAAATGACATATAAAATGTTAAATAATCCCTTTATCATCACCCCATGCCATTTTATTGTACTTGTAGGTACAAGATTATATAGAATATACCTTAAAAGACTATTTTACACTATTTGATAGGCCTATACAAAGTGTGAGAGATTAAAAATTGGTATGGAGAATGGGGAGGAGGTAATATAAGTGAATCAAATTATTATTTTGGTTTTATAATGTGTGGGAATATTGTACACTCAATTTTTAGTCTCTTAGTAGGGAGGCCTAATTGAGGCCTAGTTAAGAGAGAGAAGCAACAACAAAATACTCCACTCATTTTTTGATAATAAAATTGAACATGGATATATAATGACATATTTGGTACTATAATATTCTATAATATAATTAGTACCATCTATACAAATATATACACAAGGATATTTACATCATTTTGAGTTTATAAAGAATGAAGCCAATTTGGGGCTTTTGGTAGGGAAAGAATTCTTGGGGCTAGTTTGAGACCTAAAATGAATTTTTGAAGGTTAAATATGAGTTTAATATTAAATACATGAAGATAATATAATATTATGAAGAATAATATAAGTTTTTATGCTTGTATGCAAAATTATCCTCAAGAGATGAGGAGTCCTCTAGACACCTAGCAAGAGAAGGAAGAGATGTGTCAAAGAAAACTTGATGGGGTCAGTTGAGAGGTGTCAAGGGAATAGAAAGTATGTAATATAACCTGATATTACCATAAATAAGTCAAATTTTCCTTCAACATTCCAAGGCAGAGGGAATTTTTCAAGAGCTAATTAAATTTCCAAGCAAGCATTTCAACTCCTATGCCCCTTGGAGTAAGAGAGCATATTTAGAGGAGATACACATGGTCTTTTGGACTTTTTGAGGAATTTTCATAATGCCTCTCTTGTTTTTTACTCATGAGACACTTGTCTACTCTCTCTCATATGCCATTCTTCACTTTTCTCTCATGTGCGCTATATATTAAACCTTAATTGGCTAAGTTTGTATCCTCCACCTGAGTATGGTGAATCCCTTCTCATTTAGAACCTTTGGTAAATGAAGAACAATCTATTTTACCTTCTCCATGGAATATTTAAATGTGTATGTTATACTAGTTGATCTTTGTAAGTGATAGATTCCCTTTCTTGGCATGTTATCCTTATTTTCATTATATTTAGTTTTGAAAGTCTTTTGCAGGTCTCTTAAAGTGTTTAAATGAAGTGTGTATGAGTTTACAGACTTGTCTCTTCACTAATGTCATTGTCATGAACTCTTGTTTAGTCCTCTTAAATCAATATTACTTCATAAACCTCCATGATAAATACTTATGTCAAAGGCATATTTGGATTAGTGTCATATATAGGTTAGGCTCTTATTTGAAGTGAAATTGCATTTGGTTGGTAGTGATCAATTTAAAATTTGTGCATCACCTCACTAGAATAGGTTTCATTCATATTTTATCTCTCCATTTTCATCCAAACAAGTTAGTATTATAGGTGATGAGTAATAAAGACAAATATAGGGAGTTAGCCCTTCAATCTATATGTTTTCCCCTATTATAGGCAACCCATAGGCCTAGAGGCAATTCCATGTTCCACTAAATTTGGATTAGCCTTGAACTAAATCTCTAAGGGTGAAAATTGAGTGAGAATAGCTTCCTTTATGAATCAAACCATAATCACTTTGGAAGTTTCTCTCATTGATAATAATGGATAGAAGTATGAGGAAAAAATGGAATATCATGATGAGTTTGTCTTTGTTGGATATATGTTTGATACTATATACCCATCTGACGTTAATAAAAATACAATGGTGATTAATAAATGAGATGGTAAAACAATAAAAAAATTATAATAAGTAGCTTATACATCAACCTTGCTTATCACATGAAGGTGATTTAATGAATTTTCTTTTTGATCTAGGAGGATCAATTTTGATAGGTTAGTTTTACATAGTAATTCTTGTCTTGTCTTTCCTCTAAGTGTTTCTCAACAGTATGTGTTTTGTCTTGTTACTTTATGTGTTGGTGAAGGTAGTCAACTATTTCATTCATTAAAGAGGTTTGTAGTCAAGTGTCAAGGTTAATTCAAGTCTTGTGTTGAGCTGAGGTGAATCCATAGCCCAATGGATGGACTAAGCAATTGGTCTAAAGTGCATAGCAATCATGAAATCCTAGGAGGTCACCAAAGATGTTATCCAAACTTTTAATACCATAAATGAGGATCATTAAAAACTTTGACTTATTTATTCTTAATTTTCTTGAATGCCATTATTAATGCTTTGTGTTGGTCAATAATGATATGAGTTAATAGGTAATGTGTCTCCCTTGGCAGCTTATAAGGTCATTTAGGATGGTCTACTTGGTAGTTAGGTCAAGTCATGTTGTATTTTCATCAAGTGTTCATTATTTATGGTATTCATCTTTTAATTAACATTGTTTAAGGTAAGTGGGACATCAATTCAATGTGGAGGCATGCCCAAGGAGACAAGGGGGTAACCCTACAAGGAGAAAAAATGGTCTAAAACTAGTCAAATTGGTCAAGGAAGTAGAACTAGTAAGTTTATCACATTGTTTCTAAGGCATTTTGAAGAGTTCAAAGTAATTTGATAAGATTAAGTTATTCTATTAATTTAGTCTTATTGTGCATTTCAATGTGAAAATGACATTTACTAGTCAACACAAAATATAAAGGGTTTCTATTTGTAAAAGGGATATTTTTCAAGTCATCTAACACCTTGGTCATGACATCATAATATGCTTGATCGTACACTTTCCCTAAAGGTCTTTTATGATTGATTTTTAATGTTAGATTCCATTCATAATTGCTATTTATTATTATCTAATGACAAATGAGGAGTTTTTGAGAGAAATATAGGGAAATAATGGTATGAAATGTCTTGGAATACGTTTCCACATTTGTATAGGTTATAATAATTTGAAGAGTCATTGAGTTCATCATCTTCAATAGCTCTAAGAGGTAGAAAAGTAAGAATATTGAGAAAAACATGTTTTTGGTGGTTTTGTACAGAGGTTTTCTAATGGTTGAAAAGGTGAAAACTCTTCCATAAGTCCCCATGGTATTATTATACTAAAACCAATGAAATAAATGGATCTACATATACAAATAGTACAAAAACCCACTCAATCTCTCCATTGGTATTTTTTGTAGCAATAAAAGAGCAACATGTTTTCACTTGGTAATTTAGAGAGAGAGAGAGAGAGAGAGAGAGAGAGAGAGAGAGAGAGAGAGAGAGAGAGAGAGAGAGAGAGAGAGAGAGAGAGAGAGAGAGAGAGAGAGAGAGAGAGAGAGAGAGAGAGAGAGAGAGAGAGAGAGAGAGAGAGAGAGAGAGAGGAGAGAGAGAGAGAGAGAGAGAGAGAGAGAGTAATATATTTACCATCATAGGGGACCATAATTAAATTTCAATTTTTTTTAATTTTGTTTATTTAATCCCCTTAAATCTATGAATAATTGTTAAGAAATTAAGGGTGTACAAAAGTGACTTAAAACCCCATCAGGGCCAATTTTCTCCAAGTGTAGGATTTTCAGGTTTAATGAATACATGTAAATATTTTTATAGGGTATTTTCAAAATTAATCCACCCATTTAATATAATTTCCCTTAAACTCTCTTTATTTTCATGGTTGGTGCAGTGTCAAATGACCTTGTTTTGGCAATTTGAGCATGGCAGTCTCATGTGCAAGGAGTGTAAAGGTATCTTGTTGCATGAAATAAGTAATATTAAGTTTTAAAAAATTATTAAAATGTATTAAATTTATCTCATAATCATATAATACATCAATTTTGTGAAAAAAAATCATGATATACAAGCAACTATGCATCTGCAGTTAGACTGTTAAAACTAGCTACCTTGGTGAAGTAACCTAAAGAAATAAAAATGTGTGGTCATTATTCATGCCTTTTTAAGGATAAAAAACATATTATAAATAAATTTAAAATAATTTTCATGAAATATTTAGGAGGAAAACTTTGAATTCAAGGTTTAAAAGTCTTTTTTCAAGCAAAATTTCAAGAAGGTTTTGTGAACCTATAGGTTTATAAACCTATAGGTCACTATTACCACCAAATATTTGCTCATGGGACTATAAATGACTTGTTTAATGAATGATTAAAAGTATTTATATCCTAATAAAAATATATAAATCATTTTATACTTTAATTTAGATATATTTTTCATTTTACCTTCCCAATGGACTATGAGCTCTGAGTTGGACTGTGTGAGTTCAATGGAAAAAGACTGTGAGGGTAATGAGAAGATTTTCAATGTGGTATGAGTCATGGTATGAATATAAAAATATATTAATTGTAATTATATATATTTTTAATCTTATATCATCAATAAATTTGGCTCTAAAGGGTCAAGGAATACTAAACACAAAAAAATGAAAGGTTTTAACCTAACTAACTTCCTACAAGCCTACTTGTAGGCAGAGGGAAAAAATTGCATGTTGGTGATGAGTTTTTAATTAAATAAGATTGTAAATAATTAATAAATAGAATTAAAAAAATTATTAAATACCTTTCAAGGACCACCAAATTTCCAATGTAAGATAATATACCTCAAAATCTATAGTCATGTTGCCCATAAGCACACACAGGACATGAGCATAATGGAGAAAAGATTAGTTTAGTGGGGTTGGATGGAGAACCTAAATTAAAATAGGTCATATAATTTTAAAAAAAAAATTAAATCTTCATTGGTACACTATAATATCTAATACCAACTCAATACACCCCATTTATAAAGTTTACCACACAAAGAGTTCAAACTATCACCTACAGGCCTACTTTAGAAGAATGTAAGAGAGATGTGATTGTTGTTTGAGGATATGAAGTGGTAAGTAAGAGTGGAAGTTTTTCATGAATATCATTTAAATATTCTAAATTTTAGATTAATTTTTTTTTTCAATATGACTGAAGATAGTTATAGGAGTTGAGAAGCCTATTTAAGCCTAATAGGCCTAAATCTATACACATAGGCCTTTGTGTAATAGTGTGAAAAAAGCTTGTTTATTTAGGGTTAACATGAAGATTAAATAATTTAGGAAGTTTTTAAATACATTTATTAAGGGTTTTAATAATTGTGGACTCTTTTAATAGTGAAACAAAGAGAAAATAGTGAATTTTAGGGTCACTAACACCAAACTACTCCTAAACCTGGGTCATGAGCTTGTGAGGGGTAAAATGGGTCTAAAGGATGGAATGGTTAATATAAACATTATAAAAAATTATATGAGGTTTCACAGACCCAAATTATGAATATAGATCCAAAACCAAGCATTTTTACACCTTGTTATGCATAATTAACCTCTTTGAGCTCTTAAGAAAGGATGATAGTCAAAAAATGGTCATCTTTTCTTGCTCATAATTATACATAGAAAATTAATGGGAATATGATCTCATTTGGAAAGGTGTATGTGTTTTTATAAATGAAATTAAATGGCATTTTTTTCTCAGGTTAAGGCCCATAGTTTGATGATTCATTGTTAAGAACCAAAACATCTCTAAACCCCTACTTGAACCCTAGTAAGAGCTCAATGGAGAAGAAGACAATATTTATGGATTATAATGAATTTATTTGACCTAAATCATTATTCACTCCAATAATATCCTCACTATGTATTTTTTCATGGACTTTCACTTTATACATATACATTTAATGATGTAATTTTGCAAGGTTTTAGGCTCAAAAATAGGGTCTTTGGAACATGAAATGATTAAAACCATTGGGGAGGTTAGTGTGTTTCATATACCTTTTATACCCCAAAATATACTCTATTTATTCTTAAAAATTATCATCTATTTCCAATTTCCAAGGACAATGTAAAAAAAATTTATGAGAGGGTGATGTAGTCACCTAGGAAAGATAAAGCAACATGGTTAGAGTACTTGGAAACTATGGATCATGCTATAATATGGTTTTAGGGTTTGAGATAGGCTCTTAAATTTTTTATCAAGATATCATATAGGTATTTTTACCATTCCAATGGATATTACCATGAAAATTAG